>VZSF01005144.1:732019-995075 GCA_013398295.1 Chionis minor
CCTTCCCCGCCCGCCACGCCGCGCCGCGGGGGACAGCCCGTGTCCGCCTTCCCGCCATGGCGGCTTGGCGTGAGGGCCGTGGCAGCGTGGCGGCGGCCTGCTGGCGCGCGGCGCCGAGGAGCCGCCGTGAGGCAGCCAGGCGGGAAGGCCATTTTATCCGCTCGGGTTAGTGGCGTTTCCGCAGGAGGCGGCGGGGGAGAGTAACGGGGCAAGGAAGATGGAGGGCGGGAGGTTGTTTCACGGCAGCGCTGGCGCAGGTAGGAGCGCCCCGGCCGTGAGCGTGTTCCCGGCTGCGCCTGGGGCTGCTGGCGCAGAGGCGAGGCCTCGTCGGGCTCCCCCGCAGCCTTTGTGGCGGAGGAGGCGGAGAGGAGGAGCCTGGTGCTGGAGGCGTCGGAGTGAGGGAGGTTTAGTGACAGCCTGCCCGTCACCGGGCGAGGGAATGGGATTATCCGGCAAAAAGAAAACGGCAGGACTGGCTGCCCTGGTAGGGGAGAGAGCGGGACGGTTCGGAGGAGAAAAGATTAAAAAAAAGTAATGTTGGTCCTGGCCTTTTCAAACATCGGCTGACAGTGGGATAGTGCGAAGGTGGTTGCTGACGTTAAACTGATTGTGGCAGGAGTTGGGAACAAAGTGGCGTTTGGGAGTTCATCTGAGCAGGGATGGGAACTAACGCCTTGGATGGCCAGATAAGAGCAGTAAATGGTTTAAGTGCAAGGAAGGGAATAGGGACAGAGCCCTGAGGGATGCCGGTGAGGCAGGGAGGAGCAGCCGAAGGAGCAGTCGTTGGGTTGGGAGGGGAACCAGGTTAACTGCGAAAGAGCTGAGAGTTGACAAGAAGGAGCGATCGAGGACATCCCAAAGTGACGGGCAGTTCCAGAACTGCACGAAGGTGAAGGGGACCTGTAAGTTACTCCCTGGCCGAGCCTAGTTGCCAGTAGTTTTAGCAAAGGGTCAGAAACTAGGCTGCAGCAGATCAAGTGAAGTGGGAGAGGAATACGGGCAGGGGGGAGAAGGAGTGACTTTGTACCACGGTCAGCTTTGAAACTGAGAAACAGTGCAGTGGAAACCTAACTTGTGTAAGAAACTAGGGAAAAAGTGGGTCCCCTCTGGCTCTAGGATGCTACTAAGCTACAGGACTATCCTTCCTTCCCAACAGGAACAGTATGGCATAGGTGTAAGCTACTGAGACTGGAGCATTAATGCCCTTCATCCCCTGCTCTGTGTAGTGTTGCTGCTGTTACCACTGTGAGGAGCGTAAGGGCACTGCAGAGCACGTACCCTCAAGTAACAGCACTTCCCCTGTTGCAGGTATGCTTGTGATCTGTTTCTGCTAAGGTGTTTAGAAAATTCGTAGGTGGTAGGTAAGAGTTTGAAAAGGAAATAAAAAGTAAAGAAATCCCCTGAGCTCTCTATACACAAGTGTAACCTGAGAAGACAAATACATTTGTTTTCAGAAAAGATGACCAGGTGGAATGAGATAATAGACTGGTGGCGGGAGTTTGCATGAGAGGGTTTTTTGTTGTTGTTGTTTTTTGCAATTTTTTTTTAGGCTGTAATTATATGCAATTAAAAGCTAATCCAGAGAGTACAACATTATTCTCCTCCAGATAGCCTTTCTTTTACTTAAAAACAGATCTTCTCTACAGGCAAGACTGGAGAGGGAAGCTCATTATTTGGAGGTCAGTTCATTTGTCAGTGTCATTGGACATGTTTTTATGGGGTTTTGTGCTAGCAAAAGTGCTAATGTAGAAGACTAAGCAGCTAAGGGGGCATATATAGAAAGCATGGAAAAATATGTTCCCGTCTCATCCTTCAGTGGGATTTGCTGGGTTTTCTGGAGAGGTGGTACATCCAGCTGCATAATGGCTCTGCAGGGTTGCCTGCAGTATCCCTCTTTGGAGGGAGGAGCATTGACAGGGCTGCTGCTTTAGGGGAGGAAGGTGGACAGGCAGGTGAAAATGCTAAAGAACAAGTCGTTTGATTCTAATGCTAACTGAGGAGCTTGGAAGGGGAGATTATTCTTAAGATAGTGTGCATATCTCCCCCTCTTTCCCTTTAGTCTGTCTGCCTAAGCTGGGTCTTGCCTGCTTGCTTCCACAAACTCCTATCGGTCAGAAGAGATAAGGCATGATTTCACATGCATTTTTCAGAGATAGTACCGACTTAAGCAGGTTGTGGCCACTTGTTCCTGCCTCCGTTCCACCCTCTCAGCTGTGTCAGTAAAGCTGTTTGTGCAGCTTGTAGAACGAGCTCAGGGGAGTGTTGGGTTGAGAGTAGCCTGATCTCCTCTTGGCGGTTATTTTTAACATCCGTTTTTTTATCGGTCTGGGTTCTTCGTATGCAGAGGGGGTGCAAGCAGATGGCTAGTGTTAAAGGCAGAACTGCTCAAACTAGAACCTCTACAGAGGGAAATGTGTTTCCCTGTGTCTCTATGAACGTTTTGGAGGTACGTGCAACTGCTTCTGTTACCATGCAGTTCCCGGAGCCACCACGAGGGGACCCTGGCGATTGAACAGAGGCCGGGGACGAAGGGCAGGGAGGAGGCAGCATCCCCTTTGCAGGATGTAAAGATGATTCCAGGGTTCACTTTTGCATTTATAGGCTGAAAAGTTACTGTAGTATGCAGAAAAAAAGTTATTGCCACAGAACTCCAGATTAATAGGCTATAGTACATTAGTGACGCTAATTAGTGAGCTCAATACTTTTGAGACTTAACAGGGTTTTAGAGATTGACAGTGAATGAGGAGCAGCAATTGTACAACCACTTGAGATCTGCCTGGTAAATGCCACAGTTGTGTCCCTGCCGCTCCTGGTGTTGTGTAAAGTTGTGAATCCCGCGTAGGCTGGGATTGCAGTTGCGCCAAGAGCAGGCTTGGTAGCAGGCCCGAGCGTGCTGGTCGTTGTGGTTCTCCTGCTAGCCAGCTGCGTGACTGCCCGTCAGCCAGGCTGGTCGGGCTCCCAGCACCCCCGCTATGTGCAAGAGCTACTTGGGACACCAGGTAGATGGGGCCGGGGCATGCTCGGGCTGACTGCAATAAGGAGGACTTGGGGCAGCCTGGATCTGCAGCTGAGCATGTGCTTCTGGGTACGTAACGGAGGGGAGAACGAGCCTGGAGGTGGGAATGGGTTCAGACCTGCTCCTGTGTGTCAGTGGAGGCACGTGCACACCCAGCTTGCTATTTGGTAGTGGCTGTGGCAGAAGTTGATCTTGAACTCTTCACAGAGTAATTTTGCCCTGGTTTCCCATTTCATCCTTGGTGCGTAAATGTAGATTCTGTCTTCATAATATTTAACTTAAGCATCTAGTACTATAAAAACAAAGGGCATTTATGGTTTATGGTGTGATTCTGTTTGTTCTTGATTTTTTTTTATTTACGCGCAAAAAATGTTTCCCATCAGTAGACGTTGAGTGGCAATTAGATCACAGACTACTCTTACTGAGATGAATTTTCCAAAGTGTTACTCATCTGGAAATGAATGGAGAAGCAGGAATCAGAGGTGTTTAGTGCTTGCACTTTTCACATGTCAGACATGCTGTCATGGGTGTGCCCCAGAAAACCATCTCTCTGCAAGGAAGGTGGAAAATCGGTGTGCAGAACCTCATAGAACTGGCAACCATAATCTTAACTGAGAGGAGTAAGGGTGTCAAAGGGTTACATCTCTCTGATAACGCTGCTGTCTCCCTGGTGCTGAAGTCAGAGACCCTACTTAAGATCAAAGCAGAACAGGAGGGAGGGGATTTTCCCAGGTCACTTACTGGATTGTAATGATCGCATAACCCCTTCCCTGTGGAAGGGTCAGCAGGGACACCATCATTCTCATTCTGGCACAGACATCTGAAGGGGAAATGATATTACACTGGTTGACATTTGTTGTCAAATATTTTCACAAATATTAATCCAGTGCAGACCATTGATGGTTACCTTAAATATTTTTTTCCCATGATTACGGAGCAGCTTACGGAGCAGCCAGTTAAGCTGCCCTTTTTTGTACACACACATGCGCACACACACACCCACACTACCACTTTCAAATGCTTATCTAGGAATTCATCCTGGGATGAGTCTTCATCAGCTTTTTAATCAGTGATTGGGACAGTAGTAGCTAATTAAAAGAAGATAAGTAATTATTTCAGATATGCTAGTATACCAGGACACTGTCCTATTCTTCGATAATACTAACTTTGTAAAGAACTGTTGCTTACAAAATATTTAACTAAGGAAACCATATTAAGTGCATGTGAACTGTGGAGAAGTCAAATATTGCAACATACCTGCAGCTTGAGAATATGTCTCCAACTTCAATGATTACGTATATCTGTAGATTTGTTAATTTTACTCATAGTGGGGGATAATGGCATCTTCCATAATTCTGTATTTTAGTTGTTCGGTAAGGTGTATTTTTTGTTTTGTGTGCTTTTTAGAAAAATATTTGTGGTAAATCTTGACTCCCTGGATTGCTCAGTTCTTGAATTCATATTTTCCTTCTGACTGTGTAAAAGATTGCATATTCTGAAAAAAACAGCAATCAGTGCTATCAGTGCAGTAACTGTTCCATTTCCATTAACTCTGTGGAAGCAATGAATGAAAAAGGGCCAAGGGTCAGGTTAACCTCCAGCAGGCCTGGGAAGCCTTGGCATGACCTGTTTTTAATTTTAAAGCCTACTTCTGGCTGCTTTGAGTCAGCTAAAACGATGTTGGGTGCTATGTATGCTGGAAGTACGCTCTCAGCAAACCAGAGTGTGGCCTGGTACAAAGCTGCTAAACAATTGTTAATTCTGATCAATTCTGTTAGCTACTGCAGTAATGTTGTGAACTCCAGAGTATCCTCATTTTTTGAGATGTCTGTGTGTTTTTACAAATATGCAAAGACCTGCCTGTTTTGAGACTCTTCTGTTTGGTTTTTAAAAAAAAAGTCAACTGGCTACTTGGTGCACTAATAACAAAAGATTGTCAGGTAGAAATAATATTTAATTAAAAGTGAAACAAAAAAGTCTCTGAAATCACAGGTATAAAAAGTCTGTCTCAGGGTGAGTAATTGCCTACTTGAACTAGTCCTCGGTAGGGATTTACTGTATGTATTTAATCCTTGTGTCAGTTTTCTTTTTTGTACTTCCACTTTGACATACTTAATAATTTTTTTGTCAATGTTAATGAATCACCTATTTGTTTTAATCTTTTTAATCACTATTACATGCTGAAGTTATTTTGGTTCTCAGTAAAAAAAAATAAGACTTCTAGTAGGCATCTAATCATTGAACTAGTTGTTTTGCCATTCGCCGTTTCTGCTCTCAGTATATTATTTAACATCCTCTCAGAGTGTTTTGTAAAGGTAAAATAATTTCTTTTAATCATTTAACATGTCTAATCTTGTTCAGATTTGTCTTGTGCTCAAAAAGAATAATTGTCCCAAAATTGCAAGAGTCCCAAACCTGCATTCATTAGTAGGCAAAATTACTCAGCCTCTTTAATGGGAGTTTTTTCCTTGGTATGGACTGCTGGCTGGGCCAGAGGGCATCTTATCTTCTGGTTTCCTGGTGGTCTAAATGCTTGGATTTTCCTTCACTTCCAAGTCATTTGTATATTTATATGCTCACTGGATTGGGCTAAGTGCATTTTAGAGACCTGTTCATGCTTCTGGGAGTGATGTGATTGTCGGCTATGAAAGACAAAATACCAAGACACATGGGCCATAATTTTCCTGTTCGTTAAACATTTATGCTCCTTTGTAGTTATAACGGAACACTATTATCTAATTGAAACAACAGTGTTGCTGACTGTTTAATTATACTTTTGGCAATAAATCCTGAGGAGTCTAAACTTTTTTTTTTTTAACTAACTAAATAAAAACTTTCAGTGAGTCACCCTTTTTTTTTTTTTGGTGGTGGTGTTTTTGGTTTTTTTTTTAATTTGATGTCTAGGCAAAGCAGTATGTTGAGGGTAGTAAATTTGGGCTAACGTTAGAATCTTTAAAACTAGTGTTTTCAAGCACTGTGGCTAGTTTTGATTTATACTTCTTTGTATAATGAGCACAGACAGAAATTTATGATCCAGAATCTAAAATTTGTTAACTTACTCAGCTTCTGTGGGATCTGTCTTCAGCTGCTTTTTAAATGGTCATAGTAGTTCAATTTGTGCATGTGAATTCATATACGTGTGCATGAGTTGTAAGAAAAATTGTATTAACATCTGTTCTAAATCTGTTTTATAGTAGCCTTATAGCTGATGTGAGATTTGTGTAAGTAAAGTAAACTTAGAAAGCGTTTTAGAGCTAACGAAATGCTTGTAAACGATCACATTCTGCACTCCTTAGCTATGTCAAAACTGTATTGGGAGCTTCAGCTCTTTTCCCAGCTCTTGGATATGGCTGGAGCGTGCTCCTGTACGTTTTGTCATACCAAATGAAACGCGCGTGTTCCTGAAGTTCCCTATTTCTTACTTTGCACTGGAGGAAAGACTAAGCAGGCAGGTGTTTTTCCCATAGCACACTGAGTCACAGCATACTTCAGCCGGGTCTCTGATCTGAACAATTAAGGGATCAGAAACCCAGGATGCAATGTAGTGCGTGGTGCAGATCTGCACGCAACATAGAAGCCGTCCCTTTTGGCTAGCATCCTGGTTTAGAATTCGTATTTCTTCCAGAGTTTCCAGATTGGCGACAGTTGCCCTGTGCGTCTTCTTGTCATCTAAGTAACAAGGAGCTTATGATAACTATCATATGGCCTTGACGAGCTGGGCTGGGAGCCAGGATGGTGTGAATATGTCTTGCATTTTCCAGTTGTTTGACTGGTGCTAAAATTTCTGTGTGCTTTATAATAGCTGTATGGACCAAAATCTCCTCTTTCGTCTCCTGATGGGAGGCACACATTGCATGTTATGTTCCCATCTGGCATCTACTCTTTGCAAGGAGGGGGAAGTCCTAATGCATTACCGGGGGCAGAGAAGTCTACAGGACTATGCATGAAGCATCTCAATTCTAACTTTTTAAATTTTTTAAAATTTTGTCAAAAGAACAAGTGCAATGTCTAAAAGAAGCAATAAAAAAACCCCAAACCCAGAAGATGCCTGGGCTGGGTATCCACCTTGGTACTTTTACTGGTCTGCTTTGGATTTCAGGAGTGAATTTCCCGGGCAGGGCAAAGTTGTGGGGCAGGCGGGATGAGACTCTCTTCCCCACTAGCACCAACTAACTGGATCAGGATGTAGCGCTGAGGCTATGACGGAGGAGAGTTGGATGCAGCTGCACTTGATGCAGCATGGCTGCATCAGTCTGCTTTTATGTTCAGTGGCAAACTCGTCAGAGAAGTTGAGGACTGCGTGAAGTTTGCAAATTCAACACAGAGCTCTTGAGCATCAAAACTGGCTGAGAGAGGCTGGCAGGCAGGACACCTTGTTTCTGAATAAAAAGCCAGATCTGATCTAAAAACGTTGTGGCCTTCATCCTTTGTTCATGAATGTGTTAATGGGCATTTCTGATTCTGTGTAAGCTAATACACAAATTGCATCAAGTTGGGTGAGAATTTGCCTGTGGTAGGATTTTATAGCCCCAAGTACTGGCTGTTGAAAGTTCATTATCTCTAATCTGAGGAAGAGCTTGAAAGGCCAGCCTTTTCCATTCAACTAATTTATTGACATTAAGTACAATGTACCTCTCCAATTTACGTTGTTGTACTGCAGTAATTAAAATGAGATGGAGTGAGCACTGTTTCGGACATCTCTATTTATACACTAGTATAAGGTTTTATAAAATTCCATAATCTTAATTTTAAATAAATCTCCATAACTGGTATAAATCTGGAAAATTTATGTATATATTTTCTTACAAGGAGAGCACACAAATCATGTAAGATGGTACAAACAAAAAACCTCTACCAAACAGTTGGGGGAATTTTTTTTTATTACTTTTTTTTTTTCCAAATAAAGGCCATCTGAAGTTTAGTCTTGACATAAACACTCAAGTATCAAGGTCATCTAGTTCCTAAACTAGACCGTTCCTCAGAAAATACCTTTAATCCTCACACGCCTATGAATTAAGATACATAAGCACCTACTACTGTTTAACATAAACCAAGTGAAACATTTTGCATTAGTCAGGAGCTGAACTGATAGCTTGAAAGGAAGCATGTACTTTTTAGGCGCAGCATCCTCAGTTGTTAAGCTGTATCTCCATGGTAAAATCATGGTGTGTTTTCAGCTTGTGCGGGCATGTCCGTCGGTCGTAGCTGTGTTCTGGTTAGCACTCATCCCGACTGCCAGGCAGTGGAGCGGTGGGCTAGCCCCAGTGAGGAATGGGCACAGTCAGGGTCGGGCTTGTTCCCTGCTCCTTGGCAGGGTATTTTAGAAGATGTGCCTGGGGCTACAGTGGATACTGCGTCTGTTACCGGCCAGGATGAATGGGAGTCTTCCGCTTGCAATCTTAGTCCGTCTTCGTTCCTCAAGTGAGTGGTTCTCCGTGAACGTGGTCACCAGTGAATTTGCAGCTTTTGATAGTAGTAGTGTTGCTAATTGCAGGCTCCGACTGAGGCTTTCCTCACAGATGGGGTGTTCAGCTCAGCTCTTTCCAGTACGAACAGTCTTGCGTTTCTTGTACCTGTCACCCTTTGTCTTCCCCAAGGTCCAGGTGCCACCAGAGTCACTCTCCTCAAAGCAGCTGCCTGCCATCAGTTACACAGCTGGAACAGCTAGGGTGCCCCGGAATAGAAGGGTGCCTGATGGGACCAGGGGAGCTTACCTGTGCAGAGCCTTGCTCAGGAGGTTGGGTTTTCTTGGCATATATTAAATAGAAAGTATTTGTCTCCTGTGGTTATGGGGGACTTTGCTACCCCTCTGTCATGTTTGGCTGAAATTGTCCAGGAGTAGTCATGGAAAAGGAAGGGGAATGTGTGTGCCCACCCAAGAGAAAATTTCTTGAAGTGAGCACAGTTGTTTTGGCCGACTGATTTGGATATAATCTTTGAAATGATTGACCATGTTAAATCATGATAATTAGGTCTGACCATTAACCTCCCACAGAGCTGATTACAGGGAATGGGGGTGATGAGGAAGTTTTTTATTTTTCTTAGTGCTATTGTTTCAGTCTGTTTGCAGAGTAAACACGCTGTGTCAGTTGATTATGCTGCAGACCATCTCTCAAGCCAGATGAGACGGCTGTTTAGCTTTCAAACGTGAAAACCTGGGTTTTAGAGAAAAAGTGCTCCGGGGAGAGGCTGGGGAGTCTCAAGGTCTATGCACCTGTGCGTTTCCAGCCATCGCAACCGTTTACTTACTGAGTGGCTGTTCCCAGAGCGTTTATCCCCTTTACTTTAGCTTCTCCCCAGCACGATCATATACAACACCTCTGAGGGACAGCACTCTCTTCATTGCTTTGAGATTGTCCTGAGTAAGTCAGAGCAGCAGAGATTGACTCCTCCCCTCTAGCATTTCTGCAGACCAGCACAGCCCAGCTCTTGAAAGCTGTGTCTTTAAAGGGCATCTCGCAGTCTGCCTGTAGTGCTCATAAATCAGTTACGACTATCGCATGGCTGTGGGCGCTCCAAGTAACAAAAGGCAGTTATTGATTGTAAAGGAAGATTGCTACAGGAAGGAGAGCGAGCGGTATTTTGTGCATTGCAATGGGCAGCCACCCATGCGGTGGAACAGCCCGGGTTTAGCTGAAGGGGAGCTTTGTTGAGGAAAGGAGGATCCTTGCGTGGAGTAATTGCCTCTGAGCCAGGGAGAATTGGCTACTCCAGAGTGGGAACAGGCCCTCAGCTGCCTCTGGCACAAACAGCGGGGCTGTTGCAAATCTGATTTGAGTCGCTAACAATAAGGTATTGAAAAGGCAAGCGGACCTAGCAGTTCTCTCTCTCTTTCCTTGGGCTCCTAATTTATGCTTCAGCTTCACTTGCTGAAGCAAACCTGTAACAACACAAAGGTATATGTATGTAGAAACAAGGACACACATCTTTAGAAGAGGCGGCAAAAGGCCCTCGGAAAAGAAAGGAAGCTTCTAAAAATCCAGATACTTCAGATGAAAGGAAAATATAATCTGAGCTGTAATTGTTGGCTGTATTTTGTGACACGACGCTACAAAATGCTCTCTTCCCCTGCAGAGCTCATAAAACTGTGCTCTGTGTACCAGATGGATTATTTTGTTTTTCATTAAATAAAGAAGCTTGTAAACAGTGCTCTGTACCATAGAGATTATAATCTTTTACCATCCTCCTCTTCCTTAAACACCAGAGCAGGCCCTTTGCAGGTTGTGTGCAGACAGCCGTCACTGCAGCGTGGGGGCCAGGCAAGACACACTTCTGGCAGCCGAGAGCGTTTACCACTTGAGTTCGGTTGTGCTTTTATCAAATCTTATTTCTGAAATCAAATAAAAGGCTCGATTGCACAGTGTTTGAATGCCACTCTGTGCGACAGCGGAAGTTGGTTGGGTTAGGTCTGTGGGGCTGGCTGTGCTGCAGGTAGGGGAGAGCAAAAAGAGGAGGCTGAATAATGAGCAGTTTTTATGTAGAAGGTAGCAGGACATGTTTTATGAAGGTCATCGGCAGCAACTGCTAGTTTCACCAGTAAAGTCAGTATATTCAGTTATTCCGCCATCTTTGCAGCTTTCAAATTTGTAGGTGTAATGTGTTAAAAGTTTCATTGTGATCCGCGTAACATGAGCCGCGATTCTTGTCGGTGCTCTTGCAACATGCACTATGCAGCAATAGTGGACCCCTTGCTCCACTATTTCTCTGCCTAATCTGTTTGCCTGCTATCTTGTGTGATAGGAATGCAACTTTTTATTTTTTTGTGTGTGTAGCTCTTTTATCCATAAGTTTATTGAACATTTTACAAAAGCGGGCACTATTATCTTAATTTATGTTTCCATTATACTGGAAATTTCAGCCATAGCTGTGGTGCAGCAGCTTCTCTTGTGATACACACAGGCACTGGGCAGTTTGTACCACTTTCAGGCTGGAGGAAACTGCTCTGCTGCAAATCCCGTTTACTAGTGGTCTTGTGTGTATTGCCATGGGTCTGTAACTGGATGTGGTGAGTGCTAAAGTGTGAATTGAGACCGAATACGCTGACTTCTGCTCCATCCACTGGACCCATTGCTTCTGTCCTGTTACAGAAAACCTCTCTGAAATTGTGGACAAATTGCATTCAAAAAGCAAAGAATAGCTCAATTATAAGGCACACCCAGTTATTAAAAACTGAATTATACTTGGTTTAGGTGAACACTAGATTAGTATTAGTATTAGATTCTTTTTATTTTTTTTTCATTCGTGTCTTCTCATTATAACTGGTTTCAATTAAATTTTTCCCTAATCAAATGTACATCTAGCAAAAATACTGGGGCAAAATGTTCTTATATTGTTACTTTCTTTTTTCCCAGATAATTTTAAAATATTTTGGTAGCTCTATCTGTATATTAGCAAAAATACATCTGCATGATTATCACAGGATCTGCACATGTTTAATTTTTTTGGGTTAAACGCTGAAGATACCTAATACTAATAAATATTTATGTCACCAAGTTTAATACAGAGTTGCTTGCTTGATGTAAATCATATCACTTTCATTGAGCTATGTGATGTTCTTTAACATGCCTTGTGAATAAAGTAATCCCTTCTGGATCACCATTTTATTCTTCCTGTCTGCAGTAACAAGCGACTTGTGGCCTTAGTGCCAAATGACACTTCATTCAACACCAGACGAGCCTACACCAGCGAAGATGAAGCCTGGAAGTCGTATTTGGAGAATCCCCTAACAGCAGCTACCAAGGCTATGATGAGCATAAATGGTGATGAGGACAGTGCTGCTGCTCTTGGCCTATTGTATGACTATTATAAAGTAGGTAACTCCATCATTATTCTTCCCTGCTGCACTAGCAGGGGACCACTCAAAGACGCATCAAAAGAGCCAGTTTTCAAAGACAGAAGTCACTGCATCTTGTTTTCTCTGATGCTTGCATCAAACACCCTTTCTGTTTTAGGAAGCCTGTCTGAGGCTGTTGCAATGTGTTCAGTTCTGGAAAGAAAAAACAAAATCAGAATTCCTGTATTAAATTTGCAACCATGGTTTCTTTTTGAGCGTAGTGTTCTTCCTCTTCCCTTGCCAAGAGCATTGGATGAATTAGCCCCCTTTTTATTTGAGCTCAGATACTTGCAGTATTCTTTAAAAAGTGGAAAAGGGGAGCCCTTGTCCATCTGTAGGTTTGTCTGCTTTTCTGGTTCATTCCACACATGGTTTAGTTTGCTCTTTAACTGGAGTATCTCTCATCTGACCGTTTCCCATGTTATTTTTATTTGTATAGTGATTGCAGTAGGCTGTATACAAACATACAGTGAGGTCTAGCCCTTGCACTGCAAGTTTGCGGTCTAAATGGAAAGGTGGAGGACAGAAATGAAGCTGGACACAGAGACAGAGATCTAAGTCAATTCACAGTTTCAGTTTATGTCAGGTTCTAAGCCCAGGGCTTTACCTACCATTTTGATATCACCTTTCTTTTCTGTATATTTCACAGCATTTAAGTCAAGCTATGCTTGAGATTTCTGAAATCAGAGGAGAGACCTACACGGTCCATCTCTGTGTAATGCAGAAATTTCACTCTGTAAACCCAGGCTGGCCCCTTTGTACTCTGCAAACGGAATCAGTGTTGTCTACCAAACAGTAAAGTATGAAATTGTTCATTTCATTTAAAGTATCTCAGTAGTCTGAAGCCTGCATTGGACAGATGATCTTCTGTGAAAGCCAGCAGAACAATGCCAGGTCCCTTTGAAATACATGAAGAAGTATCAGGAATGGAAGTTTAAAATTAAAAAAAACTCTTCAGCTTTAGTGTTTACTAGTATAAATGCTTTTAAAGAATGGGCTGCTCTTTTTAGTCTCTGCTGCGATCATTAAATGAGTGTTCAGGACAAGGCGTAGGAAAGATGCCATATACCAACCTTATGGTTAAATATAGTTTTAGTTTCTTTACTGATTATATTTCAAGAGATGTTCCTTGCTTTTGTGTGTTGTCAGTAGAGAAAAGCTTTTCCCAATGAGAAAGAAGAAAGGTTGTTTTCTCTGCTTGACAGAGATACCACAGTGCTAGAGTCTGTCAAGTTAGTGCAGATTTGTAAAATTCAGGATGTGTGTGAGCATCTGGAGTGTTGGCTTCCATTTTAGTAATACCTTTGTATGTAGCAGTTCATTAATCTGCTGGATTTTTAAAATAAAAACAGAGAACAGCCCTTTTCCTTCTCAAAAATATGTTCTAAAAGACATGTCTATTCCTCATTCCAGGCAGTTGTAAAAGACTTGGGGTTCAGATGGAATAAGCTGTGTTAATCTCAAAGCCATTTCCAACATTCAGTCATAACTATTTACGTCTTAAACTGGGAGAAAAGGATAACTCTTGTTGATGCTGTCAAACAGGAACTTAACTTAAACCTCTGTACTGTAATGTGGAAGTGTAGAGGAGGGCTTCCAATGTACCAGACTCTCTTGAATTGCCCTTATTTATCATCTGGCTGGTTTGTTCTGACATGCTGGGTAATTTTTTTGAAGTACTTCTTCTGGTGAGTAGGAATTATTTGAACTTAACTGTTGGGTTTTTTTTTTCCTTCTCCTTTTTCTTGTAGTGTAAACATACACATACACGTACCTAAACATAGATCTCCTTCAGGGATAAATATATGATCTTAACAGGGGAATCAACGTGTGCAAACTGTGGCTTGGATCCCGCTTCTGAAATATACAAAAGAGGTTTTTAAACCAGCAGGACCCTTAAAGGGGAGGGAGGATGACCCCAAGAGAAGGAAGGACTCTGGCTAGCGCCTTCTGACTCTGCTCCTGTCTTGCAGATATGGCTAATGTTAACCTTGGCTACTGTAGTGCACTGTAGTATTGTTTTTCCTCTAAATTTAGATATTTTCCTGATATTTCTTTAAAGTATTTAAAGATAAAAGGCACAGCTTTAACCCATTTTTAGGTCTATTCTTGCACTTTAATCCCTAGTTAACTGCTGTGTGGGAGTGGATATACTTTTGTACAAGATTAGAATTTTAAGCTCCCCAATTGCTGGTTCAGCAAGAAAAGAAAAATACGGTCATAGCAGCAACTTTGCCCTTGGTGATTTCATATCTATGCTGGTGTCAGGAAACCAGTATGTGGGAAGACAAAATTTTTAAGTCACTCGGTGTCAATTCTGAGTCTTGTCGAGGGGACAGATTGACTGGATTTTTACTTCTCGTGACTGCTGATACACTCAGCAAAGCAGAAGCTGGTGTTCTCTGATGACATGTCAGCATGCCCTGACCTGTCCCCGTGCTGGGAAAGGGAAGGATCCACAGACTTTCCCGAGGTAGAGCACTCCACCCTTCAGACTGCTCTGTAACAGGAGGCACTAGCTGGTGCTTGTAGTTTAGTTGAAAACCCTTTTCCCTCTGAGCTAGAGTATCCATGCAGACCTCATCAAAGCATCATGTCTTCTTTCTCATCTTTTATTACTCAGTGAAAGTGCGTTTGTGTTTAAAATACACATTTTGATTTTGACATAGCTTGACCTAGCTTGATGTTACAAAGATAAGCGCATATACAAGAGTGTTTTACTCCAGACTGGTGTGCCTGAGAACAAGAAAAGAAAACAATCCCTACATTTTTTCCCCTTTGGAAATTATGTTTCTGTTCACAATCAGTCTCCCAAAGCAAAACAGCTCCTGGCCTCTCTGAACTAGACAGCACTGATACGGTTACATTTTTCTAGTTGTTGCAGTAGAGCACTCTGAAGCTACAAATGCCTGACAGTTGCATTTACCTGACCCCATGCCTGGTGTTGTTCTCAGGTTCCCAGAGATAAAAGGCTGTTGTCTGTTAACAAAGTGAGTGATAATCAAGAAGACCAAGATAAAAGGTACAGTATTATTCAAAATCATACACCCAGCTACTAACAGTGTTGATCAGTTGTGAAGTGAAGGAACTATGATAGCCTGAGGGTTTATGGTTTTCTTCCAAAAGATAGAAGAATGAAGACTGTTTTGAGAAGGAAACTTTACTGCTTTTTAGTTTTAATTTATTAGAAAAATTGAACAGTATTATTAAACATGCAATTTGCAAAGTAGCAGAAAGTTTCATGATTTGTTTTTCATTTTGTTTTGCTGCTGCTGAGATTAGTAAAGTCAGATCATATTGACAATTGGCTGTTGGCTGCTGCTTTTGTTTCTGTTTTTTTCTTCTAGAGCAAAAAGTTAGTAGTTTGGCTTCAGTGACCTGATTTATACAGCTTTATTTCCCATAACTTAGGGTCTGTCTGGAAGCAAACAAAGTGACTCTCAAATCATTTGCTCAGAATGTTTTTCTCGCTCCTCTGAGATTTCGGCCTTCCTCTGTAGGCTAAAAGTGAATTGGAGAGTCAGAGGAAGCTGACTCCTGCCTTGTCTAAGACTTGTGGACAAGAGAGAGTTTCTATTTATGTAGAAAGAACCAAGTTTTTGCGTATAGGAAGGTATCTTCGTGGAAAATTATAGCAGAGAGAAGCTACACGAGGTTGATTTCAACATAGGTAATTTGGGACAGCCGTAGATGTTCTCTGCTAGCTGTGTAAGGTGAAAGTTTAAATAGGTAGTAGTATAAATTCACTGTTTCAAAACAGAATATGAAACTTTTTTTGAGGGACAGTTTTTTTTCTGTGAAGAAACGCCAGAGAAATTCCTAAGTCGAGTGTGATTGACAAAACTGCCCTTTGGTGGAAAGCCAAGAGAGAGGAACTGTAATGTCAGAACATATCTCCTGGGTTGAAAACAAAGCAGTGTGTTAAACCTACTAAAAGTTTTATGAGTTAACAATTTTATGTCAGTGCAACTACTATCAGCAATCAGATTGCTTTCAACAGCAGCCGCGGGTAGATGTGGGAATGCTGCTGGAGGTTACCTTGCAGCTGCTATAGTTACTGATCTACTCTGATACAATGGGATTCCTGGGCTTGCTCTTTCAGAAGAGCATTTGTACCAGAGTTACACAAACAGTACTGGCCTGTCAACAGCCTGAAAGAACGTGCATCAGTGTATGAATTCTGCTGTTGAAATTCTGCCTATTTCATATGCAAATTATATACTGTGAGTAATTCATACCTCACCTTACTCTTTATGCTAATTTTGTTCCTAAAGGCTGTTGCACTGGTGGATTGATTTTTGCATCCAAATTATAAGCCAAGGCAAAAGCAACTCCAGATACTCAGAATTTATTGTAACAAGTCATACAGATTATAGCTCAAATCAAATGTTACTATCTTTCCCCAGCTGTTACAGAGCTCTGGACCTCTCTGCTTGCCTCACAATGTCTTTTTCCTGGTATTTGTTAATGTACTACTTCTTACGGCAACGGCGTATCAGAGTTGAAAGATCTCCTTCCCTGGCATCTAAGAACATTAAGCTGTTTAAGGAGTTTTACTCTGTCAGGACAGTTCATAACATTTTTTGGTTTTGTCTCACAGAAATTGTCTTAATACCACGGAAGCTCAGAGTAATTTAAGTGGGGGAGAGAACCGCGTGCAAGTCCTGAAGACGGTGCCGGTTAACCTTTCCTTGAACCAAGATCCTTTGGAGTCGTCCAAACGGGAATACAACACAAACGTGTCTGGGAGCTCGACGCCCATCACGGGGACTGGAGTGACTGTGGTGAAAGCAGAGGAGTTCACCCCTGTTTTTATGACCCCACAAGCACACTATGCAAGAGGAGAAAATGAGGAGCACCGAGGGGTTATCTTTGAACCGTACGAAGTGTCCAACATTGCTCCCCACACCAATTATCTCAAAGATGACCAGCGCAGTACTCCTGACAGTACGTACAGTGACACCTTCAAAGATGGAGCAACAGAAGTAAGTTTTTCACCTCAAATTAGCATCTAAGAACTCAATAAAAATCTGTAAACAAGATAAGGAGATTTGAGCTGTCCACAAGAGCTGTTAGAGGAACAGCGATGCTTGTTTCAACAAATACATCTCTGCTCCTTGCTGCGTTCCTGTCAGTCTGTGCTCTGATTATAGGGAAGCATCATGAGGCCTTTCAGAAGAGTTTTAAAGCTGTTTATTGGAAACACTGAGAATAATAGATAATGATCTTTTGTCTTCTGGGATACTGTGTCAAGTAGAGGATAGTTGCCATGCTGAAAGAAGATTTGTTTTCCATTAACAAGATCTGCCATCAGACCTGTTCATAACAGTCAGTAATAACAGACACTTTGTGACTGGGAAGTTCTTAATGTTCTTCTGAAAGTGCAAACGAGCAGTGTCAGCCTCTGCTGCTAGATAAACGCAAGTAATTTATTCAGAAGCTGTCTGTTGCACTAAGCGCTACTCTGCAACTTGGGCAAGTGAGAAAAAGTAGTAGAATTGGGTGACTAGAGGGGAACAGAGAAATTAACAGGCAGGGAAAGACTCAGGTGGGTGTATATGTAGGGAATGAGGAGGAGAAGAGGAAAAGGACTACCTTGTAACTATGTCACAGCTATGCGGAGGCAAAGTAATTATACTGTCAGCTTCAGTATGGTGAGTACTTCTGCTTTTGCCTGCTGCAGAATAATGCAAACAAGCCAGAAATGGAGAAAGGTAAAAATTATTTAAAGCTTGACAGTACCTCTGCAAATAATGAGAGAGATTAGGTGGTAAAACTCTCCTCGTATTTTTCTTCTCCAGTTCTATGAAATTGTAAATGTAACAGAAGTACAAGGCAAGCTGCGTTAAGGCTGAGTTACTCTGACTGAATGTGTAAGAAATTTACTCTGTGTTTGTGTATGTGTATTATAGAAAAGTAAATTGTCTCCACACAAGCATCATAGATCAGGCTGTCTGGAGGTGAAATCCATTTTCAGATACAGAACACATTTAGGTCTACAAAATGAATAATTAATGAAGAAATCTAGCTTGCCATTGAAAAATCAGTAAGATCAAACCTTGGATTAGAAACATTGCTCTGCATTATCAAATCACATCATTTCAGCTATTTTTCATGTTACTGGTAAATGGCTCTTTATTCGAGTCCCGTGGTACCGTACCCACAGCCTTCCCTGGGGTGCTGTAGCCGAGTGATTCCATTACCGTTCCATGGTTTGTTCCGAGACGCGCTGTTGAGAGCTACCCAGTGCAAAGGGCTGTTGAATGTGCAAAGTTGTTTAACTTGGAGGCAGAAAGGGAGCTTGCATTTATCTATACATCCTTGCATCCCAAGCTCTATGTTCTGGTAATTCTGTTACAATGGTAATAACTTTTTTGCATGTTTTTTAAAATCATTGGTTAATAACCGGGTATGATACTTGTCATCTAGACTTTCCCTGCAGTTTGTGGAGAAAGAGGCAGTTCAAATCTGATTGCCAAAAGTGGGTGTAGCGGTTTGCTGTCCCTTCGTTTTTTCTCAATTACCCAAGTCCCAGGATGGGCTTCGCCCCTGCTGACTGCTTCTCCAGCCACGTGCTGTTGTGTAGGGGCAGCTGCGTGAAGCAGGCGTGGGGAGAGCAGAAGGTAAAATGTCAAAACATACCAAAAGAGAAACTTGTGCTAAATTAGTGTTTAAAGTAGGAATGCAGTAGTTCTTACTAGTTTTCCTATTCGCTTGGTGACAATGACTGGGTTTGGCTGCCATAGATTTGCTCTGATACCTGTTCAATTTTTAAACACATTATGAATACACATTTGGAAATTGTTTCAAAACATTTATTGAATGACTTAGTTTTGTTACACTGAAGAAGTGCCAAGTTTCTGTAGATCCCTGTGGTGGTGGACACTTTGGTCAATCACTTGCTATGTTCTTCAGATACAATTTTAACAATTATATAAATATACCTTTCTCATCTCTTTCATATTCGTATTTAGCTGTGATTAATTTATTACTCCGTTATAGTATAGACAAATTTTTCAAGAATAGGTGAGTAAATTGAATGTTTTTGACAATGTCAACCTCTAGCCTTCGTATAAAATGTGGCTAGCATGCTAATATGGGGCCATCTTTATTGTAATACTCCTCAGATGTTAGATTTCTTAGTGTATTTAGCTTATATGTTCTACTGCTTATGGATCCTTGACTTTTGATGTCCAGAAAATATTCCTAACCATACATAATATCTTTGCATTAAACTAGTACCTGACTGGATATTTTTTGTGGCAGAGTGGTGCATAAGGTTTTCAAAATTGCTTGACTTGACACTTCTGGAAACAAAACAGCTTTTAATTGCTAACTGGTGATCACAAAAGAAATCCTGGAGTTTGAATGTAGTGATCCATCAGTGAATCAGAGAGACATCAGCAAAAACATGTTTCAGGCAAAAGGCAAGCCAAGAAGCAGCAGCAAGGCTTATGTAGTAGAGTACAAATGGTCTTATTTGCTCAGGAAGACAGAGTACAAATGCTTACTTAGTCTGTGCAAAAAGATTTCATTTTTTCAGAATTCTGCCTTTTGATGTAATTTTTTTTCTTATAGATACGTTTTCATTTTTTAGAGTGACTGTAGGTCTCCTTAAATCTCGTAAAGTATGTATTTCTCTCAAACAGAATCTTTCATTGAAGGTAAAATACTTTCTTAGCCTGTGTCACCACTCCTATTCAAAATAGACAGTATAACAATCCAAATTTTTGCCAGCCTTTCATTGTAGGCCTTAAGGACAGCTGACCACACACATGGTTTTAAATAAAGCAAAACAGAACAAAAAATGAAGTCTCTGGGAAAACTATGATTTAATTTGAAAATCTACTTATCTTTGAGATGGGGTACATTTTTACAGGCTTGTTTTAGAATATATTAATGTGTAGGCAAGGAGTTTAATAAAGCAGAAGATGTTTTTTGGGATACATTCCTGTAGTGGTTAAGTTATGAAAAACTCTAAAAGCTTGACATAAATGAATTATTTCTGTCAATTCTAATGTAAAGACCATGTAGAGTCCACTCCAATTTTTAGGGATTTTGAGCTTTTAATGGTTGATGGTTTCTTTTGAGGCGTCCTTAAATAAACATAATTCTGCTTCTGTTGGATTTACATTTTGATTGTGTCAAACTATATGTAATTGTTTTTGTTTTTCAGAAGTATCGCAGTGTGTCAGTGGGGGCTGAAGAATATATTTATGAACAAACAAGGTATGGCCTAAGCTTTGGAATGTGTTGTCTGGCATCATGTAGGAATGTATCGAGGAGGGGCTGCCTGTGTCTACCTCCCACCTCCCTTTCATCACCCTGGGGCACCTGCAGGGCTCCCTGGATGCTGCCCAGCATCACTCTCCGCTTCTTCTCCTGCGCATCTTAGCTTTCGTATCTGACCAGTTTCTGTCTTCATCTATTACCTTCCCTCAGCGTTGTTCTAAGTTAGTAACTCCTCTGAAGCTCCCCGGAGACGGGTGAGATTAGAACTGTTAAGAGAGGTCCCCCAGGTAACAGGGCACAGCTTTGACAGCCAGGTCATGGAAAATCTTCCCCACCTGTCAGCATGGCAGGATGCACAAGTCAGATGTCCAGGATGGCTGAACTGGCTTATGGAATTCCCATCTTTATTTTTCCCTGCTGTTTTTTCCAGTTACTCCAAGTGAGGTTTCTGGGAAACCCTCTTATCTTTTTACACTGCTTGTTGTGGTACTTCATGTTTTGTGATAAAATAATATAAATGAAGTATCTATTACAACCCATGTAAAAAAAAAAACCCAGCCACTAAGTATTCAGATTTTTTTTTTAAAAAGCTTCAAAAATTAAAGTTTGAAAGGAGTAGTGTCCTCCCTAGCCACAGAAGAATGCATGTGTAGAATGGTCAAACACTGGAGAGTCACTTTACTGATCATAGTCTTTATTAGTTAAAGTTTATAAGCTGATGCTTCATTTCATGCTTGTGAATAGTTCTGTTTATATCTGAGAGATTATTCTCACTTTAGAAACAGGAACATACCTACATATTTTTCCTGGAGTAGGCATATGACTGCTTCTGTAGTGGAGGTTCCTTACAGCTTGATCTTTTTTCTGAGGAATATTAAAACAGTCATTAACTGCAGCGAGCTCAGAACTGAGTTACTATATAGGCAATACATATGAAAGAGATATTTAGCAAAGACTGCTCACTTACTACACTGGATATGTATAAAATGTAATCCTGAAGCATTGGCCTCTTAACAATTCTCAGACACTTAAGTTTTTCATGCAATGGCCCAGGTCTGTGTCTGCATTAGAATGAAACCTCCAAATGCACACGAAGGAAAACGAAATGCATCTTTCCTGGGAGTTACCTGGAAGTGATAGGTGCTCAGAAATGAAAGCTTCAGATTGGAGAGACAAAAAAAAAAGCAGTGGTGAATATGAAAGTCAATAGCGGCCTGAGAGAAGATCCCTGCATGACTACATAGGGTTTTACACAGAATCACAGAAAGTTAAGGGTTGGAAGGGACCTCTAGAGATCATCTGCTCCAACCCCTGCCAGACCAGGTCCACCTACAGCAGATTGCACAGGATGGTGTCCAGGCGGGTTTGGAATGTCTCCAGAGTCAGAGACTCCACCACCTCTCTGGGCAGCCTGTGCCAGTGCTCTGCCACCCTCAAAGTCAGGAAGTTCCTCCTCATGTTCAGGTGGAACTTCCTATATTCAATTTTATACCCATTGTCCCTTGTCCTATCACTGGGTACTACTGAAAAAAGACTGGCCCCCTCCTCCTGGCACCCTCCCTTTAACTATTTGTAAACATTGATGAGATCCCCCCTCAGCCTTCTCTTCTCCAGACTAACAAGACCCAACTCCCTCAGCTTTCCTCATAAGAAAGATGCTCCAGCCCCCTAATCATCATTTAGTTAAGACTCATGGTGAAATTCAGTATAGCATTATACTAAATGGAGTGACTGCAGTAAGTTTTAAGCGTAATAGCAATCCTGCTGCAATAGGGCGTGCTTTGATTGCCAGCAGGGAACAAGGAGAAAATTCCCCAGTGGTACCACACAGCTACTGCAAAATTGGCCAGGTGCAGTATGTCTGGGATTTACATTTTTTGATGTCTTTCTGAAACATACAGAATGCCAGGAAATGGAGAACCATACCGTGGCAGACAGTAGGCAGCTCTGTTGAGACACGATGTGTCTGACTTCGGTTCATCCTAAGCCCTTCTCAGCACATACCCTCGTTAGGCCTTCTGTCTGGTGAGAGGTTTTGAAGTGTGTCTCCCAGGGCACTGGACAGGCTTTGGTATGCATCCTGCAGCAGTCCTGCAGCACGCCACCTGCAGTATGCCACCTGCAGTCCCTTTGTGTGACACTAAATCAGAGGGTGTGCCCCCACCCCTGCTCAATCCACAGGGACAAGCACATGCAGCGGGGATGGGTGCTGGGTCTGCAGCACCGGTGATGCTGCGCATCCAGTTCGCTCGGACGGGGCTGTACACCTTGCCAGTGTCCGCAGAGCCCAGGACAGAGGGACGGTGGCAGTGCACGCCACGGTGAGTGGCAGCCGGGGGGACCACAGCCCCCATGTGTGAGAGCCTGCGTGTTGGCAGCAGCTGCGTTGTTGGGAAGTGCTGGTACTGCCATCAGTAAAAAAATCAAACCACCCACCAGCCCACTGGTGGGTTGGGTAGGTATAGATTTTTACCTTAGTTTTGCTTTGATTTATAACTTCTAAGCAACTGGAAAAATGACTGGATTTCAAATTATAAGCTAGAATTATCAGAAACACTTAGAATTTGTCTTGATAGTAAACTAAATAATTGATAATAAACTGTCTGAAACGTTGTCCTTTGGATGGAAAGACAGTGGATCAGGTTATTTTATTTTTCTTCTGCCTTCTTTGCAAGCGGGGATTTAAATATTATTATTCATGCGTTTTAGTGATTTTTTTTTTTCCATTGGGTAGTTAAAAATGTTTTTGTCTTCCCCTTATTTCCATATTGTTATGGCAGTGTTATGATGATCCAGAGTATTTGCTTGAACTAGAAAGTTAAGGATGTACCGTTGTTTTGGACCAACATATTTGTCCTTTGGGTTCTACTCCAGCACTGCTTAAATAGTTTGCTGAATTAGGACCTTTGTGAAAATGCTTCCCTTGTATCTCCAATTTGTGAGGACATCCTGCAAGTGACTTCTTGCATTAAGCTTCCTGTGGTGACCAAATGCAGTTTGAAGAGAAGATTTTTTCCGCAAGGTTAACATTATTTTTCATTTAACAGAATGTGAGGAGCTGCAGGCATCGTTTTTATTGGATTATTGTTCAAGCCCGTTATTGGAGGAGGCAGCTGGAAGAGGCTCTGTGAGAATTGTGTTCAGCTAACAGTTCACTAGTTAATGGAGCTTTAACTTTTCATGGTTTGAGAACTGCTTTAAAGGTGTAAAGTTCTCCTGTGAAGGAGGATCTTTTCTAAAATCTGACTTCTAACACAAGGGCAATCACTGTTTTTCTCTCATTTTTTCTTTTTCTAAAGGGAGGTTACTTGATTGCAGATACAACTAAGTGTAGGTACTTTGTTCAATGTGATTAATTTTGAAAAGAAGGCTTGTGAAAACCTTGATTGCACGTTGTCTTTAAACAAATGAACCTACTGTCCCTTCTGGTTGTATTCCTTCTCTGCTCCGTGTTGAAAGTAGCAGCTGGACTTTCATTCTCCATGTCCATCTTTTGCAACAAGTTTTATTCTGGTTTGTTGGGTTTTTTTTTTTTTGTTGTTGTTTTTGGGGTTTTTTTTGGGTGGGGGTGTGTTTGGTGGGTTTCGTTTGTTTTGTTTTATTTTTTAAATTTCTCTTTCTATGACTTTCTATGACTTCTAATGTCTGTGGAGGTAGCTGATTTCCTACAAATCATACTGAATTCCCTGTTGGTATTTGGCGCTCTCGCTGTGGGATACGTGGTCTTGTACTTCATGTGGTTCTTTTTGGAGAAAGTAAAGGTGTAGCCTTTGCTCCAAGAAACTTACAGTCCAGGTAGTTTTACGCTTGATTGCCAGATCTGATGAACTTGAAAAAAGAAAATTGCATTTTTAAATATTTATGTGACCTTTTCCTGGAATTTTATTACTAGCTTTTTGTGCTTTGCTTACACAATGCATGAAATACGTAATAAGTGGGGACGAAGAAAGGAGAAAGTGATATGTATTTTGTCAGTGTTTCTCTCCCTGTCTTTTCAGCAGCACTTTTCAGTATACACTAGAAGCTACCAAATCTCTGCGTCAAAAGCAAGGGGAGGGGCCCATGACCTACTTGAACAAAGGACAATTCTACGCCATCACCCTGAGTGAGACGGGAGACAACAAATGTTTCCGGCATCCCATCAGCAAAGTCAGGGTATAGTCCAATTTCTTTCCTAGATGGGAATGGAACTTTGCAGATAAATGTAGTTGTGGTTGGTTGGTTTTTAATTATTTTTTTTTTCTTGTGGGAGAGGGCAGAGCAAGCGTACTCATGCCAAATGTAAAGGTGGGAGAGTAATATTGATGGTGGTCTCAAATATTTTGGGGTCCGGTTTTTTCCAAACTTTGATATTATGAGTTAGTTATATACATATGTGCTTCAGTTTATGGTTTGGCAGAATGAGAATTGCACAGATACTGCACTTGACATTGATGAACTTATCATTGCCATGATTAAAGAAAAAAATCAGAGAACTGCTACATCGACTGCGTAAGTCCATCTTCAGTAACTTGTGCACTTCAGCAGCTGCTTTCCAGTGCATTTCAGATAAAAAGTGAAGATTTGAAGCCATCCTTTGTGACACAAATTTTAAATCATTTACATCATGTAAGTGTGAGCTTTCACTTGATATTCACCCAGAAGTATGACAAATTGGATGGTTTTCATCTTAGGCTCCGTGGGTAGAGCTGTAACTTGGGTATTCAGCAACATTTACCTGGTGAACAGGCCTCCTGATTTTCCTGGTAATGTTTTTGAGTAAGCAAATCCTAACCCAGTAACCTTGGAATGAACAATGAGCCTCAGAGTTGCTGCCCTGCAAATTTCACCCTGAAGCTGGAAGGGCTGCATATGCATGAGGCTGCAAAAGTGTTTCCGTCCAAATAAATGCAGTACTGTAAAAATGTTTTGACTTTAGTCAAAGGAAAGTCAACGTTAGCAGTGAAGCAGACGGCAACCTATATGTTTCTATCATACATGAAGTTTAGAGAGACTCTTTCTAAAGAGAGGCAATGATTTGTAAACCTGAATAGCAGTTAATTTTTAGCCTGGTTTCCTAAGCACATGAGGCTGATGATGGTGTTTTGTTGTTGGCTGAAGCTGATGTAAGACTTCTCTGCTGCTGAAAAGTGTCTCTCCCTGCCAGCCACCCATTCCTTCTCCCTTTGTGGTGCCAGGTCCAGCACTTGTACAGCTGAAACAGGAGTCAGGAGCTCACTGGTCAGGCTGAAAACCAGTCCTCATAAGTCTCATTCACTGCACAGCCACGAGCTTTGAAGCTGTGGCAGCAGAAGGATGGAAATTGTAAAGGAGAGATGAGACCATTTCTTTTGGAGGATGTACAATTTACTGCAGACTGTGAAACGACACGCAACTGTCATGATCGTGTTCTGTTTGCCAGGCCCCCAGACAAGTGACTGTTGAGTTTATTGCTAATTCCATCCAAACCTGACAGAGGGGCAAGAGGTTTTGAAGGTATTAAACATCTACAAGTCCCATGCCAGTGGTTCGTAGAGGAAAAAGATTAATGCTGTCCGTGGTGGAAGAGTTACAGTCTGCACTGCCAGTTCTGGTTAGTGTATCAGCTGGCCAGCCAGCACATACCTGATGGCCAGCCACTATCCATATGCAGAACTCGGGACTCATCCGCGGCATGTACTGCCTTGTGCCCACGCAGTAGCTAGACACGGAAGACGCAGTGGTGACGTTCGGCTTTCATAGGTGGAACAGAGAAGGTCACAGAGCACGTAAGGGCACTGTGTGGAGGGACGTAGATCATGAATCAATCATGATCCAGCTCCTCGGCTTATACCAGCTTGATGGTGTTTTTTATGAGCTTGGTGACTCAGGGCTAAAGGAACAATGGGAACAAAAGAGGATATTTAAAAGTGAATTTTTGGTTCTCTGATTTCTTTCCACTGCGGTTTACCTAGTACGAGCATTCTTTCATTGTTTTGTGTTTTTTGTTTTCCTTGCCTACAGCAGAGCTTTTTTAAAAAAACCTTTATTACTCATGTGAAGTTTTGCATAAAGTTTCAATCTTGTTTCCTTTGAATCACGCAGTTTAACAAAGGGAAATCAGAACTTGAACTGAAAAGCTGAGCAAAACTCAGTAAATAGTCACACTGCGTTTATGATTAAATACATGTATGCAAACATACAGCTACCGAGAAGGGTATTTGGACTATATATGGTAAAACTAAAAATGACCTGCCTTTAGACAGAGCCTGAGCTCCATAACAATGCATCACTTTGCGGTGTAATGTCATCTTCCAGGGTGAAAAGGAATCTGAACTTCACCACTTGGACTGGACTTGGATCAGAATTGGAACTGGGGATCCTCTGACTTTGAAATGACTACTTTTTACTTAAGGGAACTTAAACTTCTTAAATCTAAGAGTACATTAAAATTTTATTTGGATTATCAAGAACATGCTCCTAGGCCCTGTGTTATTTTAAAACTGCATTTCTTCTGCCCTGAATCTTTTAAGTGCATTGCAGTGTTGTACTGGAATAAAACCCAGGAGTCTTCTACAACCACAGTACTGGAGGAGGGTGGTGACTGGTTCAGCATTAGAAGTACATGGGAGATTGTAATTTATGTGTTTGTATTAAATATATTAGCTAATGCAACTTGTGCTGTTGATATTTTTAGAGCGTGGTCATGGTTGTTTTCAGTGAGGATAAAAACAGAGACGAACAGCTGAAATACTGGAAATACTGGCATTCTCGGCAACACACAGCTAAGCAGAGGGTCCTCGACATTGGTGAGTGTAAGAGGATCTCCAGATGTTTCAGGGAAGATTGCAGATTATGGAAAGCTCTGGTAACTTGCATGGGGATATGGTGGCATATATTGGCAATGGCTGCAAGGCTTGTACCACAGTTTTTGGCAGTGGCTCATCCCAGCTAGGACTGCGCTATGGGGTCTGTGAAGCAGGATGGAGACCGTGCAGAAGGAATGGTGCCTAGTAATCACAAAGAAGAGCTGCCCCTTGTATGTGTATTTAATGGTGTTCCACCTTGTGCTGCTGGGAAGTCGAGGTCTGCACCTCCTCAGGAGTGGCAGAGTGTTTGTTTCCTTTAGTTTTTCAAAGACCCATGCGCTCTTTGATCCAGTAACACCAGCAGCCCACATAACAGTTATGTTAGCTAATCTGATGTGTAAGTGCAGGCTGAGAGCGAAGATGCCATCATTATGGTGACTGCAGAGGAGCTCACAGGACTCCTGCACCCCCCAGTCTTTGAGTCTTGTCAGTGTCAGAGAGAAGCGAGGGAGAAGCAAGCTCTGGTGTGCTACCCTGAGAGACCTGTTTACTGTTCATCCCATCTAAGGTATTTACAAGCCCATTTCAGCCACAACTGCCCTATCTGCATGCTTGGGAGATTTTAGCAAAGGAAGAACACGTACCTGGTGCCAAGGAGCCTGAAGTTGAAATCTGTGGGAGTGTCTAGACATCAAGCGTGTCTCCCCTCCCACGTGCAGTTTACACACGCAGCCATCTGCAGCGGATTCCAGTCAAAGGAGTCGGGGAGAGACCAAAGCAGACAAAGTCTGTCTTGTTTTGACCGCCTGAGGGAACCAAACCATTGAATGGCAGGAATGAGAGGGGGCAGAGAAGAGGGGAAAAAATAAGCAGGGATACTTGGAGAGAGCACTGCAAGACTTCAGGAGTGATCGAACATCTTCAGTGCTGGGAGTCAGTCCCTGAGTGGTCCAACTCATGCAGTGCCTTTTGACTTTGAAATGCTGCAACCTCTGCTGAGGCTGGCCTTATTTAAAGTCAAGTGTGTTTGGTCAAAGCAGCTCTTCCTGAATCTCCTCTCTGCCTCTTATCATCATAGTTCTGGCTGAACTGTTTCCCTGACTTTCGTTTTGGTTTTTTTTTTCTGTCCTGTCCTTTGGGGTAGTTAAGGCAGTAAAACCTCCACCCCCAAGCAAATGACTCCTATCGTGACACATTAAAAGAGCAAGTATGCCACGTCGCAGCTGTTTCTGAAGGCTGCCTGTTTTTTTTTGTGCTAGTCCCTACAAGCTTGCAGTGCTAATGCTCATACCTTTGAAGGTATGTGCTGAGGAGCTCGTTCCACTGCCGTGCCAACACCCTCTGACTCCACCGCACTCGTGGTGTACCGGCACATTTCAGGCCCCTTACCTGAACAAGTCAGCTACGATGCATATTCTGTAAAATAACGCTCTGCAAAACAAGTGCTCTACACGAGCGGTGTGTTTATCTGTATTAAAAGTGAACGCCTTTCATGTTTCCATTAGTTTGAGATGAAATACATCTGTGCTGACTTTTGAGGCACTCTGGAGCGTATTCTTTATTTGGACTGCAAACATGAGCGAAGCCTGGTGTGGTAAGACTTACTGATATAGCACTCCATGTCAGACCTAAGAACTGTAAGAGCACAGTTCATCTCAACATTTTCAGAAGGAAGACCTAGATGTTGCTCAGTAGTGTTTTCTTGAGAACAATTGAAAAACAGCCTTAGCTCTTACCAGGTACAGTGTTTTTGAAATACATTTTGTTTCTTTGTGACTTACATTGTGGATATTGGGCTTATTTGGGCACAATGGCTCCCAACTACATTTCCCATACAAACATCCAGATGTGTTTAGCAAAATCTTCCAGTTTTCTCATGAGTTTTCTCAGAGCAGCTTCATCCAAATTTGAAGTTGGCCCTGCTTTGAGCGAGAGTAGGGTAGGGATTGAACCAGGTAACCTCCAGGGGTTCCTTCTATGCTAAATTATTATGTGGCTTTACATTAAAAATTCAGATCCTTGAAGGGCTCATGTAAAGGAATACTGAGTTAGCGTCCAGGCCCTGTGTAGTTAACAGAGAGGATTAGGTGTCTATGAGGGAGATTAGCAAATGCCAGGATATGCCCTGGAGAACCATTCAAACAAGCAGTGAGAGAAGCTTGCTAAGGACAGGGGTGTGTATTAGATTTGTCCTATCTGTCGGTAGCCCCAGTTCTCTGTTATTTTGGATTTCACTCCCAACTATCAATAGTATATAAAGGGTTAAATCATGTATTAGACGTCCTTAAAAACTATCTGTGAAAAGCCATAAATCTTTATAACCTGTTCTGTGGAGGTTTATAACCATTAATATTATTTTAACTTAATGCTTGTAGCATATCTTTAAAATCTGTGAGTCCTTTTTAATTAATTGTGAATGCGCTTTTAATCTCAAGCATGACTTGGTCCTTAGCAGGCAGAGGATCAAATGAATTTGGCGTGTTCTCGTTCTGGGGTCCCACTATTCAGCCGTCAGACAGGGGCGATGACTCTGCTTGTGCTCCTTTCAGCGGTGGCACAGGTTTGTCTGTCTGTCTGCCTTCTGGCCTGCGGTTGTATTCCGGAGGTCAGAGGAACAGAGTGACTTGTTCCCTCACTCCAGACGTGTAGGGGTCACCGCTTTCACTTGTTTTGTGTGCCGGCTGGTGCGCCTCCTGGGAGGAGGGATGGCAGCATGGATTAGACGCATGGGGTCTGAAGGTGCGTTGAAATTAGTAGGATAAGCATGTACTTACATGTAAGCAGGTCCTTAGTGCTTGAGGAATCAGCCTGAGGACTCGACACTTATTAAGCAAGAAGGAAAGGTGTTTTTCAGAATTGAGGCTATATGCTTTTTATGGATTTTTCTGAAGGAGGAGGGAGGCACTTTCACTGTTTTTAGCAGGAGTGAGGAAAGAAATCTGACTTTTCCACAGTGCTGTGCTGTGAGATTGGATTTTTCTTTTAAAATAATGTCAGATAAAAGAGTACAATACTAGATTGCAGCAAATATTGATTATTTAGAATCAGTACCGTAGTTTGACATACTAGAACAGGTTCAAACATGGACATAAAAGGTGGGTGTGGAAGCTTTAGATTGGGGTTATTTGTGCTCCAGAGACTCGCCTGTATTTCTTTGCAGGATAGTTTGTATTATTTATGTGCACAATACAAAAACTACTACAATGGTCTGTAATGCGTGCAAATGATTAGTGTTTAATGTTGAAATTTGCCATTGTTTAATATGCAGTTTACCCAACAAAAGAGGAAATTATTCCCCTAGAGCAGTTTTCTTGCATATCGAAGAACCCCAATTTTCTATTTCTGGTAACTCACAGCAGCAGAAGAGGACAAATTGTAGTCACACTAACAACTTTCAAATACCCTTGGATGTAAATGCTTTCTTAATCTACTGAGGATCCTTCTTTAATTATCTGTATATTGAGGGGAATAGGATGCACTTCTGCTTTTAAATAGCATGTCACATAGACACTCCGTGAGATTTGTGTGTGGCAATTAAGGAAGCAGAGGCATGTATTGGGGGAAGGGAAGGGTTGGTGGGATGCGAGGTTCTGACAGCCTTTTAGGAGAAGAAAACATCTGTCTTTACAAGACATCTTGTTCATGTCTTTCCAAAGTGCACCTACACAGCACGCCCATATGCAGCAGTCACTTGCACGAGGCACTTTCTGGTGAATCATAAATTTAAGGGGTGGGTGGATGGATGTGTGCACATGCATATTAAACTACTTATGTGTCTTCTAATTCCTCATTTGCATTCTGAACTGAATTTGGACAGTAAAGCCAACAACTTCATTTAGAAAGGAGAACTGAGTTCATGATGGGAAAGAAAAGCCTGCCTGCTCTCTCAAACACCGTGTTCGCTTGCTGCATCACCAAACAGCTTGTGCTGTTCCTATGGTCAGAACAGTGAATTTTCACTGCATCCAAAATCATTCATGTATCCCAGTCACACAGGTTAGCTTGCCCGATGAAATGCCAACATCTCTGCATTTCAGCTGAGAGAAAAGGTATTTAAAAGACCTGTAGATGTGGTGCTTGGGGACATGGTTTAGTGGTTGACTTGGCAGTGCTAGGTTAATGGTTGGACTTGATGATCTTACAGGTCTTTTCCAACCTAAACGATTCTATGATTCTATTCCAAGTAATTCTCCTTGCGGCAATGGTTTTGTTATAGATGATTTTAAAATAGTTATTAGCTAGAAATTATTTTTTAGAGACCAACAGTTTATTTTTAGAAGGGCAAAGAAAATTAATATTGAAACCATTTGGATGTCTCACTTTTAGAATACAAAAATACCCTCTTTCTGTAACTGATTACAAAGCTAAGAATCACTGTGCTTCTGAAGCGCAGAAATGGGTAAAAGTTAGATCAAGATTGCTGCATGACATAATCTCAGCCCTCTGGCACCAAGTCCAATTACAGCCATTAGAGCCCTAGAGGGATTTTAAGGAAATGTCTGTGTCCCAGAGAGACTTGATGCATTTGCATGAAGAATCGGAAACCTCCTTTAATCAAGCAGATATTACCTCCTTACAAATCTGGTCTTTCTCGTAATCTGTCATCAAAAAGAAAGTGTGTTAAACTGGCTGGCAAAGGGAAAGAAAAAGTGGTCTTGTTCCTCTTTTTGATTATAAAGAAGACCAGGAAGTTTTCTGTTTTATGTGTGTTTCTGTCCTGATTGTTTTTGGTGGGGGTGTGGGTATTCTTTAACATTTGGACTTGCTCCCTCTTGCTTTGCATTCCTTCTGAAATGCTAGTTTATTGATAATATTAATAGCCTTTTGAAAATAAGTGAGAAGAGGGTCCAGATTCTGTAGTCGAACAATTTAAAAATACTTTATGTTTGTTTGCTATTTTAGTATCATACACACTTTGGAGAAAGGATCTTTGTGGTTCGGGGTTTGGGGGTTTTTTTTTGCGGGGGGGGGAAGGGGTGTTTGTTTTTTTTTTTTAAAAATAGTGATCCAGCATCCAGTGCAGTAATTCCTGGGAAAGTTGAAATGGCTGACCAAGGAATGTATACTACTGATTATTTCCTCCAATGATAGAACTTAACTTTTTAGAAGGCTTCTTTAGGATTTACCATAATGTCGTTTATTTATGTCAAGGTTTAAACAGTTCCTTTAGATGTTTCAATAGCTTTTAGTTCATTTTCCAGCTTTGGCCATTCCTTGGCTAAGCTAATGAATGCACCCACTCATTGCCACTACAGTCACACTAATTCCTTTTTGAGAGCAAGCAGTATTTTGCAAGAACGTTGCCTGGTGATGTACTATGCATAAGAGTCAAGCTGCAGTATATTACCTCTTTGCAATTAAGCTTATTAATAGTTCAACGTAAACAATACAAGAGGTTGTTTTGATGCATTACACAACCCAGCTGAAAAAGCAAAGATGTACTATGAAATGTAAAATTGTAAAATTGCTCAAACTTTTTTTCATGAGTCTTTTTTTTGTTATTTCTTACAGCTGATTACAAGGAGAGTTTTAATACCATTGGGAATATCGAAGAAATTGCGTTCAATGCTGTGTCCTTTACTTGGGATGTCAATGAGGAGGCAAAGGTGAGGAAAAGCCATGCAGATGGTATCCCTTTATAAGTACCATCCATGCTTAGTCACTGTTCCACTTCTCTCCTTTTTAACAAATAATAAGAAGGGTAGGTGGAGGTGAGATCGCTCAGTCTCTGCAAAGCCAGGCAAACCATGGTCTTTTACTGACCCCAGGGATTCTGGCTATCTGTAAAAGACAAGAGGATAAGTGACGGCTGTTGGGATGGAATTGCATTCACACCTGTATCACTGACAAATAGACATGTAGTTCTGAGGAAAACCTGCAGGGCTCTCACAGTGTAGTTTCTACTTGTGGCCTCTCAGTGATTTGCCATTTAAAATGTGGCCAGCCTGAGAAACAGTGAAAGTTTTTTCCTACTTGCAAAGTCCATGTAGGACACGAGATGAATGTTTTCTTTCTCTAAATTGTCAATTTCCTTTATACAGCATTAACATCTCCAATAATCAATATTCTCTTGAATATTGTTCATTGTTCTGTTGAATATTGATTATTAGCCTAGATCGCTAGACTATGTCTTCCCTTGTGTTTGTGCCATTATTTTTTATAGTGTTTCACAGACTGTCCTTGCAATTGGGAATGAATGTATTTTTGAGGACTGTTTTTGAGGACTGGTGCATTCTTCTTTTTTTTTTTTTTTTTTTAATAAATGGACAAGTACCCTCAGACATGAGGTTTTGCATTCAGAGACATGACTGCTACAGTGGACCTATAAAGTGAGACAGCTGGGCACCTTAACAAGTTTCTTACAGATAAGGTTATCCAAAAGGTGGCAGAGTGTTTCAGCTGCGTGGACTAGTGTAGGAGGAATGAAAAGTTGCCAGTAATTATAAGAAGAAATTGACCCCTGGAAAGCAAACAACGAGGGAAATAGGCTGTGTAAAATGAGTGGGGGTGATACAGGGCTCGTGGGGATGTAGAAATAATAAACAGCAAACACTGCTGAGCTTAGCAAACTCCTTGATACTGTTTTCACGTTGAATACAAAATGCCCAATGTTCAAGTAATGCTAAGGATCTTTCAAATACAGAGGCATCTTCATGCACGATTCCCCACTGCTTTTCTGACCGAGCATTATAGAGATGGCCTCGAGTGAGTCCCGTGAGCGATTGCATCAAGCATGAAGCGGTAGCATTAACACTCACTGTCCTGACTTGCTGAGTGAAGGTGCTGAGGTTTGTAGTAACAGGGATTTTCATCTCTGATGCACATTTTAAAAGAATGGAGCACTAAAGAAAAGGCAATAGTTCTGAAAACCACCTAACTTTTTCAAAAGCTGGCCTTGGTAAACAGAGTTGTACTTGGCCCAGTTGCTAATGGTGCTATATTTACACATGTAATGATTGCATTCTCACCGCCCCAGATATTCCCCTGTTATTTCAAAATACGCGGTATGTTGTCCTCTGCAGTCAAAACAGATGCCCGTTGCGTGCATGTGATCATTATGCAAGCAAATACAGCAAATGCAGGTTTGGGTTCTCCGGCACGATGGACTTTCCCAAGGACCTTTACAGAAGCCCTCCCAGGGCTGGAGCACAGCAGTCTCCTCCCACCAGCAACTACCATCCCCATTGCCAGGGCTGGCAGTTCTTTAACATGCTCCCGTTTGCAGATGCAACCCAGACTTGGCAAGGCACCATGTTGTTCTGGGAGCAAGCAAGTCACATCCACTAGTGTCGGGTGTTATCCTCGGCCATTTTCTTCTAATACGCTGATCACATTGCTCCTGCCTGGCGTGCCAGAATATAAACAACACAACTCTCGCAATGATCACTGGAAATACAACATAATAAGATTTAAAAATAATGACTCTCTTATTGTTGCTGGATTAAAGAAGTGTCAGGAGTGAAATTTAAGAAAGCCACTTGTATTTCTGCAGGCAGTAGTCATTAAAATGCAAATTGGCTTATGCATATTTATTTTGGGGGGTAGTTATCAATTACCTGATCTTTTAGGAGCTTGAACTGCAAATGTATTGATAAAAGAGGATTCATATAACGTGGTTTGGTGCTGGGCTATCAGGCATAAATCAGGTTGTACCTGAAAGCTTGTCACCGTGCACTGAAGTACTTCCCTCCCTGCATATGTGTACACGTACCCACATGCTTGCTCTCGTTAGAGAGTCTAATGCAATAACCAGTTGCACTGGGTCTGGGAATTCCCATAGGATGCCCCTGCGGTGTTTGAAAGCTGTGGACTCTGAGGCACGTCACTGAAGGCTGTTTTTTCTCCAACAATTACCTCATCCAAGAGAGATGAAGAATTTCAAGGCCTAATTGCAGACTCTCCTTTCTTAAGCTTTTTGAACGATGGATCTTTAAACTGCCTCCATTGTTTCTGCTCAGTGTTGTTTTCCCTTTTCACCACAATTTCAAGATTAAAACTAACCTCACAGGCACAAAGACCTTTCTCTTCTGAGTCAGACAAAAGCGGCACAGAGCAGTTCTTTCCAGGGCCTCTGAGATGGGATGTGATGAAGCGCTCTACTGGCCCGGGAAGAAATAAAGAAAACAGTCTGGTCATTGAAAGTACACAGGGGAGCGGTCTTGAAAAATCAAACAGAAGAAGCAGAAATCATCTGACCAAATATCCCTGTCTCTCCTGGGAGACTAAATCCCGCATGTAGAAAGATTTATCTGGGGCGCTGGATTTCTCACTTTCCTACTCCACCTGGAGGGCAGCTGATTTAAAGCCAGATTTCTCCTCCCACATGCGAGCAGAGCAGTACCCTCCTCCTGGAAGCCCTTCAGGATGAGGGTATAACAGCGCGGGTGTGACAGCCAGAATCTGCCTGTCAACAGTGAGTCTGCTAAGGGTTTGTAAGGCAGCATCTCAGTGGGATCTCATGTGGAAGAAACAGGCGTTCAGAGGGTACAGGCAGAGGCCTCCCTTTATCGCCCCTGTAACGGGAAGGGAACTGGGGTGTTGGCTCCAGCTCCTTGTTGCTCCGTCCTTCATCTTCCGACTGCTGCTTGGCAGAACAAGTCAGTGGAGGAGGGAATCTTGTCCAGCACGTGTCAAGCTGTGGAATAATCTCACCGTTGTTTTCCGTGGACTAAGGGAACAGCACCAAAGTCAGAATACAGCTTTTCTACTGCTGCATCTGGTTGACAACAGCAGTCCCCTTGCCTTCTGGCAGAGCAGAGTTGGGCCTGGCACATCCTTACCTTTTTCTAGTGTAACATATACCCTTTTCTGCTGGGGACATTGTCTAGAGGTCACCGTGAGGCTTGTGGTTCAGAGCAGGGTACAAGGAAATGAGCCGAAGGGTCTACAGCCACAGTAAACTCTTCCTTACGCTGCCTTGTGACAAAAATACTGTGCAATAAGAAAGCAGAGATAGGAAGTGAAGAATACTTTTTGTACAGTCGTTCCTCCTTTCACTCCTGTATTTACTTCTATATATAAACACGCAACATTTATGGGCAAGGTGATTTGTTGGCTCCCTTTGGTTGGACCTGAATGCTATATTTGGTATTTTTAAAGGAGTACTTTAAAAAAAGGTGAGGAAACAAACAACAATTAACAAGAACTGGCTGGCTTTTTAACTGTCTTTCAAAAGTCTTTTTGTGATATGCTAGGAGGTAGGTAGTTGCTTTGCTGTTGCCCTACAGAAGGTTTTGCTGCAGCATCTGGCTGGTTGACAAGTTCTAGTGGAGGCTTTTGAACAGAGAGCTTGGCTTCGTTTTTGATAGAGATACATCTGCCTGCTTGCATTCTGATTGCTGACAGAAGTTAGTTTGCAAGAAAGATAATTAAGAACCAGAACTCTCCTGGTCAAAGGAGAACATCTTTGTCATAAACCATACCAACTCTTTGAGATATGCCTTCTCTCTGATTAATACTTTGCTAATTTAAAAAGGTTAGGGTGATGATACTCTGAACCAATATATTAAATGTATATTTTTATGGAAAGCACTTTTTAACCTTAAATTCAAAGGTGTGACTTCAGTGAACAGTTGCTAAAGAAAATGTCATCTTAAGGCAAACAAAAGATACTTTTCAGCGGTATCAAGAAATCACTGATTTCTGCAAAATGCTGCAACTCAAACGTGATAAACAGACATGTTGGTGGATATGTTATTATTCAGGCAGGTGCTGGCACATGCTTTTTGGTGTGTACAGTAGTTGTGTGCTGTGCAGTTGTTGTGTATACTTGCATGCAATCATTGTCCTGCTATATTTAACTGAAATGTAGATCTTTAATCCAAAGTATGCTGAAGCCTCTGGGAACCTTTCCAGTTCTTTAATGAGTTTTGGCATAGCCCATACAGTAATAAGCTGTGTTTTCAATGAGTGAGTGATTTGCAGGATTACGTTCTTAGACATTGTGGGCTGAAGTGAGCTATGATTCCAGTGGGCACAACTGTAAAATCAAGCTGATAGAGCAGCACGGTCTGTCAGTGATTTGTATTGTGACAATCGATGTTTCTTTAACATTGCTAGCAATTCTTAGTTCACGCTTCAACGAGTATAAGAATTATTTTAATCTTAATTATTAATTTCATTCCTAACTGGGATAAAATTTTGTTTCATTAGGAAGGAAATTAGTCTTTTCTTTACTCTCAAAATTTAAAGGTTGGAGGAAGATACTTTATTCGGGAAATTAGTACCAGGAATTATGTAGGATTAGACTTGGCAACTGGTTTAATGAACCATGTCTGTGTGTGTACGCGTGCATATATATTTTTTTTATATATATATGTCATGCATGCACACACACTCGTATATATTAAAGAAGAGTTAACCTGTGGTAACAAATAATGTTGAAATTTCAGTGTATACAAATGGTTCAGTAAGTATGCATCTGGGATTCAAGGCAAATGGCATTTTTATGTAGTTGCCAGGGTGTGGTGTGGGTTGAGGAAGCTTCAAAAGAGTAGTGTAAACATTTGCTGGAGACATTTGTATTGAAATAAAACAAAGGTTTTACCTTTGTATGGTATTTATAAGGTAACGGCTGGCAGGAGAAACTATAAAACCACACTTTCTGTTTATATGAGGAATGATGGGATTGATGCTAGTCGCTTAAGAGACAAGTCATTTAACTCTTTGTTGTTACAGTCTGGAGGGATGAACCCCTTTAAAACTGGATTTTGTAAAGACTCATTACCCAGGCGTCAGTATTACCAGTATTCAGTAGAGAAATTGCTTTAAGTTTCTGATTTTGTGCTATAACACACTCTTCCCTCCCTTCTGCCCGTGGCTCTTTCTGAGACGATGGGAGCCAGAAATGTAAATAGTAATAAAAGGGTTATATTAGAGGTTTCGTAACTGTAGACCTTTAAAGTGTCTAAGCTGAGAGACCGCAGCAGGAGTCATGTTGGCTGGATTAAATGATAAAAGGGGAAATACATTTCTGAGTCTCGCTTTCTCTTAAGGTTGTTTACTGTGTTTGTGTCTTGTACATCACTAATTATGCTGCTGTGTTTAACAAACAGTCAGTAATTCACATAATAGCAGCTACACTGTGGAGGAGTGCCTTCCCCAAAAGAGAGAGTGCTTTTTCTAGGCATGCTCTATAACAAACAGAAGAGTTGTCATTATCTTAGGCCACTTTTGAAACTTTCTCAGGCACCAAATGTTTCTCCAAATTAGTTTTTCATTGCCAACAGCATGCCTGAGCTGGAGACTGGATGGGTGGAACACTATCATTAATTGTTCAAATCTAAGATATGCTGACATTTCAAAAAAAAAAGACATCTCTATAACTACAACCCAAACTTGATCCTGATAGCAAAACATTGCTAAAATCTAGTTTGCACAGGAAAAAAAAAGTTTGTAAATGAATTCTGTTACAGCCATAGTCACATCCATTAAAATAGTTGGAAGTCATATGTAGACAGGGCTGGGAGGGGGGAAGCAGTGATTTCTACTCCTTCTACTGTCATTTCTACTTAACTCTAAATTTTCTAACCATGTAGCTTTACCGTGCAAGAGACCAGAGCAGGGAGGCTCTTAAACCAGAGTGTCTTCCAAGAGAGGTAGAATGAGACTTAATGTTTTCGTGGCTGCCCATGGAGTCGTTTTTCTCCTTGTCTCATTGGGAGTGGAAGTACCTGCATTATGGACAGGAGCTGCAAAGGAGGGAGAGATGAGGGTTGCAAAGGGCAAAGCAGGCTGTGCTCGGACAGGCAGGTGAAATCAGAGCAGGCGGCATTCCTCGGCCACTGCCTCAAGGAGAGGAAGGTTTCAGGGCAGGGTAAGGGCAGAGAGAAGGGGACTGTCCAGAGGATTCCTCGGCTCCCATTCACTGCAGCAGCCTGCTGCACCACGGTGTTGGAACTGTGCAAATCTTCAGTCATGCAAAGAAAAAAAACCCGCCTACAATCAACTTGAGTAACAGAACTTATGCCCTCTTTCCCCTCCCTCTGCACACCCCCCGTGTTTTCCAAATCCAAAGTCAGTGCTCTGCTTTATGGGAGAGCTAACAGAAGATTGTGTGGAGACAGAAAATTTTCCCCAAAATAAATGATCTGTGATAATTCGAATCCATCTGTCTATCTGCGAGGTGCAAATGATATGACAGAAACTATAGTACACTTCATGCGCATGAATGTACAGTCATTGCTCCTCAGAGAGATCCTGACGTATTACAGTGTCAGGGCAAAGATATTGAATCCTACAGCATCAATCTATTATTCAAGCTGAATAATCTGTTATTGCTGTATGGGGACTCTTAAAACAATGAAGTCTGTCTTCCCCAGCCGCTCCTACTCTGCTCAGTGTTTCTGGAGGCAGCGGAAGAGATGACACACAGTGTATGTAGCTGATGAAGGTGGGACAAGGTCTTTTTTTTTTTTTTTGGCTTCTCAGCTGAGTGTACAGCAAAGGTGGTAGATGCAGAAACTGCTGGGTAGATGCAAAACCTGCACATCCCCTCTGACATTTTAACATAGAGTTTGGAAAATCCCTGTGCAGAAGTATGGGCTAAAATATAGCAAGACCAGATTCTGTTTTATGCCGGACCTTATTCTACTGCTCTGTGTTCACATGCACTTTAAAGCATTGCCCTGACACTGCAAAAGAGTCTGAAGGCAAATGAAAATTCAGGCCGTAGTATTTCACAGGCATGTGCATCCATATGCACACTTACCTTTGGAGCTGGAGGAGACCAGGTTGTAATTTGAAACAGAAATAACACTATCAGCTTCAAAATCAGAGTTTCACCTAGGGCCCTTCCCTGCCTCCCTCCTCCCCCCGCAGTTAAAGTTCAACTATTTCATTTGTAAATGCAGCTCTGTGATACAATCAGAAGCAGAAATGCGGGGGTGCCATTAGCTCAGTCAGGCAAACAAGCTGCTCTGGCTCCATCGTAAAACACCTGGCTGTAATGTTAACTTCTGCCATTAGGGTAAAGTGTCCCCCCACCAGCTCTGCCAGAGCCCTTTTCTAGTCTCAGTTGCCTTTCTCTTAGGGATGTTCATATTCTGGTCACTCAGACTTTTTTTTTTTTCCCCTGCTTGTGGATCCGGGAGGGCTTCCTTCATGCTCTCCCTTCCTGAATCCTCCCAGATGCCAGGGTCTGTTGGCCTCTCCTCTACCTGGCGAGGTGTGTGTCAGGTCTGTTTGAGAGACCCCGCAGATCTCTTCCTTCCCAAGAGCGCTTGTTCTGCTGGAGCAGGTATCACATCCTTCTGGTTCAGGAAATACGGACTGGTGGTTTTCTCTGTCCTTTTCCTTAGCTGACAGTTTTGGGCTTTTCTCGGCATTGTGGTTTTTTTTAAACTGAGGAAAAGTAGGATCAGGTTGATAAGTAATTGACCCAAATTACTATGTGACACACATATTCATCACTGGGAAGAGCAATTGGATTTTTAACACAGTTTCATCTCTCAAGGTTCATGCACACTATTCTGACTGAAAGATAGCGGTGATGTTTCGGTTCACAATACTTGCTTTGCATCAAAGCAGTCCTTGGGAGACTTGGTGGTGGGAGACCCTTCTGCCAGTTGCTGTACAAACCCATGGCAGAGGAGATACCTTGCCCTGTAGTCCCGATGGAGGTTAGAGGGCAGGAGGTGACTGGTCACTATCAACAGACATAAGTGAGCGTAGAAGGAAAGCACGAGACAGGTTTCTGACGTAAAGGCAGGCAGGGCTTCCCAGGAACCAAGGGCAGTGTCAAGTTGCATGAATGCTAGTTGGCAAAGAGGACTTGGAGAAGAGGTCAGGAGTAGTTTTATAAATGTTTGAGAAACTCCTTTCCAGTTAGAAGGACAGATTGAGATGCATTTTTGAAATTGAAGAAAGATAGTGAAGGACCTTGAAAGTGAAGATCAGGAGTATCTCTGTTGATGGGATGGAGGAAGGCAGAGTGTGAAGAGAATTGCGGGTGGTGAGGAGGGTAGGACTTTTCTTTGGCCACACTAAGGTTAAATTTAACAGCAAGCCAGACCAAAATATGGCTGGAAAGGACAATGCAAGATGATTTTCCTGTGTCTATATTAACAAATAGTGCTGACATACAGAGCAGGTTTGTAGAGTGAAACAAGTTGGGGCTAAAAGCCTGACATCCACGTGAGACACTTTTTAGGTGGTTTTATCTCAGATTATCTATAGGCAGTTCCCACAGACTGAAACCATTAACCACTGGAGCATGTGAGGTGTGTTCCTAGGACACATCTTCTGGTCTGGCTCTTCCCAAAAGAATCCAGCTCATGCACTCTGAGATCTGTGGTGTGAACCAAAGCACAGTATGTTGGGGCAACCAAGTGATTCACCTCAAATGTGAGATCCTGATCCAAACTGAAGCATCGATACATGCCGTAAAAGTTTGTCCTTCCCAGCCTGGGAGCATCTTTGCTGGATGTAGGACAAAAGTGAAGAATAAATGTGTGAATTGCCAGAGTGTGGATCGTAGTGGAATTAAAATATTTTTTTGGAGGGGGGTGTCTGCTTTTATTTTCCAATTTGTTGTCATGTATTTCCAGAATTTTAATAGTCGTTTGTGTTACATTTTAAAAGTAATCTCTCTGGCACACAGATTTTCATCACAGTGAATTGCTTGAGCACAGACTTCTCCTCACAAAAAGGAGTAAAAGGGCTTCCTTTGATGATTCAGATCGATACGTACAGCTACAACAACCGCAGCAATAAACCCATCCACCGAGCCTATTGCCAGATCAAGGTTTTTTGTGACAAGGTAAGTGGAAAGCACAATTACCATGGATAGAGGAGGAACCTTGTTAGACCTAATTAAATGTTTTCTTTCCTTGAAAAACTGTGTTTCATGGTAGAATTTGGACTGATGTATCGTAAATCTAACAGATCATCATGTAATTACTTTACTGCTTTGCAGCCTTTTTGGCCCTGATTCCTCATCTTGTGAGAAATAGTTGGACTGTTTAAGGAGAGCATGTTACAGGTTATGATACAGGAGTATCAAAAAAGTCATAGAAAGCTCAAAGGAAAGGTCTCTAATTGGAAGGTCAGTGCTGACCATAGGCTCACGCAGGTGCCATTCTGATGATGTTATCTCTTCTGGCTATAACAGACAGGATAAGTAATGCGTAAACTTTGTGGAGAGGTCTCTGATAGAGAAATGCACCTTTCAGAAAGGCCTGCTAAGATCTCTTTTCTGATACAGTGGAAAACACCAAGTCCCAGTGATGCATCTGATGTTTTTTTCCCCTCCACTTGGTTGCATACCATTATTTTGGAAGCTTTAGTGAGACTTTTATGTTGCTAGGTTTTTCTTATTAAAAGTAAACTGCAAAAATATATTGGCCATTTCCATTTTGTAGTTCAGTAACTTTTTTTTTTTCCCTTCTTTTGCTCACTCCCTCTTTTGCAAAATTTGGTTCTTTTACAATGAGTTTTCCCACTGCTTTGTGGGAAATGGTAAGATTTTTCAGCACCAAAACATAGGTCATGCCTTAATGAGTCTGACAGTGTCATGGTCAGCTGTATGTATCACTGAGTAGAAACAGTTGCTCAGAAATGTTATCTCAGTGATGATTCTTAGATGTGAGCGTGACCACGTTTCAGTTGTGTTTAACACCTGCCAGCCGATGACTTTAGCCCTGCTGAGAAAGGTCTTCCAGGGGGAGCTGATGCCTGGGTTCTAGTCAAAGTTCAGGGATTCGGGAGCCTACATCTATTTAAGTGACTCAGAAATTTATCCAAATTAGTCTTGCCGTCTTGCAGATGGGAATAGAAAGGCAAAAGGCCATGCCCCAGGCAATACGTAGAATTAACTTTTTAATGGAAAGGGTAAGAGTTCAACTGTTCCAGGTCTCTGTGCTGCTGCTCCTTCCCCTTTATCAGTTCATTCCTCTGTTGCTGTCTTGACAACAGGATCTTGAGGGCTAATCACTCAGTTGCGTTAGTGGAGCAAAAACTTTGAAAGTAATGAATGTAAATGTATGCGCTGAGGTCTTCTTGCAGTCAAAATGTTATGCTTTTAATTGTAACTTTGAATGTCAAATATTTAGAGATTTGAAGCTGCAGCTGGATGTTAAAAGCTCAGTAAATATCAAAGTAACTAGGCGTTTTTATCTACCTGTTTTTTAAAAGCAATTAGAAAAATCTGAATAATTTAAAAAAAGGAAGGGAATTCAGAGCACAAACTCATCAAGGGTGACCCGTAGACACAACTGGTGGAGATTTTGAATAATACATGTTCATTGCATCTGTTGGCTTAATTGGTACTTCACATATCCAGACTAAAAAGCAGGAAATGGATGTTGAGTCTTTTAATCAAAACTATCTCAAAGTGGAAGAAAAGATCACAGGGGTAGTTAAAGCGTTATACGCATCAGAACTATTTTGAAAATTGGAACTGGAGGGCTCAAGGGTATCGATAATGGGATATGTATCTGTATAATATAAATGTATACATACATACACGCACACAGAGCTCTTTAACTTAAGGCAGGACTGAAAATTAGTTGAATGATTGAAAACGAATTAAAATTATCAAGGTCAATTCACAAGAGAGTTTGTGCTAATTGGCACTTGAAAAGGGACTGAGGCCTGCTTCTCCCCTCACTTACGCTGCTGTATCTTCACCGACATATGTTTGTCACGGTACTTTTGTAAGTAAATAAATGGTTGGAGAATTTCCGCTTGCTGGTGGCACTGGGAGGATTCATCACGCTCAGAGGAAGGTAGGTGGTGGGGCTGGGTACCCTCATCTCTTTCCAAGATGCCAAAATAAAGCCTGGCACCGGTTGAGGTGGTGCTAAATGGAGGGTCCCTGGCTCGGTAGGTTTCTCTGCCAAGTCTGTGACTCGCCCTCTAGTGACAAAGCCAGGGTTTGCTGCCTCCTGGAGAAAGCTGCGACAATCATCGGCCACCTCTTTGTCATCATCAATTAAAAAAGTATTACAGGGTCATTAAAAAAAAACAAACAGCAAACATACAGTACTTTTAATACATTTTAAAAGTGTGAATTGCACTGTTATGCCGCAATCTGACAACCCCAAAGAGAAGCTGGTGAGAAAAGTGACTGATTTATTACAGTTGTCTGGATCGGAGGAACTGCAGAGTGAAGTCCTCCTGCCTAAGCACTGAAAGGTATCTTAGTTTGAAATGTGGAAGAAAAAAATGTTTCTGTGCCTGACAGTGTTCTTACAAATGGTTTTTCTGCAGTGATGGTGCCTCTTTTAGGACCAGTAGATGTGTTTGTATAGTCATTTAGGGAAATCACAGGTAGAGGTGTCCAGTTTTTAAGAAAAATGTTCACTGGTAAATTAATGTCCTCCAGCTGAAACACAGTATAGCTGTTCTGGAAAGAGTATCCCTGAAGAAATAAAACTGCATTTAATTAAATGGTCCATGTTATATATATTTTAGTATTTACTCAGGCAGTTGCTTAAATTTACTATTCATTTACATACGAACTAGCGAGCAACACCAATTCAGATCCAATGTGTGCTTTGTGACATAAATGTGTGGAGATAAAGGCTGCAAAGGTTGCAGTCATGTGCTTGCTCCCTGTTCATTCTTCAGTCTTTTGTCCCTGTTTATTTTCCAGCGGGCGATCTTCAAAGCAAGTGTTACAGTGCACATCTTGTTTTTTCAGTGCTAATTCTCTCTGCCCTTGCAGTCTTTTTATCATGTGCAGATCATTGATGCTGCATTATGATAAGAGAATATAATTTTTATTCCTTAAGTAGGTTGTCAGGGAAACTTGCTGCCAGGCCTATTTATATTTATGTATTGCAAGATGCTTTAGCCACTGTGTATGAAGGAATTAGGGATTCAGAGATATTTTGATTTTCTATATGTGATTAGCCTTGCCGAAAAGAAGCAGAAGCATTTGACTTGGCAAATACAATAACATTGTTCCAGAATAAAATAAATTAATCCCTTTTTTTTTTACTCTGAAAAACTACGTGTTGTTTGGAAAATATGCAGTTCCTGCCCTCTTGTCTTCAGTATGGATCATCATAAGGAAAATGGATTATCATAGGGTATTAAGAAATTTTTGTTGCCTGTTAATCTTCAGCTTTAGAGAGAAGGCGGCTGAAGTCTATGGGCCTGTCCTACCAGATATGGAATGTTTTGGCCTTGAACTAGGAACAGGTGCACACATGAGCTCCATAATGGTGATGTCAGTGCTCTTTATGACGGTAAGGGCTTTGCTAGGCTGGAGCCAGGATGCAAGACATAAGCCTAAATGAGCTGAAGAATTGGAAAAATATATTTTGAATCAGCTGAAATTCAGAGGCTGTGTTTTGCCAGTGGTTAGTAGCAGAAGTACTCATTGCATTTATTCAAAGTCCAGACATCAATGAAAAAATTAAAACCTCCTTCAATTATTTGACTGGTCAGAGTCTAATTTATGATCCCCTATGAGAGGGTTATTTCTTCTTCTGTCCTGAAGACATATACAAACCGTGGTTTATTAGATTCACAGATTCACAGAATGGTTTGGGTTGGAAGGGACCTTAAAGATCATCCAGTCCCCCGCCATGGGCAGGGACACCTCCCACTAGACCAGGTTGCTCCAAGCCCCGTCCAACCTGGCCTTGAACACCTCCAGGGATGGGGCGGCCACAGCTTCTCTGGGCAACCTGGGCCAGGGGCTCACCACCCTCAGAGTGAAAAATTTGTTCCTGAGATCTAATCTAAATCTCCCCTGAAAACTGTCCGGCAGAAATGCTCTGGTATGTGAAAACCTTGCTGCGCTCCATTGTCTCAGCACCTGCAACAATGAGGTACATGGCGTGGGCTTGACTGGCCCCTGCACTGTGCCATGTGGGATGCTCCTGGCTCAGAAGGGCTGGTCGGTCGTTTTGGGGGTATTGGTGGGTGGGAATGGCTGCCCTGCTCAGAGATTGCCTGCACCCCAGAGGACTTGGGGTTGTCTTGCTTTGAATGAACGAAGACAAAGCTGTGAAGTTTTACCATGTTCGTAGTTACAGAGGGTAACAAAGAAGACTCAGCAAAACAGATATTCTTTATTGTGCATAAAAGGCTGAGTCCTCCTCAGTTTCTGCTTTCCTGAGAGGAAAGCTTTCCTGCTTGCTGCCGCGTACAAAGTGACTTTCCAGGTTGGTCCTGCTGCCTGTGAGCAGCAGAGTGGCAGCACTGAGCGGTAGGTAGGGCTGTGGGTGCCTGGCAGAGCCGCTTTGTGCAGTCTGGGGCTCTTGGGGATGTGTCTTCTGCAGGACAGTGGCTGCAAGGCACAGTTTTGCTCCTTTCTGCCAAAGAACAGGTGGCCTTCAAAGACACAAATGTAGCCCTAGAAACAATTTTGATAAGGGCACAACTCTGAATCCCTTGTCTTCTGTGGCTGAAGTCAGTGACAACTGGATTGGGACCTGAGTCTGGAGGTAATGTGTCTGTTGGACACCTTCATGTTTTTTAAAGAGCTGTTTCTTCTTTCACCTCTTTCAACCTCTGGAAATCTATTGAAAGATCACAGCCAGGAGTACATCTTTCTTTGCATTCTTTTCAAGCTTGTTTCATTGGTTCATGTGTGAATTTTGCCATCTTGAGTGGGTATTTTTAGCTTTCCTTACCTCCCTCCACCTCCCCCCTTTCTTTTAAAGAGACTTCTAATTTTAATTTGGAAAAAATCTTAAATTTTGCGTGCTGACTGTCTGGGAGCATATGGATCTTTAATACCGTTCACGGCATGACTATTCATATTTATAAAGTAAATTAGGAGAACTTCAAAGGAGGTGTTGCTGCTTTTTATGTCAATAACAAGTTTTATTTTCTAAACTTGTTGGGAGTGTATTTACATAACAGAAGCCTGCAACTTCCCAGGAGTTCCTGGGGCCTAACAGGGCAGTGCTACATTGCTTTCCAGTTTCTGGAGGACTTCTCCCTGTTTGAAACGCTTGTATTTTTCTATAAGAGCCCTTGCACTGTTGGCAAGCTATCAGTGTAGTCTTCTTGTACTGGCAAATCTCAAAGGCCTCCGCAAAGCTGGCTATCATGGAGCAATGCCACCCCCAGACAAAGTGGGTGGAGGAGAATTTAGGGAAAAGCTTAGCACAGGCATGAAATAAGACGATAGCAGTCCTGCAGGTGTTTTACGTCAGTACGTGTGCAAATTATTTGGCCTGAGCACTCTGTCTATCGCAGAGGCGCTGGGCTCAGGATGCCCTTTGCGCAAGTTGTGGTGGCAACAGCCCTGCTACAGACTGCACGCTGCCTGAGCCATCTCCTCCTAGCCAGCATGTGGGTATGTTTGTTCTTCTTGCTGTCTCCAGCCCTGGGGGCTCCTGGATGTGCCAGCCTGAGTTTCAGGCACAGGTGATCAATCCGAAGCTGGCGCATTCCCAACAACCTGGACAGATTTATCTGTAATGGGATAACCAGTCTCTGTTTCAGCATTTCTGATGTGTCAGTCGCTGTAGTTACAGGCATTGGAGGGTACGATGCTCACAGTGGCCTTTTTGGATAATATCTGTGGGTTGTCTTTTTTGCATCAGGGAGCAGAAAGGAAAATACGAGATGAAGAGAGGAAGCAGAACAGGAAGAAAGGCAAAGGCCAGGCGTCCCAAGCCTCGTGTAATAACTGTGAGTATGACGGGCCTTTCTGGTTTGGGGCCAAGTCGCACTTCACATGCCTCCTCTCATAACCACGTTGCTTTGTGATCCTCCTAACAGCTGAAGGGAAGTTGAGTGCACTCCCTCTGCAAAAAAAGAGCGATATCACCTTCTTCAAAACAATGGCTGACCTGGATTCCCAGCCAGTTCTCTTCATACCGGATGTTCACTTTGGAAACCTACAAAGAACTGGACAGGTAGGAAATGATAATGAGATGAGCCGGTGCCCACCTGCCGTCCGGCCACGTGTGTTCCCAGGCAGGTTTTAGGAAAACAAAGCACTGTTCCTGGGGCCGTTGGTTTCAGCTCTCATTTTGGTAAAGGCAGCTCTCAGTGAGTCACTTAAAAAAGACCTTACAAGAGACAAGTGCCTTTCCGAGTTCTGGGTGCAAAAAAGGAGCTTATACTTCATTAACAACTGGCTAGTTTGTGTTTGTTATATGGTTTTGCCATTCTTTTCCTAGGAGAAAAGAATGGAAAAAATAGTCAAAAATTTTAAAGTAGGAGGTTGATTCGTGACTGAAAGAAAGTCTGGTTTTGAATGTGCTCTTTGGCTTGATGAAATGAAGTGCCACCTTGTGGTAGCAGCGATCCCCTTCCCTGTGACAACTGAAAACAAAGACCAAGCTCTTAAAGGCATCAGGAGGTCAAGAGTAGGCTCACTAAACACCACTGCCCAGTTTCTGTCGGCATCACCTAGAGATCTGGGAATTCCTTCAAAGAAAATATTTTAATTCTACAAAGTAAAAATCTGTCATGCTAGTGTTAATATTCAGTATTGGCTTAGTGCAGAAGTCATGGAGTCATTGTCAGTGTAAGGAGGTCTTTGCTGACTTGACTCTTTCAAGACCTACTTTATTGCTTGCTGGGAAATTGAAAACCTGAAATGGAGGATCAGCTCTGACAATTTTTTGAATAGGTACCTGTTATTTATTAACACCCCAGGGAGTAGAAGGAGACCTTTATGCATGTGTTTGTAAAGACAAATAGTAGATGAGACAATTTTATATGCATTTTGCTGCAAAATATTAAATAATGAAAATTATTTGACACTGGGTGTTGGAATTGTCATTTATTCTAAAGCAGTGAGAATTGTGGTAGAGCAAGGCACAAAGAGCACAGACATTGCAATCACAGCTGTCACTGACTTACTCTCCAAAATTGGAAAGACGCCCACTCACATATCAGTGCTGGGTACCTTCTGTCCTCATGGCTTTCAAACCAGAATGTGGATTTGTCTCAAAACCGGGGAAGGTGAAAGCATTCCTTGGTATATGTAATCCTGTAAATAATTTTCTAAACTAACTGGAAGATACCCTAGTTTACTAGCTCTTAGGCAATGTCTTTTACTGCTGTACAGGTTGCAGTATCAGCATTCTTGCTATCCTGAACTTTTCAATTGTTTTGTGTATTATTTAATATAAGAATGATTTGTTATGACAATAATTTATTATTTAGGAATGTTTTATTATAAAAGCGTAGCCACTTTCAGGTCCTGGTCATAGAATGAGTTACAGACCTCCGAACCAGCAGAATGCAAGGTCCCAGTCCCCTGCCTTCGCCCAGCCCTTGCGAAGTAACTCAGCAGCTGGAATGCTGGCACACTTACTGGTGCGGACCCACCGTGCAGGCACGTTGTGAGGAGGTTGGCTGACTTTTGAAAAGCCTTTGACAGCAGTCTGTGATTTTATACCTCCCCTGCTACTGTAAGCCACGTTTGCTGCTGTTGTAAATTTGGTCCCAGTGACTGTGAGCTACACTGATTTACACTAAACAATGGTCTGGACTTGAGCTTCTGCCCACAGCCTGTGCAAAACAGTTCAGCTCTACCATTAGTAATTTTATTTCCATTAGGCCTGTAGTTTAATGTTGGTCTTTATAGTTTAATTAGATTTTCAGACAGTATTAAATACATACAAAAGCTTGTGAGTGTTGTGGCTTAAATCATATTAGGGGTAATTTAGGTGAGTAGTGATCTGATTTAGAGGATTGTAAAATAATTGAGAAAATGATATAAACCAGGAGAGAGGGCAATGTCTGTCAAAATGCTTTGATATATTTCCACTAGATGATACTTAACAGCAGTTTTTCTAAGCCACGCTTTTTCCGGATCACAATTAGTACTAGAGGTGTTTGAGTTTTGTAGAAGGAAAAGGTTTTTTAACAGATGAAAAACTGCAAACCACTTGTCTTTTCTCCCTTTTGAAGCTACTCTGTGAAGCAGGTCTGAGTTTTGGGAATAATTGTGTTTTTTTCCACCCTTCTAGGTTTACTATAATACAGATGATGAGAGAGAAGGGTAAGATATTTATTGTGTCACAAGCTTTGCAGTTAGCAGTTCGAACTCATAGAAAGCAGGCACAAAACATGACATCAGATAAAACTGATCCCCTTTCTCACCCTTCCCTCATGTTCTCCCATCACTAATGGTAGGTGAATAATATGTAGAACTAACTGGTAGAGGGAGGTTTGTTTTATGGTACCTTTCTTTTCCTTCATGTGAACTGGCTGCTTTTTATATCTATTTTATATTACATTTTCAAGTAAAACAGTTTAAAGAGCTGTAAGGTTCAATACAGGGACAGGGCAATATATTTGATAATAAAATGCATTTTATATATATAAGGCTTGTCATTATATATATATAAGGGTTGTCAAATAATTTAAAAAACAGGAATCTTTTGATGAAGCATTGAACTTCTCTGCATACCTGAAAGCTGTCTAACAGCACACGCGTGTGAATGTGACAAATATGGGAACTGCAGAGAGAATGCCCAAGCGCCAGAAGGGAAAGGCAGAAAGAAAACGGGGTATCCTGGGAGAGGGGAAGGCTAGAAATGGTAGCACCCCCTATCTGTCTTTGGAGGGACTGGAATAATTGCAGAAAGTCCCTAAAATAGTTAAAAGTGTCATGAAGTAAGGGTTTTAATGTGTGCGGCTGAAGACCAGCCAGTATTAACTGTAATGTGTGCAAGCCCTGTACTTTTGTAAGTTGCTTGAATCCCAAGTGAGCACCCTCAAATCGTGAGTTTGGAGTAAAGACAACTGCACTCACATAAGCCTGTGGTAGGGAGTGCCCGGGCACCTGCAGCTAGCATTGGCTTGGAAACACGAGGCCCTTTTTGTTTCTTTTATGAAGCTAGTGTTCTTCCTAAGGCTGATGGTGAAATTCAAGAAACAAAGGGGTTTATTGCACCAAACCTATTGGCTTTGGTTCTCTCCTCCAAGACTAAAAGGCGACACTGAGACCTGCCAAAGCTACGCCAAGGGCAGAGAGTGACCATGGTGCCTTCAGCCCTCAGGTTCCCCGGCCCAGCATGTCGCAGCTTCCGGCTGGATCTGGCCCAGCATGTTATTCCTTTTGAACTTGCTGGTTTGTATGGTCTCAGATTTTAGAAATGATGTTGGTGTTTCCTGAGGCTGTCTCCTTAACCCCAAAGAGGAGGTGAATCAATGTGTAAATGTGGGTTCAGCTCCTTACTTAGCTGTTTCTTCCTCCTCACCCCCCCTCCCCTCAATATTTAAACAGTTAAGGACCTCGAGGATTTTCAAAATAACATGTAACATTGGAGCACGTTTTCCTGTCACCTGTCCCAGCCAGTCAGTCTGGTCAATTTGAGAGGCCTGGAGAGTTCAGATAAGCATCAAAAGCTAAGTTCTTGCAGTTCCTAGCCTGGTGCTACTTGAGTAGCTAGTGGGGGTTTTGCCTCAGTATAAAGTGAGTCCTGACTACTGCTGTTGCTTCCTCTCCTGCTGGGAGCACAGTTTTACTGTGACATCGTCCCTATTGTGTGTTTTCTAGTGGCAGTGTCCTGGTCAAAAGGATGTTCCGGCCAGTGGAGGAGGAGTTTGGTCCATCCCCTTTGAAACAAATGAAAGAAGAAGGCCTGAAAAGAGGTAACAGTCAATTCTTAGCAGTTAAAAATAATGCTGTTGACTTAAGCCATCAAGCTGGGAAGGGCAGGTGTGGCTCGGACCAAGTTGGTTGTTTTGATGCTAGTTGCAAATAAGGGGTAGATGTAAAAAGAGATCATTACACCTGCCAGTGTACAAGGAGGCATTTTAACAATTGCTAGTAATGACTTAAAAGCAGAAAAGAGAAAAAAAAAAAAGACCGTGCTATCTCAAGAAGGGATCAGGACACAAGTGTATATAAAAAAGCTAGAAAGTTTCTTGATCTTTGGCCAAGCTACATAGTTCATAAATGTTCCAGTAGCAAATCTGCGGTTGCCTATTTTTAACTTTTGCTCATCTTTTCTGTTCTGGCTGGGATCACAAGCAAATATGCAAGATTCACTGGGTCAAATACAGAGACCTTACACAGGCAAGCTCCTGCTGACCGCAGACTTAGATTAGCCTGAATAAAATCTCAGAAATTTCTTACCCAATTAGAAGTATAAAACATGGAGAGACATATTCCATCAGACCTAACTGAATTGTTTAAGATTCACTTAAACTGTTTTTACTGCCCTGAGTGAAGGTTATTACACTTGTGTTTCATATGCGATACCAGTCCCACTCCTGCTTTGGTGAATTAGAGTCTTTTTTACAATTACAGTCTGCCACGGTGAATCTTAAGTTGAGTAACATTGAAGCAATGGTTTAGGTAAAGCTGTTAAACTTTGTGCTGAAGGTCAGGATGAGCAGATGGTGGATTTGTTCTCAGAATCTGCTTTGTGTACAGTCACTTCCAGTGCAGTGCTGTAGGTGATAACTTCCTACACTGCCACAATTAAAAGATTCCTTCAGTCTTATGAGTTCTGTCATGTAGGTTTATTGGAGGCTCCAGGGATTTGACCAACTTATATAACTCAAACTTGCAAATGTTTTGAGGTTCACCCATCCATTTGTGAGATGACAAAGCAACAAGGTACAGAAGTGATCTCAATTGCTCTTTGTGGCACCATCTGTAAGACTCATTTGAGCTTTACAGAAACAACTTCCCATGAGCCTGCATTTGCAAGGTTTCTCTGGTGGTTAGGATGGTGTGCTTGAACCAGGGGAAGCATACAAGATTACAGGATGGAGACCAGTATCTTCCTGGAATAAATGTGAATATATTCTTCTTTTAATTAAATCTTCAATTGATTATGTGAAGTCAGCACTGACTACAGACTTGCATCTGGTTGACTCGAGGCGTTGACCAAATTCACATTATCAGGGCTCCATCAAGCAGAAGGGGACAGCTACAAGGGATGCATAAAGAACTGTAATCTCCTGCAATTTCACTTGGGTTTCCCAGCTGAAAGCCTAGAGAGTTGCCTGCTCGGAGGTATTAGTTTGCTTTGATTATTCCTGTCCTTTGCTGTGGTAAGTGGTTTTAATATCGTCCAGGACTTGCAACCATTTCAAGGAGAAGATTTGAAAGAAAAAAAAAAGTTTTTAAACTGGTGGCAAAACTGTGTTAAATAATTAAATCCAGGAGAGACATGGAACTAGAGAAGCTGGAGGATGCTCTCTTCACATCCCCTTCTTGTTCAGTGTTTCTTGCAACTTGGACTATCCTGGCTGGAGGCCAAGCCTCTTCCAGCATGGCCTTAGCTCTGGTGAACTTGCTGCTATCAGGAACCCTGCATCCGGGATTGTGCTGACGGGGCGCAGCTCAGCTGATTTTGCCTGTTTGACAATACTGTCTTTGCCACAGGATTTACTGGGTATTAAAATGTTCTGCTGTTTTTCCCAGGCTTAGCTGTACTAGAAGGTTTTTTTCTCCCAGATATATTTGGTACAGCAGAATCAATAACTCCTATAGGAGTTGGTATAGATGGGGCACTGGTGTAATGTTTGAGAGAGCGCCGGTCTGAGCTGTGAAAATATGCATTAAAAGCAATGTAATCCCAAGGTGGCTCATTATCAGAGCAGTGCAGGTAAATAGCACCCAGTGAGGGGTCCAAGCCCAGCTGAAGAACGGAAGTGACAGTCTGTGGCCTCACTGCTGCTTGATAGACCTAATTGCAGTACTGTCCAGCAGAAGCAAAAGTGTTAAGGGTCAGCCTTCAAGAGAACAGGTCTGGAGGGGTTTGCAAACCATCAGTAAAACAAGGTTCGTGTTCTCACACAGGTAGCTGCATCTTTGTGAGTTATTCTTTCATCTTCTTGACCTCTAAGGGAAGTACGAGCGCCCAACACAGAAATGTAAAGTATGTTAATCTGTACTAAGTGTGCAGCGCAGCTAGTTACTTGGCTAGACTTGTGGCCTTTTCCTGTTTTGAGTTCTCCGTAAGAGTTTTCAAATCACTTTCCCTTTCAGATTTCGTAGGGAGTTTCCCGTTAATTATAAATCCAGCAGCTGTGTAACAGATCAGGGAGATTTCCAGTCCTCTAGTCCTCAGCTTGAAAAAAGTAATCTTTTTTTCTAGCTTTTGTCTCTCAGGAAAGTCTGTTAAACTATTCTGAATCATTTTGGATTCATAACAATCAAGGCTTTGTGAACCATCCCTTTGGAGGACAGCATTCACTCTGTCACCTGGGGAATTTGTACCTGGGCAGTTACTGGAAACTCCAAATGTGGGAAAGGAAAGCCAGGTCACAGCTACCAGCCCTACTTTCCTTGACTGAAACGTGCCACATCTCCCTCCAGAGACTGCTTTACAAAGAGTGTAGTGATTGCTCATAGGGTGTGAGTCAGAGCATCGGTAATGCCTGGGTTTAGACCTTTGTAGTGGCCCAAGTCTCACTGTGCCATCATGTCCTTAGTTTCATTTTTGCCGCGTGTCTGTTGCCTGTCTTCTGCCTCGACAGATTTGCCAGTGGAAAGCCAAGCTGTCAAGACTTCTCAAAGAGTTATCTAACATTGTTCTGCATCGACACTTAAATCTTCAGTTTGGTGGCTTGGCTTCCAAAAATCTCCCAGGTGCAACAGCCTCCCTTGCCTTCAGCAAAGGCTGGTTGCCACTCTGCAATTTTGTGAATCACGGCTATTTCTTAAGTAACTAAAGATAAATTTATCACCCCCATCTTTTGCAATTCTTTTTAACATCGAAAGAACATTAGGGCTTACAGTGGGTTTCAGTGCTCACTTAAGAACCGAGGCCCGGTAGTGTAGAGATCAGACAAATTTGAATTTGTCTTTTAACTTTCAGTCAAAAATAGTTCACTGCTTGGTACAAGATTCCCCCTCTCCCCCCGCAAAAATGCAATCTGTGCTAATAAAGTGAGTCCATCTAGATGTCGTGAATATGGTGACAGTAGGATCAGAGGGCATAATTATGAGTTGTGTCCCATCGTTGCAGTCATGGCTTGGCGTTCAGTGGCAGGGCTGCAGCCCCCTTCCCTCTGCCCCAGCTGTGCCTCCAGCTGCTGGCCAGCCACCTTCTCTCCCGGCTATGCCAGCACGAAGGCATGTGGGGCTGCGGGGCACGCTGAAGCAGGGACCTGATCTGTCTGAAGAAGAACTCAGAAAAATGAGTTGTTTTTTTTACTCACATCTGGTGTTTGTGAGAGTTCATCATCCAGGAAAATTCATTGAGGCAGGCCAGAGTAACAGAGCATAAGGGCCGGGATGAGACAGGAGCTTCTGAAGGCATCACTGTCATCAGAAGTCATTTGTGGAGAAGTGCCCTGGTGAATCAAAGCCGGGATTTTCACACCTGTCGGGGAAAAGAAAAAACCCAACAACCCCTCATATGTTTATTAATCCTGGCTCTCTGTGTGTGTAATAGTGATTCAGGTTCCCTGTTGTCCTTGTAATGGATCCTTCATTCAGCATGACGTTGCCTGACGTGCCAGGCACAACAGAGAGACTTAAAGCTCAGCACTTGGATTGTGTAACGTCCCCAATGTTAACCTCGGACTGAGTGATTTTTTGCTCCTTTCAGATATGTTTGTAATTATTAAGGCTGGCAGAGGTCCAGATGTTTGAAAAGCCGGCAGTTGCAAGACAGCCCTCTACTCACAAGAAAAGAATTACTAAATTAATAAAAGAATTAGTACAGGTAAAATTAGCACTTTGAGTGAGTGCTTGTTCATGCAAGTAAACATATCAGACCCAATAAAATTTAAATACTGATGTGGATTTTTTTGTTCTCTTATTTTCTGACGGTTATTTAGGTGGCGACTGAAAGTTATCTCAGCTTTGAAGTCCTTTAAAAGGACGCTCTTGGGCAGGTCACAAAGAATTACTAAAATGTAGGTGGAAAGGATGTGGCTCTGCATGCCTATGGTAGCAGTTTTTGTGGCTCGTATTTCTGAATTAAAGAAGCAAAAACCCACCGTTGTCCTGCACGTCTGGTTTGTAGACCAAGACAGCGGACTGATCTGCCCATGTTTTAAATCTTTTTTCAGTCATTTCAGAGCCTGGGCAAAAAAGCTGCAATTCTCTGCAAATGGGCCTGGGTCCACCCTGCTACAGTCTTGATCTGAGAATTAGCTTCCAAGCAATTCCTTCTGTATAAAAAATACCATCATCTCTATTGGTTTATCTGCAAGTCATCTGTTGAGTTACCTGGTGAAGATATCTTTTGGACTGCAAGGAGTAGTAGTTTCAAAAGCTATCTTTTTCTCTCTACCAAACAAACAAACAAAATTATCAATGTAGTTTGTCACACAGACATAAAACACCTGACAGTGCATGTGTATTTCTACCTATCGTGCAGCACTGCTATTTGAAAAGGCAGTTTATTTAGGGAACAAGATAAATTGTGGAATGTCTTATTTAACCTGCTGCTTTATCAGAGTCATGTGAGATTATGCCTAAAACACTTCTCTGGTGTTTATGTTTATTCACTTTCTAGCTGTCTGCTTTGCTTTTGCCACGTAACAGTAAGTTTCCTCCTTTTACACGTGCAAGTCGGAGAGGGGAGAAGAAGAGCTAGAGAGGGCAGGGCACTGCACCTGTGAACCACTAAGACCCAACAGGACATCTGAGGGAGGAAGAGGAGATTTTCAGAAGTGCAAATGACATTTGGGTACCTGAGCAGGGCTGGGCACGCAGGTAAATGCCTGCCTGCCAGCTCTGCTTGTGAATGTCTCCCTTGTAAAGTCTCAAATGACTTTGGACTCGTTCTTTCCAATGTTTATTTTCAGACTGTCCAGGCCCATTTGCAGTTATCTGTGTGGTAACGTCAGAGAGAACTATTTCTTTTTCCTCTCCACTGATGTTGCTCTCAAAGGCTCAGCTGAAGGCAAACCAGACTTGCCATTTCTGAATCTCCTTTCCCAGCCTTGTGGGTGAAGCCTGGAGAGGTGCAAGCCGAGACACAGGTTTAGGAAGACCCAGCTTGTGTGTTTTGTCCTATGACCCAGGGACAGAGGCTCAGGGTTTTTTAGCTTTCCTCATTTCAGTAGATGGAGGTTTAAATGCTGGAAGATAAAAATTCCTCACATTAAATTAAATTTACTGAATTTTCTTTGCATGTTTTCAGAGCAACTATGATGTGTCTTGCCTGTTTAGATCACTGATGATATAAGAGTACATTTTTTTAAAAGTGCAAATCATCTTTAGCACTTCATTTTATCTGTCATGGATTAATATTTGGTTTTTTACTCAGTGTGGGGTGTTTCATCTGTTCGATTGACTGAACCTCCTCCAAGTTTGACTTCTTTTCTGTTTCAGTGCTTTTGTATGTAAGGAAGGAGACAGATGAGGTGTTTGATGCTTTGATGCTGAAGTCACCCACAGTAAAGGGGCTAATGGAAGCGGTAAGTATCCGATGTCCTCACATTGTTTGTCTTTCTTGGCAAGAAAATCTTAAGGCTTTCAGTGTATTATTGAGATAAAACATAATATAAAGATGAAGTTATTCTCAAATGCATTTAAAGCATTTCATGAAGGTTTTCTGGAGCATGCCTCTGAAAAGCTGGCATGTTCCAAATTCAGTGCTGTCAGCAGGTTGCGTGGATTAAATAGTGTTGCAGAGCTGATGTACTGGAGACCTGAGCCTTGAGGAATGGCGGTAATCAGCCAGTGTCAGGGAAGCAGAGAGGTGCAGGTTCTGTTTTCTGAAATGCGTCTTTCTGAACTGATGATCCAAAGCCTGTTTTACCTTCTCCTGTAATGCCTATTGGTGCATTCACAGCCATCTTTTAAAGAAGAGGCCCAAGGATGCACTGTTTCCATGTGAATTTCATGTTCCAGCATATGAGGCAGTTGCTGAGCCAGTGCAGACTAGTCAGTCATACCTCCTGTCTCAAATTTCTTTAGCCCTCACTCCTCGAGTGACCTACCTACCAGCCTGCCTCTTCGCTGCTTCTTTGACTTGAGTTTGTGCTTGTTACCCATTAGTTGTGATCATGAGTGGCTATTTCCACATTTAATCCCATTTATGTGAGATGATGGCTAGTAGATGTGAAATTTGGTGAGGGAAGAGTTAGGAAGCAACCACGTCTCACTGCTTCGGTTGGCGGGACTAATGTGAGGCTGACATGTGGGATGCTGAGTTGATTTCTAGCCTTGGTTACATGTAGGAGAGAAGATGGGAATGGATGAAAGTGTCCCTAGAGAGCTTAGCCGAGTGCTGAAATTTGCATATTCATACTCTCATAAAACTGTCACGGCATCTTGTTGCGTGTACTGGACTCTTCAAATGCAGTAAAGATTGAGTTATTCGGTCAATATTTGGCCAGTAGCAGAAGTCAAAAAGATTTGCGGGTTAGTGAAATTGCTTAAAGCACCTGTTCGGATTATGGTCAGGAGAGTCAGCTGCATTCTATGGATGTCCCAATGGTGCTTTTGCTGATACTGTTTGTTAGCTGTGAGTGCAGCTCCATTGTTAGGCGGAGCACACATGTATAATAAAAGCCAGGCTTCACTTGAAGAGGCTGCAGTCTGATTCATGATAAGCTGTAACATGATTTCATCTTGTCTTTGTATGGAAGTTAAAAGTATGTTATAATCCTTCTATAGCCCTTCAAGCTAACATGAATATTTTACCTCAAGTAGTCTGTGCCTTTTCATGCCGGTTCTCTCTCCAGCCACTGTGTAAAATAAAAACAAAGCTGGTGCAGAAGCAGGAAAGGTTTCTGCATACCTCTGTCAGCACAGCTGCTGACTCAGTGGCATGTTTTTGGCACCAGAGAAATCTGATCTGTTGCAAAATGTCCCAGTTCACTGGAAGGAACACATTCAAAAAATTTTAATTCTCTTTGGTAGGATATTGTGGATAAATCAATGCCAAAAAGCTGTCAAACTGCCTATTCTTAAATACTGTCTCTACAGTCATTTCAGCAAATCATGTAATTTTGTAATTGTGCACATCCTAAATGCTCAATTCTAAACTCAGTACTAAGAAACTGAAGCTCTGAATATTATAGAACCCCAGATCTGAAAGACAGCACCAATGATCCTGAATCATACCCTCTTTCTCAGTTTATGGGTTTTACTTTTTTTTTTTTTTTTTTGGTTAATCACTATGCCTAGTCTATGGTTTTCTCCTCATTTTCCATGATTAATGATATTGTTTTCTCAGATCCTGTGTTTATTTTACTGTCTTGTGTACCCCCATTCCAAATGAACAATCAGATTCCTTCTCAGATTTCTTTCTTCTGTCAAATATCTAGAGGTCTCAGGTTTCAGAGATAGAGTACATCTCAGAAAGTAATGTAAATGTTTGGGTTTTAAGATACTTGCATCCTACACTAATCAGTCTTGATAGTGAAACAGTTGCCCACCACACAACATCATGCGTATGTGGTGAGTGACCAGCTCTAAATCCTGCTCAGCCTGATCCAAAGTCAGGTTAACTCTGTGGATCTCAGTAGGTACCCCAGTCTTGCATTGTGCAGAATCACATATTTATTCAAATTACAGAATGCGATCTAAATTGGGAAATTCAAACATCTCCCAAAGTAATTCTAAAATTAAAAGCTACCAGCTGAGCTCAGTAGAGTTTACTTAGATACCTGTCTGTATGTGTCCTTCCAGCCACTGTGTGGCAACAGACTGGACCATTCCATAGAAATAAGTTGGCAAAGATGTTTTCCTATGTGCTTCAGCCAGCCCAGATGTTGCCCTTTCTGTCTTCCTGACTCCATCAGAGAGAGCATTTCTGGTGGCTTGTGCAATCAGATGTGTGCTACAGACAAACTTGCCGTGACAAGGCACTGCAGCCCACAGGGACGCCCAGACTTTTATTTCAGTGCCACTCTGAAGGCTGTCCCACTGCTTCAGGCATCCTAAAGGAAGGAAGGAATTCTCTGCTCAGAAGGTTGAAAAATGGACAGTGGCAATGATAAAGGAAAATATTCCTCCAAATAAAGATATCTTTTTAAAATTTATTGTAGCCCACTTGGGGTCAGGTGAGAAATCCTGTTGTTTTATGTGGAAATTGGCAATAGTGGTGTTCCCCCTGGGTTGGCAACAAACGTGTTTCAAAAGATGGTGTTGAGATGTCCTAGCAGATGCTAGCTCTCTGCTTTCTCAGATTCTGCAGCAGGACTTAGCACGTTTGCATTGGAGACTTGTTTTCGGAGCCTGTGAGGGGGAGGCTCTCCCACATCCCCACTTTGAGCCTTGCTTCCACAGCTCACCATTTGGTATAATTGGTTGAATCCTTAGGGGTTCCTGAGAAATGTACTTATTCAGTCAGCTGGAAGTCTTTTTCAAAGCTCACTAATCCCTGCATGTTATATAAATCCTACACCTGTCACTGGTGGTGTGACAGGCAAGGCTTTCTCAGCCCGACCTCTCATAGCTTATGTAGGAAGTGGTGTCCCAGAGTCCCAAACCACTTTGAGCAACATTTGGAATGCATCAGTGTTGGGTATCCCAAATATCCTAGAGAAGTTTTATGCTGGAATGTGCAGAATGCTGTATATTAGCTGCTATTAAACCCCCGTGGCACAGGAATGTTTCTCCCTGCATGTTTATTTGCATGGAGTCAGTGAAAAATGTCTTTAAGTACTGATCTTTACAATATCACTAGGCTTCAGAGTTAACAACCCAGAGAGTTGTTTCCTCATGTTCTCACAGTTGTGATATTTTCTGCACTTTCAGGTTGCAGTTTTTCTCTGATACCTGTTATGAAGGATTTTTTCCACAATCTGATGAAATGGAGCCATTTTTATTATTGCTTTACACGTAAGCTTAAATTTAGGGGTACAACAAAACCACAGATAAAAAAGTTCAGCACCAGAGTGCTTATCTGATGTCATTCTGTTCATTGTAAGCAAAGCTAGAGGGTAAGAAAAAATAAAAGGAGAACATGGTAGTTGCTCTGAGAACTTCTCCATCTGTGAAGGAGAGTATCTGGAATAGGTTAGGACATCCTACAGAGGGATATGGCAAACCCTGGGTTTGAATCACCCTTGTTCTGCCCTGTTTGGAGCAAAGACTTGTACTTGCTCCACACAGGCTGAGTACATTATGGAACTTCTTTGTAGGATGCGTTTCCACCCTGTGCGTGTGGTTACATAGCTTTTCTGTAGGCTACACAGAGCCTTTTGCATAGGTTACATACAGCTCAGAGTGAAAAAGATCGGTTTTGTAGTCTGATAGTGAGGATGCTTATGTGAGATAAGACAAGTGAGGTGAAGCCCCTCTTCTTGTAAACGTACAAAGTGGACCGCTCCTCACACCAGGGAGAGTGTGACTGTACAGCATATGAGCTTGCTCAGCCTTGATGCTGAATTGGGCCTCTCCCAAGGCAGGCGAGAACATGGAACCAGGACTGCCATCAGTTGGGTCTTTTTAGTCTGGAGAAGAGAAGACTGAGGGGGGATCTTATCAATGCTTATAAATACTTGAAGGGAGGGGGCCAGGAGGAGGGGGGCAGTCTTTTTTCAGTGGTGCCCAGTGATAGGACAGGAGGTAATGGGTGCAAACGTGAATATAGGAAGTTCCATCTGAACATGAGGAGGAACTTCTTGACTTTGAGGGTGGCAGAGAATTGGAACAGGCTGCCCAGAGAGGTGGTGGAGTCTCCAATACTGGAGATATTCAAAACCCTGCTGGACGCCATCCTGTGCAACCTGCTCTGGCAGGGGGGTTGGACCAGATGATCTATAGCGGTCCCTTCTAACCCCTAACATTCTATGGTTCTATCTCCAGCACAATATCCAAAAGGTCACTGAAACATGCTGGTGCAAGTAAAACTGAAGTAGCAAATACAACCCACAATTTAATTTGTATTTTCTTCTCTGCTAGGTGCAAAACTAGGGTTTAGTGTACCTTATCGGTTACTCCTTATTTACGTCCTCCCTTTTCTGTTGGCCACAGATGTACACTGTCAACAGAGGTAACTGCAGCGTAAAAGAAGTTTTATTGGTTCTTCAAAATCTTGGAGTTACACTATACTTTTTAAGTACAAAATTGTATCTTGGGTAAGATGACAATTATACAAGTATAGGTGATGTAGGAAAGTACAGGCTAATTAATTCTCTCTCAGAGAATCCTGGTGCTCTGGATGGGAGCTGTGCTTGGGGTTCAACCTGTGGCTGTTTGAATCTGTCCTTAGTGCTGGGTTTATATATAGCTTTCTTTCAATTTTCTATTTCATGGTATTTGCTTTAATTTATTTCTCTAAAATAACACTTTTTCTCAATGGGAGTATGGACGCAAACACAAAGAAAAGATTTTGCAGTGACTGATGTTTGGCAGTCTTTAAATGGATTTCAAATTGTGCATTTCAGTTCTCTGATGCAGAAGATAAATAGTCAGCTATTCAGCTGCAATTTCATTTCACCTGGGAAAAGCAGGAAACTAACTTTGGTGGGCAGTAGAGTACCACAGAACATTAATCACTGACAAAAAGTCCTTTTTCCGTAATTATTTTGCCTTTTGGAACAATCCTCTTCTAAAGTATGAGCTGTGAGACCTGCTCCCTCAACAAAGAGTTGTAATTTGGAAAGGAAGCCTGGCTCAGAGAGAGAGCTCAGGGATACTGTCTCCACGGGCATGCCACAGACTCACTGCAGAGTGGCCATCCAGAAAACCTACTGATACATTGCTGCACAGCAATGCCAAAGCGTGCCAGTGGAGTGCTTGTTAGGGTTGGTAATTTGTCAGCTTAAGTAGTTCTTCCTTCAAAATTTTACCTTCATTTTTTGCTTTATCGTTTGAACACCTGGCAAGAGGTTTATTTTAGAAGTCCTGTACCTTGTTAACACACTTCTTTGTGGCATCTCGCCTTGTTATCTGTACACTCAGATGATGTTCTGTGAGCCAAATAGTGTTCTCATTTTGCCACCCTGGTAACTAGACTGAGTCACCTCCCCAGCGATACAGAAGCTTCCTAATGCTGTGTGTAGCATGTTTATAGTCCTCCCACAATAAAAGGTATCTTGAAGATACTTTTCAGACAAAAGGCCCATGGAGTATCCTGTTAGCTTAAGACACCTTGAAATGATGTTGAGAAATAGAAATGTGCATACTGTTTTTTGTTGATCCACCAATCCATCGGCTCTTGCCTTTTGCCTGGTGGAAGAAGCTTTTGCTTCCATGAGCCCAGAAATAGAAACAGCAGAAAGGCAGCTGATCAGATTGAAATTCCGTGGTAAAATGTGGAGCTGGGAAGAGCCGTGGCTCCTTGAGCAGAGCAGTAGGAGATGCTGAGGCAATTTTGATGACTCACATCCTATGAAGAGTATAGTCTCGAAGTTTCTGGATGGGAACGATAGTGGTTTTTTGATAACATGTTGAGGATTATTCCTCCCCGAATCATCCTTAAATGAAGATATGGTATGGTTGCAAGTGACTTTTCTGTTTAGCTATCCTGTCAAAGTTTGCAGAGATAGTGTTTTTAATGCCCTATGTAAAGTAGGAGGTAGTAATTGCATATTTATCATTAGTCTTTAATGATATTTCTTTTATTTTTATGACTTCAGATCTCTGAGAAATATGGGCTGCCAGTTGAAAAGATTGCAAAACTTTATAAGAAGAGCAAAAAAGGGTAAGTAACTAACTAACTAGGGGCTATTGGAGGATCCTTTAGAAGTACTCGGAGATCCCAACTATCCTCGGGGCCTCATGATGCTGGGCAGCATAAACATTTTAGGAGACGTGCCCATACGCTTGAGATCTTAATGTCTGCAGAGACAGTAAGGGGTGACAGAGGAGGAAACGTGAGTCTCCAGTGTGTGTGTGACCAGTATTCATAGGCTTACTGTGAAGAAATGGGGTTTGTGTTTGGAAAATGTATTTGGATAAAGTCTGTTTTGTAGACTATATGCTTGGTAACATCGTGGAGCGCTAGCATGGGAGAGGTGCAGCCTTTGCTGTGAATGTGGAGCGGAGTTTCCCTGCAGTGTTTGGAATAAGCAGGCCACTGTGAGAATCTGAAAGGCAGGCGGGCAATGTTGGCTGCAGGGGTTTCAGCTGAGTAAATTTAGAGCATCACAGCTGTGATTTTAGAATAGCTAGGTTACTACGCCTTGCCATAAATCTAAATCTCTCCACTTTAACTTTTTACTTCTAAATAACCACAATATTGTAGTGATACAATTTTAAATAAATCATTTATTTTCAGCTGCAACTCTAGCTTAGGGCATTGTTTTGTCTGGGGATTTCTTTAGCTTTTGAGAAGACAGGTGAAACTTCTCATGTTTTGCTTCTTTCTAACACTGTTTCCAAGTGATACATTTGTTGGAACAAACACTTTATGGTAAAGGGCGAGGAAAACACTCATATACACTTCTAATAGCTGTTGTCAATATTCTCACGTCCAAGCTAAGTTCTAGGCCTGTGAGCTGTGTGCAAAGCACAAAATGCACTGCTTCCCCGTGTGAGCGACGCACACCACAGAGGTGCAGCCCCTCACATGGCGTGGCTGAGGTGTAACATGGACACGTACCAGTGGGAGCCAACACCAGGCATGCGAAACACCAGCTAGCTGGGTCAGCCAGGGGTCTGGAATGCAGCTCGCCTTGTAGGCAGCTTCAGTGGGTTGACATCCCAGCGCTGGCATACCTCTTCCCTCAACTGCTTTGGCAAGGACCAGCCTCTGATCTGAAGACCATAAAGGACTTTGGGGCAGATCTTGATGATGATTCCCTCTATTGTCCCTGTACTGGCATGTGCTGGAGTCTGTTTTTGCATTGTGGTGAAGTGAGCGCATTGTGGGGGGGTGCGGGGCTGTCCTTTTCGGCGTCCTGGTACATAAAAAAGTTGATTTTTGCCTTTGTCACCAGTATCTTGGTAAACATGGATGACAACATTATTGAGCACTACTCCAATGAGGATACCTTCATCCTGCATATGGAGAGCATGGTCGAAGGCTTCAAGATCACGCTGACAGAGATCTAGCCTCGGGCAGAGCCTTTTTGTAAGGAACCACAGCATTTCATCCTTGGAAAGCAGAAGATTCCCCGGGAACTTGACAGACGTTGATCAGAGAAACTGTTACAAGACTGCTTTGAAAATACTGTCCATTCTGCACATGTGCACCCACTGCATACAGACTTGGGTTTGTCAAGCACAAGGCCACTCATATTAACCTGGTCCCTTATTTATTGTTCCCCACTCTCTAGTGCATAAGCAGTTACCAGCCCCCAGATTTGTAACCAGATGACCCATTGCAAATGTGAAATGCAGCATTTTAATCCATGCTTTAGTGTGGATAAGCTCATTCTAAAACACATTAAGGAACGATGCTGGTTAATTTCAGAAATCTGGTGTAAATCACTTCACCAGTAGTTCTCTCCGTCATTGCTAAAAAACCAGTGCAGTGCTAAAGATGGGGAAAGTGGCTGACAGTTCATTGCTCAGACTGATCCATATCTCTCTATAGTGTATAGTCTTGCCAAATACCTCTGGTAGTTCTCAGCACGTAGCAATGAGGACTTGTAAGTAAGGCATTCAGCTACAAATGTCACTTGTAAGTAAATGGTAAAGAAACCATTTTAACCTTGTATATAATGTTTATAATATGCAATAATATATTTTAACTACTGTACGTGGGCATGTTTACTGCCACTATGTTTTTGTATGTATTGGGTCTAGGGTTTAACAGAATCTTTCCTAGAGGATTAGATTGCTGCAATCTGTTAAGGAGTGTGTACTGAGAAGCTGATAACTGCATCTGCACTCATATGTTCCGCCCTTGCCCACCCAGTTTTATACTGAAACATTGGAGCAAACCGTGCTACAGGGTCTGGAGTGCTCTGGCACAATGGGACCCACCGTAAGTGCCCAAGTTCTGGCTGTAGATACCCGCGTGTCCCATCCAGCTGACACCAAATCCAAGAGGCACCACGTGTCTGCTGCCCGGTGTGCCTAGAGGTACAGAAGGGACGTCTGCGTGTTCAGTTGATGAAGCGGAGGCTCTCAAACTGGGCTTTTATCAAGCCTGTGGAGGAAAAGATGCTTTTCACAGCAGCCTGCTCGTTAAAGCATTCCTCTAGACTGGACTTCAAACTATTCTTAAGGGCTTTTTGCATCTCCATTGAATGATTCTGTTTTGATTCCTAGGACAGTTGGGTGAGGTATAAACCTGGCTTGATGTAAATATTTTATCGAAACTGGAACAATTTTACCAGTGGAGACTGTATCCCACAGCTGAGGTGTGGAGATAGGTCTCTCTCACAAGGGCTGGATCTGAAGGCAAGTTGAACTACAAGGTTATCCCATCAAATTCCACTCCTGTCTCATGAATTTGGTGAAGAGAGAAAGTTGCAGGCTAAAATCGTACCAGGAAAGGGGTTCAAGGCCTGAATGTCCTTAGCGCATCCAAACCCAGCAGCCCTCCCTCTCTCTTTTCCAGCTCCGCTGGCTATTGCAGAGAGCTCCTCGCTCGGCATGCGATACCGTGAGTTTCAGCTGCAAGCATTTTATTCTCTATACACACTGTATGTGGATCCCGTGTGACAGACAGAAATGCGGGTTCTTTCCTACATGCAGCCTTTAGACTTTCTTTATTTTTTTTCTTTCTGAAATCTGTTTTTTTATTTAGTCATAGAATCTATGTTTATTAGGTGGTTAATGGCGTAAAGAAACAGTGCCTAGTTTAACAGGGCTCTGTTTCAAGCTGCGTGGAGCTATTTACATTCAAGCAAAGTAGCTGGGATAGCTGACCAGTCTGATCTGGTCATGTTTTTGCATCCATTGTCTTGCAAGCTCTTGCGTGCTTTCTTAACTTCATTAGCAACAGCATCCCATTAAAATCTGTACTTGAAATAGAGAAGTTAGGTACCTGTCAAAGTTTCTGTGGGACCACAACCTATAAAATTTCAGGCCATTAGCGTTGGGGCTAATGCACCCACAATCCACATATGTCTGCAAAGCAAAGCGTCTGTTCTGTCTCCCTCTCTTCCTCCTTTCCTCTTCCTTTGTCATGTGCTTTTCCTCCTTCTGATGCAGAGTTTTGTAGTAATTCCGTTGTCTTTTTATAAATACGTGCTCCAGCAAAGATGCTCTTGATCCCCTGCTCAAGAGCAGACATCCTGGGAATAAGGGGGATTCATGATGGTTCAGTTTGTTTCTATTTGGTTTCAGGCTCAGATAAAAAGTCTATGCTGACTCAGCCCAGATACCTTTTTCCTACAGAAAAAAAGAGAGGACAGTTTTGGCAAGTGGCGTTAGGAACTGGGACCAGCACACAGGACTGGTGAGCAGTGGTGTTAGTTCTTGTATTTCTGTGTTGTTTGATGCTGTTTGGGGTCCTAAGGGTATTAGCTGGGATCTGTCAGTTGTGATGTCTGGGCAGAAGCTGCAGGTGACGCATAGGAGTAAACATAGGCAGAAGTTGAGCCCTGGTTCTGCCCCCAACAAACCTGCCATCCCGGCTCTCTTACGTACAGGGAATGCCTGTGGCGCCTGGGTCGGGAAGTGCTGCATTAAGAGAGGTCAGCGAGAATTTGGGGTTCACAGAGGGCAAGGGGTGTCCTGGCAGCACCAGCACTCAAGTTAACGGGGGGGACATTCTTCTTCTCCACACGGTGGAGATCAGCTGGGATCTGTTGGATGCTGCAGCAGCCCGTGCCGAGGAGCAGTGCAGGATCAGTGAGAAGTGCAGTGCTCCGGGAAATACTGGAGCTTAGGGAGCTGTCTTTCCATTGCCATTTTAGGAGTTTTTGGTCAGGCACTGTCCATGGAGGGAAAGTTGCTTCTAAGATAAACTGAAAGCTTTTCTAAATACATCTTAAAGCGTGCGAATTCCTGATACAAGGGAGCTGATACTCGTGCCTTTATTGCCTACTGACATTCTCAGTGAAGGTAGCAGAGTTGAGGAAGATGAGTAGGATTTACCCTGATGGTAAGATTATTTTAAAACAACTAGAGCTAGTTAAGGACAATCTCCCTTAACTTTATCTGCCAGGGTTTGAGGACTTTGTTTCTCTGCTCCAGATGCCTCGCAAGCATCTAAGACATTACAAAGAGCGTATCGCCCTGCACCCCTTCAGCTGTAGTTATGGCATCAGCTGCTGGAGGGGCACTGAACCTTGAATGCTGGTCATGGGAAGCTAGAAGCTCTCAGGCTCCACCTCGTTGGTCAAAAGTGGGCTATCAAAGTGATGGGGAAGGGCCAGTATGAGTAACGCAGACTTCTGAAGCAGAAGTGGCTTGTCTCATGCCCCGCTTGAGGAGTACGAAGCGCTTTCATGTATATTGTTTAAAATATACATGTTGTTTTTGTTTAATGAAAAATACTGATTAATGCTGGATCTTCCAAATATTATGAGTTACATGGAAGTAACATTTGGCTACTGTTCAGCAGGGGACAGGATTATCTGTCTTGCCTCCTTTTGTCTCTTTGTGGCACTGCTGTGGTTGTTTATTTAAAGGAACAAAACTCTCATTTCCTTTCCTTCTTCAAGACAGCAGTCTTGAGTCTTAACTAGCGCAGCCTGAAGGGTAGCTTGCTGCTCAACTCATTTTCCCTATGAAGAATTAGAGCAGTGTAATGTCTGTAGATGTTTTGTTTCTAAAGACTCTGATAGGGATGTACAAAAGAATGGTCTTCTAAGCTCTAATTTTGGTTCCCACTACAGATTCGGCACTATGTCCGTCCATTTGATGTTTTATTATGAACCCCCTCAAATTTTAGTTTCTTTCTACACAGTCAGGTACTGATATCCCCAAAATAATGTGCATCCTTGCAGTAAAGCTTTGTTGATGTACGGTGATATCCCCATCAAGACATTTTGGAGGATTTTTACCACTGAATGTGAACTACAAAGAAAAGAACTTTTTTTTCCTGTGTGTCCTCTCATAAAGTGTTTGGGAGTTTAGAGATCAAGTGTCTTTCCTGTATATTTTCCTCTTTCAGTCTATGGATTGTTTAAATGTTGTAAATTAATTCAAACAGTTAGTAAAAATGAAACTCTCCAGCTGTCAGAGATGCTGTATATTGATTGATACGGAACTGGAAAGGAGTATCTTATGACTTTTAAAATGTAAAGCTTATGAAATGTTTATATGCTCTTCCATTTCCTGTGAATTGAGACAAGATACAAACAAGAATGTTTGTGCCAAAGTTTGTGACAAGCCTTCTTTCTGGCAAACAAGGAAACTTTATGTATAAATAGTGTGCTTTTATATTAAGAAAATAGCTCATGTAACTTAATAGTGTTGCAACTGGGAGAGGGGTTTGATAAACTGTAAATACAGTTATTTTATTTTTTGTACATTTTTAAGAAGGAAAAAAATAAATATTCCTATGTATGAGATAATATTTCTGTTGCTGTGGTGTGTGTTACTGCACACTGGGACTGAGTTCCTGCTGAATGGACTCGCAGCCCAAGGTGCTGCCCCTGCCACTGCGGCTCCTCCGTCCAGCAGGTTTTGGGGAGTTTCTCCGGGGCTTTGCCGGGCCCCAGGGATGCTGTCTGGATGAGCAGCATGGGCTGAGCCAGGACCAGCTCCCATGGGGCTTGTTTAAGCGTAGTTCCTGGGCACTGGCTGTGATAGATGTTTAATCGTGTTTTATAGGAAGTCATTTTACTGAGTGGCTCTTACAATGCGAATGCTTTAGCAGCTGAGTGGTTGGAAGTGCTCCGTCTGCAAGGCCGTGGAGGGGCGAGAGGAAGCGTGTCGGCTGATGGGAACCGCCGCACCCGCAGCGTGCCCAAAGGCCAGGCTGTTTCTGGTGTGGCTGAGTGAGGGGGTTTAGCAAGGTGACACACAAGTTCATTATGAAAAACTGACCCTCTGCTAAGGAGAGGGGAGCAAAACCCCCCTCTGCTAGCTCTTGAGTTAAATCCCTCAATGGGGCAGCAAAGTTGTGTTTTTCTGCATTTTCCCAAGCTCTTGGCTCGCTTCGTGCTGCTGAAAACAGTGATTGACTCCAGAACGTGTTCTTTCCCAGAGAGGGACAGATCCCGGGCTCGCAGCTGATGAGTCCCAGGGTCTGGGGTCCCCTCCTCCCTGAGGTGGTGGGAGGGATGCTGCTGGCCTGCCGGAGTGCAATGTGTGCTCCAGTGCCTGCTGGTGGCCGTTGCCTGGAGCCGGGCTCTGCGCTGGGAGCCCATCCACATCCCTGTCCTAGGACAGAAGCCTTGGGCTTTGCACAGCGAGATGCATGGCCCAGCAAAGGTGGTAAGTGGAGGATTTTGGCATCCCTGGGCAAATAAAACGCCTCCATACACCCCTGCCTTTTTTACACCTTAATGCTAAATTGTATTATGGTCCTAATCGGAGCGTGAGGAAAATGTGTATCATGGGGAAGCTGGCACACTGGAAGCTTGTGTAGTAAAGCTGGTTTGCAGGTGCGCTGAGCACACAGGGTACCTGGATGATGCAACTGATGCGCTGGCTGGGCTCCAGCCTGTTTTAAGCCCGTATTAATGTGCAGTTCCACAAATAGGCTGGTTTTTTGGGTTTTGTTTGTTTTTTTTTAATCTCAAGAGGAAATAGGCACTGGTTTCAGTTACCTTCCAGTGGGATTTAAACTACTTTTAGCACCCTGGTGGTAATCCCAGCTCCAAATTTAACCCGGGTAAAAGTCTGAGGCGCTTTCGGCGCATGCGCAGGAGCACGAGCCAGCCCCTCCAGAGCCAGCGGAGGCTGCCAGGAGCCCCACGAGCCACGTCTCACAGCGACGAACCACGGCTACCACCCTACCAACCCGTAGTCCCTCCCTGCATCCAGCCCCCCTGATGGTGTGCTAGTCATTCGGGGGCAAAAAAATGCCCTAAACCTGGAGAGGGATTTATCTATGGCAGGGAACGCTCCCATCAGCTGGCTAAGCTGGCCTTTCCAGCTCCGCAGGACCAGAGCTTTCAGCCTTGTGCTGTCCTTTGCTGTTATAAACCACTTTGCCTTATCTTGCCCTGTGCCCGGCTGCTGGAGGAAAAACTATATTAGCAGCGGAGAGCCCAGCCAGCTGCAACGTGCCGGCACAGCGCCCGTGCCCGGCTTAAGCCCTTGCTAAGCCCTCCAAATTGGCTTGCCCGGCTGCTGCCCCTTTGCCCGCAGCGGTGAAGGGTCCAGGGGCTGCCAGGGCAGCAGGCGAAGACTTCTCCGAGGTTTGCTCACCACACCGTGGGGTGACAACAGGCTTTAAGGCTCTGGTGTGAAGGGAGTAACGGCACATCATAGCTAGCTGCAGCAGGATATTTATTAGTAGGAAAGAACATTTAGGGGATTTCAGTAGGAGAATTTGTTTGAACTGTCGGTATCCACCATACATTGGTTTTCATCAAGATTGTTCAAGGTTACATATTTATATAAGAAAACAAAATAATTCATATTTAGGTGCAATCAGTAATTCCAGTATGAAAAAGCACCATGTCACAAAACAGTTTACAATACAAAAGTCTTCAAAATCTAACATTTACAAACAATATTTGTTAAACAGTAATAACAATACAGTAAAAAAATCCTTATTTCCCTTCAAACAATACTGCTTATATATTTTGGCACTGAAGAAGAAACTATCACAAACGCGCCGTTTTAACCACACAATGCTGTTTCGTGAGTGTCTATATAACAAGGAAAAACATGCTTTTGAAGTTAGTTGTTTTGCCAGGTGCAGTTTGAACTGCTTTCTCCATTCAAAAGAAAAAGGAAAAAAACCCAAAAAACAAAAGAAAAAAACCTCCTAAGCTGCAGCATGTCTTGTCTTTTGGCCCAGGACACGATCTGGAGAAGCGTCTCTCTCCGACTCAATCCGTTGAGCAAGTCAGCCCTGCCTGAAAGGCTGGATCCGAGCCCCTCTTCCGTCTCCAAACCCGACAAGAGATGTAGGTCCCCCAAATGGTCCCATCTTTTAGGGACTGCCGCCAAGTTGTCGCTGTATTAAGCACCCCAATAAGATTCTGACCCCAAACTTGCTGCTCAGGCTCTTCTTTTCCTTGCTCAATTCCTCAGAATTTTCATTAATTAATTTTAAAGTCCCCTGCACAAATGGGCTTAAAATATGAACCCATTGTTTTTGCCCTGGTATAGCCGTCAGTCGCAAGGGAAACCGAGCGTGCCCACGGGTGGGGTGAGCTAAGGGATAAGGAAGCCTGAGGCTGGGGTCAGGGGGGTGCTGCAAGGGGGACCCCCCCGGCCGGGTCTGCTCTTGGGGCCAGGTCTGGCACACAGTGCAGGAGGGGGAGGCTTGAGTCTGAGAGAGGGAAAGACAGCAAACTAGACTTTTCAGGAAGAATTAAGTTTCCGCCCAAAACTGACCCCTATTAAAACGAGAATGCAGGTACGATGCTCCGGGTGAAACACCGGTGCCTGTGTGCAGCTACGACGGCCCTTGAAAAAGGCTGATTCTAGTGAACATGCAGTCATTGGTGCTATCGCTAAAAGCTGAACAATAACCAAAAAAAAAAATTAAATAGTTTTTACATCTTACATCAAAGATGCCACTACGAAAACACAATAGTATCACACATTAATTAGTACAGTCTTAAAAATGCAAACCAACTCTGGTAAGACTCCCATACATTCTGCATATCATATGTACAGAAGAGAACAGCTTCTCGAGAGGAGAGGACAGTCAGAGAAAGATAATCTTCTGGTTTTTTTCTGAGTACATTGCATAATACAAATACATTATCAGCATAAGAAAACTTTACTCCAACACTAAGAGTTCAAGAAAAGTCCTAACTGGAAGTTAACAGCAGGGGAAACAGTGCGCGTGCTGTGGGGCACAAAACACATACACAACCCTCCGCCAAATTCTCCTCCGATGGCCTGATCATCTACTTCCATTTTTCCAGGTAGCTTTAACGTGTTGCTCTGCGGGTACACGCTCCCAAAGCACGCAATGGCACTGGGACAAGCCCCGAGAGCTGCCCTCCATCTTCCTGAAGGCAGCGCAACTCTAGGTGTCCTTCCCATGGGCTTTGCCTGGCTGAGAACTGGCTGGAGACTCAGAATATCACCAGATGAGCTTACAACAGAAGTGGGGGTAAAAATTAACACATCACAATAGCTACAGGCAACTACACGCTGGACACTAGCAATTCTAGACAACCATAAGAAAACTATGCAGACCAAATTAATTTCATTCATAGTTGTCCCTCCTTTCTGAGTTGTAAAAGTCTTCCTTAGGATATGTAGGTTCGCTTACGAAGCATTCATCTAGAGAGGTATCTAATTTTGCCAAGACACAGGATATGCTGAACTCCATGCTGCTGCAGTTAGTCTGTCCACGGTAGCTTATTGAAAGTTAGATTTGGTATCGCTACTCTACGCTGCAATGTAGAAACAGCCTAAAGGAACTGGGAAAGCTCTCCCTGTGGAATGGTCGTGGACTTAAATGGGAACTGGAGACTCAGATCCATTCAGCTTTTGGCCATGGTTTATCTCAATTTATTACTCTCTACAGCATCAAAAATACCTGCCCAAGTTTACACAAACAAATATATAACTATTTATCTTTGCATTCATTGTGTCACTCACTCAGCAATATTTAAAAATCAAAAGGTATCAAATACTTCCATCAGAAGAGGCTAATATTCGTCACCTTGGGTTCAAGAGTGAAATAGAACCGAAAACACAATAATGAACTACAAGACTGCTTGGATGGAATTGAAGTGAGCAAGTGGAAGAGATAAGCATATTGAAATGTGGCTCAATCTGTCTCACTGCAGCAAATGTGCAGACAAAAATAACCCCTAATGTAGTTAAGCACTTCATTTTTACTAGGCACAGTGAGCCCACCTTGCTAGTAATTGCTCAGGCAGCTCTGCTCTGGGGATAACTGAGACTTTTGTTAGCATGTGAGCTAAACAACAGGCAGGGCTGAAGCTAAGAGGATCCAAAATAAATAAATAAATCATGAACAGAATTAGAACAGGAATTAGGAAATCAAACAGAAAATACCAAAGAAACATGATCTCGTAGAGCATTCGTATGACTAACATGGAGCACAATGTCTTCAGTAAGCTTCCTTAGATCCTTATCAGCTTGAAACTCTGGTTTTGTTTTTTTTTCTTTTTCTCCCAGTTACTAATAAGAACTATTTGGTTGCCCTGGAAATGGGAATAAGCTAATGACAGGAAATAAAAAAGTGGTGGTGGCGAGGAACTGTGAGTTCTTCCCCAGACAACCACATAGGACCCGTTAATCTTCCCTCTGAGACCAGCCAATTAACAGCACACATGAAGCTTAGAATTTAAGAGGATTTTCTCAGGTGGGTTTACTAATAACTATCATCCTGTTTGGTGGGGGAACGTGAGGCCAACCCTGAATACTGCTGAACCTCCTGTTTCTAGGGAGGAGAAAACCAGAGGTCAGACCCCTGACACGTGTCTTTGACAGATGGCAGAAGAGTTTCCGCCTGACACTACTGCGCCAAAATTATCTCTTGGTTGACAGCATCTGGGTGCTCCAGGCAGCATCGGGGCACTGCACGCTGAATGGTGATGCACAGGGAGATAGGGCTCCTGCCTGGAAGACATCAGCTCTCCAAGGAACGGAGGAGCTCCGTGGGAGCGGAGAGCGGAGAACAAGCACCGGTCAGGTTCTGTCTGCAGTGCATCAACAAACACATACATGATAATGAAAACCACATTGCTCCAGAGGTTCAGCGTGTTCTCGAAATGTTTAATACTGCCATTACTAAATAATAGGAAATAAATAGCGTGGTTGGCAAGGTACACGCAGGAAGACCAAAGTCTGGGAACCAAATCAGAAGATGTTCCATCTAAGTGCATCAAGCCTGGCTCCTCCAGATGTCAAGGGCTGGTGTTTGTTATTCATTTACAGAGAGGGTAGGGATGGCAACCGGGAGGTGGGCGCAAAGCCTCGGAGAGCCGGACACCCTGAGCGCCTGCCCTGGGAAGGTGAGAACATCTTTGGTATGAGATCAGGGCAAGAGGGGAAGATCTAGGACATGTCTCAGCTGCACGGTAAGAGAACACAATGGAGAGGGTGGCCATCATGTGCTTCAGGGCCTGGGAAGCACTCAGCAGGTTGAAAAAGCTCAGATGACCATCTCTGTGGCAGGACCCAGCGTCCCTGGCCTCAGCACACGGTGACGTGGAGACGAAGCAGCCCACAGCGCGGGCTGTCGCAGAGGAGCTATTCTGTGCTGACTATTGCGAAGGGGCAGTTTCACCTTGCAAACTCAGACCCTGATCTAAAGGCAGTGATATCTCTTACAGTTTTTAATCTCTCTAGTCTTTTTACATTTTTCACTACGACTCAAGTTCTTTTTTGTCTTGTTTATTGTGCATTAGTCAGCATTTTACACATGATAGCTTAATCCCAACCGTACATATTAAAATAACACTTAGGACCTGTGGGAGCAATGAGGAAATCAAATCTATATGTTGCAAGAAGCCCCTCACATCTGGCCTTTCCAGCTGTTACTTGTTAAGATATGGAGAGTATATCTGAAAAGCTTTATATCGTATCCTGTGAAAATCCACCCCCCTGCCCCAAAACAGCTTCTTAGTATGGATGATTTGGAAGCAACAGCAGCAAAAGCTGAGCTGGAAGAAGGGGTGCTGCTGACTGAGACATCCATGGTAGACAGGGGTGGTTTCTGCAAAGGGACAAGGAGATTGGCCGATATCCGACCGATCGTTCTACTGCTCCAAATGCCAAAGGCACCCAAATGGCTTCTGCAGCCCCTCAGTGGTGCACCTGATTTCCAGTGTCACTGCCACGACAACTCCGATTTTACAAACCCTGCTGCTTTTTCCCTCTGTGTGCTTAAAACATAGCTGTTCTTCTCACCTTCCCCAGGCTGCAAAATGGCACCTGGGCTTTGAGAGGTGGATGGAGCTTTCCCTTCTTGTCTACCACAACCAGGAAGAAAGCTCCTGCAGGAAACGTTTTGCCCTCAGTTACACTTAAGAAATGCCACATATTCTTCCTGGGACCTGTTTGTTCATCTCCTAACCAGGGCACAGCGAACAGCTCTGTTACTTATGTGTAAGAAAGAGCAGAGTTACTCTGCTTCTGCAGCTGCACGTTCATGCTAAAGGTATTTAAAAGCGTATTTTGTCAGCGCCTCTGATGGAGTATGCAGCAGACAGAGCTGCTCAGCTAGAAGGTGCCACTTCTGGTCGAGCCCTATCTCGGAGCACATCACACCACGAGTCTGACAGAGCGCTGCCGCATATCTTATCTGTCTGCTGCACAGACAATGGAAAACTCCGCGTGCAGCTCCCAGCGCTGCTCGGCTGTCGGATGCTTGACAAGTTTCTCTGCATTTCTAAGCACAGGTTCTGCCCACGGTACCAAGGGAACCGCCTTCCCCTGCCTTAAGGCTCCTACGTGAGATCCCACTCGGTAAGGCACGGAGCAAAGAGCGCACCCGAACACTTGCGCAAAGGGCAGGTAAAGCATTCTTCTCCACTGGCCTTGCACCAGTTACCTGACACCTAATTCCTCAGCCCAGGGACCGTCTCACCACGGGAAAGCAAGGGAGCACCGTGAGGAAGGCAAGAGGAGGTGCTGGTGCAGCAGGTGTTCAGGAGAGGTCTTGGCCAGCCCTCCCCTCCCCGTGTTCCACTTGGTGCTCGAACGCTAGGCTTCAAAAGGAAACGCTTTTGAAGGATGCCTCCTTTATCCTGACCGTGCTACATTGCTATCACGTTGCATCTTCACCAGTGTTGCTAAAAAAAAAACAAACAAAAGAAAGGGTTTTAAAACAAGGGAGAGAGCTGAGCTCAGGGCATTCGTTCTGAGGCAAGGGATTCCCTCCCCACTGCCACATGTCCCCAGGGACCTGCCAGTTGTCACCGTGCGCCCTGGTTCACATGTACCGAGAGACGCACGGTCACGGCCATGTTCTCACTCGGCTTAGGCTGTGGATTAGGGCTCAACATCAAGTTACCACAGCTCACCAAGTTTCCATGAGTCAGCTGAGCCGAGGTTTCTGCCCATGTGTGTGCTTCCAGCACACAGCAAATGCGACTTAGCCTGGTCTGCAGAGAAAGAAAATTAAGCTAAGCCGCATTATTGCACGTTTGCCACCAGTGAAGAGAGCACATGCTGGAAAGTCCAGGAGCTCAGCCCTGGAGGCAGCTATTAAACTGTGGGGATGTGGTCACGTGTGAACACTCCTTGTGCAATACTTCTGAACACAGGCCTCATCCAGCTACAGAAGTTACACGCTTCTGGCTTACTGTTTTAAGCAGCGGTGTCTAAAAATTGCGGAGGTCATGCTTTAAAACAGAAAACAACAAGGGGCAAAGTGCCCCAACATTAAGGTAAAAATCCTACAAGCTCCTGAGAACAGCAAGAGGAAGAGTGCAGTTCCATGTACCTCAGGAACATCCACTGCTGTGATCTCACAGGGCTTCAAATAATGTTGAAACATAGATCTTTCTTCAGTCCCTCTCAAACCATAAATGCTCACAAAAACGCATGTATGTTTGTTTTACAAGAGTTATGCTCCTGTTTGCCTTCCCAAAGCACCCTAAAACGAAGACAGGCTGCTGCAGATCACACAAGCCATAGTCCTCACTTCACATCTTCTGGCCCAGAGTCTGGCAAGCTGACCAGGAATGCTGGATAAAGGTGACTGGCATTTTCCATGGATTCAGTCTACACGCGGGATGTACTCATTAATTCCTTTGGATGATAGGTGAGTGAAGGTTACCTCTTTCATACGCAACTAATGCTGGAGAATGCATCTACAAAACTGAGAGGTGATGTGAAACAGTGTGCGCTGTCTGCCATCCTTCCTGTACAGAAACATTGCTAATGGGTCGCCTCAAACCGTCTGACTTGCTGTGCTGTTTTATACAGGAGAGGTCATTTTGTCTTCCAAAGGTTTATGACGGCAGTTAAGATTGCAAATGCGAATGGCAGCAAAGCAGAAAATTTCCAATCCGAGGGGCAGCACGCCAACTGCTGTCCTGCCGATCTGAGGTCTGCAGATGCTCCTACCACAGCTCCAGCTACGGATCACTTTTAAAGTACATGCAGGGGCAGAGAGAGAAAGGGATAGTTAATAATTTAAAACAATACCAATCGTCAGGGGTAGTCAGGTAAAAGAATAACCTTAGTTCACTCTGTAAATGTTTATACAATAGTCTTATCTCCAGCCTACGTCCTCTGCAGCTGTAGGCTAATTCTTTTTCTTCCAGATTTTGTGAACTGTGGAAAGAATTACATCTCCACTGGCCTGAGGTCATATCGCAGGTTCTGTTTTCAAACACGTGTTGTACGGTACTGACACGTGAAGCAAGCCTGGCCCTAAAACTACTGCACAAAAACAAATGGAGAGATTAGATTCTGGGCCAGAAGTATCTTATGAAACTAAAAAGAGATGAGATGCAGCCACTTAAATAAAAGGCAAGGTTTTAAAAGTTTCAGTCGCACGCAACTGCTTTCACAACATGCAGAAGAAGACAGAACTGTAGAAGGTATCCAAGTCCACCTTCAGTAAATGCCAGCTTCCGAAGGGCTGGGCTGCTTTGGGTCTGGGTGCCTGCACTGTGCTGGCAGGTTAGAAGTTCAGCAGGTTCCTCTAGTGTCACCTAGTCCTGCCTGCGCAGGGGTGGTGATGGAGCACCCCGGGGGCTGCTCGGGCAGCAGGACTGGTTGTTCCTGTATGACAGAAGGGGGTGTTAATCAGTGCATGTCCACTGACCTTCCTGCAGCCATCCCCAACAGTCTGGCCAGGCTTGTCCTGCTGGAAAACAATCCTCAAAGCACTCCAGAGGGAACATGGCTTTGAATATACATGAGATGATGGATACGGGAGAAAGGGCCGAACCTCCCCAGGTCAAGCGGAAAATGACCTTGAAGAAGGCAGGCACAGGCTCTCCTTTGACGGGTTAGATTTGTGCGCAGGATGTCTAATGAAGGTTAGGGAGAAATAGAGACATAACATTTCCATCAACTGGAAGAATCGGTGCAAAATTTGCCAGTGGTGCTTGTAACAGCTAAAAGCACTAGGTATTGAAAATTATTTGCGTCTGTGGTTGGGCCTCTTTTGCTTTCTCACTTTCCCCCACACACCTCTGCTAGGTATTTTGATTAATATAATGGGAATGTATCGTCAACTGGATTTCTGAGATCATTTGATAAAGGTGTGTGCCTGAAGACATTTATTGAGTGTAGTTAGCCACTCATAATAATTTTAGTACAAGAGATTAGCAATATTATTTCCCATTTATTTTTATTTTATTTCAATATGCTCTGCACTTCACACCTGGCAAAGCAAATGGTATGGAAAATTAAGTCTGGGATTTTTCTTTCAGTTACTGTACACCCTAGCTAGTGTTCCGCAAAAAATTATTCATACTTGACTGCTTTTTTGTGACTTCTAATTAGTACTTAGCTAATCATCATTCTGCAAAGCAGACTTATTTTACTTAGTTTATTTTAAATTAAGGCTACTGGGGATTAGCATCTACAAGGTCACTTGACAAAACGCCAACCTTGCCTGTCAGACAAAGGTTACTCTAACGAGCTCACGAATTCCCAGCGCTGTGCACTGCCTACATGGGTACCTCTCCAACAGGATCACAGAGCAGACTTTAGCTAATGACAGATTAATGCCAATTTAGTCAGCATAATGCCTCCTGTTGCTAAAGCTTTTCCGTTGCAGCAGCGCTTGTGAAGTCCCTAAGCAGTCCCACGAATGTGTACTAGCTTTGCATACAGCAACTTTGACCAAAGGATAAACTTTTGCAGCAGCAAATTTCAGAACTCCTGCATCTAGGCGAAAAGATAAACATTCAACATTTCTCTCAGGAGCTGATCTTTTTTTTGTTTTAATTTTTTATATATATAAATATACCATAAAGCGTACCATTTCCTCGTTTCAGTACAGATTTTTCGAACTTTACTAAAATAAATGAAATATAAATGCTACAATTTTGTGTTCAAAACAAGTTTTGATGACAACCTTCCCCTAAGGGCAGGCCCAGAAACTCCATTAGCTACATGGAGAGAGACAAAAACACCCCCAAAACTTCATACTATGCAAGAGCATTCAGAACAGCAGATGTGCCTCAGCTGGAGCTGCGTGTCCGTGAGTTCCTCACGTGAATGCCCACTCTCCTTAGTAGAAACTGCTTTACTACTAACCTGAAAAATTCACATTCAACATGTATCTCCCTTAAATTCATTGTCAAGACCCAGTTTTCCCTATCTGTGTCTGCCTTTGCTGATCCCAAACGGCAAGAGGTATTGTCAGTTGTGGATTTGGGGATCAGGGTTGCAAACTGCTGAATTTTCAGATAAAGCCATGTGAAATCAACCACTGTAAACCTAGGAAAAACTGTCCATCCTTGTTTTTTCCCTTCTCCTTCACAACCCAGAAAATGTTCACAGCATTGAAACAACGAGGCGTAGGAGCAGGGGTGCGGACGGTTCACCCCGCACCCATTTTGCACTGTTGTGCTTCTTCCCAATCCTGTCTTTGACCTCCTCCTGGACAGGAGAGGAGGTTCCAGGTGAATCATTCCCCACCCATCACAACCCCTTTGGTTCAACCTTTGCTACACTTTCAGGTCCTGCAGGTGAACATTCAGCTACTAAAGCAGCAATCTAAAAATCCGTCAGTGTGTCTTGCTGCCAAGGGTTTTGTTGTTGGTTTCCTCCTTCTCAACACGTACTTTCCAAAACAGACACGTTAAAACAAAAAAAAAAACAAAATCTTTAAAACAATGATAACACCACAATATCTGTTTAAAACAGTACTGCCCGTGCTCTGGACAAATTGTTAAGAGCAATTCAGCATTCTTATAATTAATCCACAACAAAAGAAGCTATAAGATGCCACAAAAGAAGGCATAATTGGCCATACAGAGGCAACACTACCATGAATGTTGTTTGGCAAGGAAAAAAAAAAAAAAGCAGATACATAATTCATCCAAAGAACGGGTTCAGAACTGCCCGGCACTGCTGGGATCACACTGCAGGAGACGGACTATGGATGGATCGCTCTTGGCGCCTCGGATGAACTCTTCCAGAGAAAGCTTTCCTAGAAAAGAAACACATTTGCTTAGCGCGCATGGTGGGTCACAGCACACCTGCCAAGCCTCTGGACAAGGACGGTGGAAGGAAGCTTGGGGATCCCAAGGAAAATTCCCCGCAAGGCAAAGCCCTGCCTGCCTGCACCCCGCCGGCTGTGGACGGTGGTGGCTTTGCCTGGGTGGCTGAAGGAGGAGGGGTCACCCCATGTGGGCAGGACACCCCAGCCACCCAGCACGGGGGCAGAGGCAGCCACCCCACTGCCTGGAGGGTGCCTACCGTCACGGTTGGTGTCCATCTGGCGGAAGATCTTCTCTGTCCTCTTCTCTGGTGTTGACTCGTCTTCCGGCATCTTCATTACGGAAGAAACCATCTTATAGATTGCCTGTGTGATACGACAGGAATAAAGAGCTGGTAAGAAACACATCATCTTAATGCAGAGGTATGATTATCTCCTGGTGACAGAAATAGGCAGAAATATCCCAGGAACATCACCTGGGACCTGCTGTTCGGATGCTGAAGGGAGCTGGGTGGCACCAGTGCATGCAGCTGCCCCCTTCAGCGGGATGCTCATTTGTGAAATATGGTGTTTCCTTATTTAGTCACAGTCGAACGTGACCTGGGTTTGGACAGAGGTTACATTTTCCCTTATTAAAACAGTCTTTGGATGAATTTATCACTTGTACAGCACGTTAGGCCCTGGCAGCTCCTGGTGCCTGGGGAAACGGTAAGACCACTGAGGGCTTGTCCCACGCTGTAGTGTCCTCCAGGCTTCAGCCAGCTGGGCTCCGTCCTCACCGCCCTCGTCCCTTCACCCTGCCTTCACTTCCCCCTCATCTCCTGCCTCTCCCGCCTTGGTCAGCAGCCTGCCCACGGGGAGGGCAGTGACTCACTCCCTGCATTTGCTGTTTCTCACAGATAATGAAGACTTGGCAGCAACAAGGTGGCCTTTTCCTTGGGGACTGGTGTGCATACACAGCTAAAAAACCCCATTCACAATTCGTTCCACAGAGAGCAGATGTTCTGGTCCCACACGGCGCTGGTGCCACCCATAGCTATTCTTTGCACAGACAAATCCATTAGTCACATATGGTATTAACCACCTCTGAAAAAGAGGTAACGTTAATTTTAAAACAAGGATGAGTAGTTGTCTCTGAACTGGTTATCCAAACGTTGCCGGCAAATGCGAGCATGCAGTACCAGTAAACAAGGGGTTTGTGTGCCAGATATCTTCACGGTGCCACACAGCTGGGAGAAGAGCAGCAGCCAGAGGGCTGCAGGGTGGTGGCCCTGCGGGACCCTGCCGGCCATTTGGAGAGGCAGCACATCCCAGCCCAAGGCAGCGTTGCCCTGGTCTGACCTGCTCCTTCTGCTTCCTGCTGCAGCTCCCTGGCCTGGGCAGTCACTCTGCCCTCCAGCCCCGGTCTGTAGATGTGGAGATCACTGCCTTCTACAGATTCAAATTCTTGTTTCCCCCCCAACACGGTGTCAGCAGTGGTCCGTTGAGGACATCGTGCAGATGTGTTCAGCTATGTGTTCTCTGTTTTCTCCTGCTCTGGGAAGGGGGGTCCTTGGCGCAAGCCCAAGATCGCTCACGGGATCTCCCCTCTCCCCTTTTCCCTGTACATAAAAGCACTCTGCCTAGCGTGCTCTCGTCATCTGGCCCAGGGTCCCTGAGGGATGGCTCCAGGAATGTGACAGCACAGATTCACCAGCTGGAGGATGCTGCTGAGCAGCACAGGCATTTTACACTCAGACTAAGGAGCACCCACTTCCTCACCATCTTGCCAATTTCTTCTCTGTCAGCAGCTCACCTTTTGCATCTCCTGGACTTTAAATAACTCAAAGAATTGCACCCTGAGAAAGGCACTTGTCTGTTTAATTAATTATCCATCACTTTTGCTTTGTGCAGTCAAACATCTGCTCCCACAGTTATGTCACCAACACCGTGGCCATGGATTTCCTGCCCTGCCCTCCAGTAAGTCTGCAACGCTGGCGATGGACCCGAGCGGGGGAACAGAGGAGAACATTTTAGCATGAACAGCTGCTGGCCGAATGGAAAAGGGGTGGGCACCCTTTTAATCATCATCATTGTCATCATGATTTGCACTGCAGGAATGCCCAAAGACTCCCAAGAGGTTTGGGGGTGCCAGAGTGTTGGGCAGAGCCTCCGTACAGGCAGGGATGCTGTCCACACAACCGTGATCATCTGGTAACCAGGAAAACAGAAGAAGGGATGATCATGCAAGCGCAAGAACACAGGGATGAGGGAGCTGGAGGAAGGAGGGAAGAGGGGATGAAAAAAAAGGAGAGGGTGGACGGCAAGAATTTGCACCTTCCTCATCCTCATCAGCATGCAAGACTCACAGAGGTCAGAGCAGAGATGAGGCTTATAAATCTGCCAATGTTTAAGCATCTTAAGCTGTCTGGCTTTTGTCTGGGGTAGGAAGAGAGGTGGAGGGGTCATTCCCTCACTCTGGGCGAGAGGATGGCAAAGCAGAGAATCTGTATTGAAAGTGTGGGAGGAATGCCCTGGACCGGGAGTGCAGGCGTGTTTACTCTGATCAAAGTAACCATAGTAAGAATATGCAGATTTTTAGGACAAAAAAAAAAAAAAAGCACTTCAAGATGACTTCATCCTACAGGGTCCTTTTCACAGAGGCGTGTGAAGGGAATAACAGATGAGATATTCTAGGAAAGCCAGATGGGAATAACATAGTAAGCGTTCCTTTCATGCTGAAAATGGTTACTCTGGACAAATTCTTATGTCCTTACTCAGAAGTTCAGTGGGAAGTTTTCCCAAAGTAAAAGCCAGCTAAAGCTGATTAAGAATCTTGAGACTTGCCCCGTATTAATTCAGGCAGCTACACAGAGCTCTTTATTGCGTGACTAAAAGAGCGAACTTTCAAAGGAAGCTGGTTTCATGCGATAATTAGGTGGAGCTGGGCTGTACTAACCCTGGTCTGTAACCTGGGACTGAAAGACAGGGGCTCCACTCCACATGCAGTATGACTCCTCAGCCTCACAGCACCTGGGCTGAAAGCTGTTGGTGGAGAAGGTTTGGAGGTGGTTATCTATCAGCAGCCACCTGAGTCAAGGAAGCCTTCACAGATGGACTTCTGTCAGGAGGACTCCTTACAGCTCCGTGGCACCCCTGAACGCCACCAAGAAATTGTGCCTTCAGAGCCCTGGTACATCCCTGGAGCGAGCTCAGGCTCCAGCTGAACTGGGTGGTTTCCTACAGAGCTCTCCCCTTTGATTTTCCACCTGCATGTGGATGAGCAGCGACGGGTGATTTAGGGCAAATCTCACCCCCTTGCCCATTTGCACAGGTTTTGCTCCCAGCTGCTGGCTGCCCCTCCTGCCCTCCGGCGAGAAACCTTGGTGGGGGCTGCACCTTCCTGCCGTGCTTGGCAAAGCGTCAAAGAGCTCCTTACTGTCATGGCAGCAGTGACAGCACAAATTTTGAGGCAATCCTTTTTACTCTGTTGAAATAAATTTTGACAGCTAAATATCTCATGAAGTGAATAATTGTCTGGAAAAAAATTGCTTTCCTCTCAATCCCATGGGGATTTTTGACACTCAGTCTTTACTGAGAGCTATATCGGCTTCTGCTGCTTCCCATATCAGCTTCTGTTTCTTCCTGGCTTACAAATGAGCTAGCCCAGCAAGTGAAACACAAGTGCTCTATTTGTATTAAACTGGAGGCGTTGTTCTCATCTTTCGGTTCAGTTTTCTTAAGATACCTTATTCTTAAGATGCCCTATGAGTCCACACAGTTAAAAAAACGTACTCTTAGAACAAGGTTTCCACCTCTTATTTGAACTCTTATTTTAAGAGACTCTTGCCAAATATGTCCTGTTTCAGCAAGGGGAGCGAACACAAATCTTCTAGCAGGTTCGCAGCTGTTTTTGAGTTGACTGACTGGGCTATTTAGATTATAGGTAAACATATGGAGGACATGAAAAGAATTCTGGAGCAGGAGAATCTGAGAGGATCCGTGGTGAAATCTGTCAGGCTATGAAGCATCTTCCCACAGCACTGTGCAGATGTTCTAAGCGTGGTAGGTGTAGCAATATCCCATGGACCTTCTTTGATTAGGCTCTGCAATCGTCAGCCCACCACTAAAGTCTGTCAAATTATGTGATCCTCCACGCTGTGCAGCCAGCTCCATGCGGATGGCTCATGCATGTCTCTAAGCAGGGCTTTTTGGAGACTTGCCTAGGGGAAGCTCATGGGCAGGCGTGGTGAGTCTGTGATAGACTATAGGTACATGGCTAACAGCACTGTGGTAAACGGAGCTTAAAGGAATGCAGGTGCTTTGCCCTCTAGCCTACCACTTTGCAGAGAAAATGGGCTTCAAAAACCTCTTATGGACCATTCACGTTCACCTCCTTGGCAGCTGGCCGATTCCTAGGGCTCCTGTGGGACACCAGCCATCTCAACCAGTGGCTCTGCTGCTTGAGTGCTGCTGCTGCCACCACTGTTACCACAAGCACCTTCTCTCGATGTTGACCAAGAGCTCAATGCCTGCTTTGCCTGCGGTGCTCTTAGTTTGGGCCAGAGTGTGTGAAAGCAAATGCAAGTAACCATCGGCATGACAGTGGAAATCACTACTGAGATATGACTTTCACAGCACAAAGAAAAGCAGACTGAAAAAGAAGAAAAGTGTGCCTTGCCCCTGTGTTATTTAAGATACAGTAATCCCACAGTAATAGGGGCAGTATTTTGCTGTGAAACTACGACTTTTAGAGTGATGGTGGGTTTTTTTAGCATTCATTTTGATGTATTGTCTCATGCAAAAATCCCGATGAAAACATAATAAATCCAGCTATATCAATATGCAAATGTATGCTAGATAAGGGACTTGTAATAGGTTCCTCTGAGACATATAGAAGAGATATTACAGACTTCTGTTTTTCACTATCAGAAAGATTGTGACGGCTGAGAGCCCTCAGGAAGACATTTGATACAGAATCCTGTCTTTCCATATTAAAAAATAATCATCTTTCGTAAATGAAAGTGATAGTTGTTAGCTGTTTTTTTGTAAGTCTAATCACTCTGCATCAAAGGAACCTCCCCATGAAGCAAGAAAATGTGCTTGTCATCTACTTCATTTTCACATAGCAGCCGAACACTCTTCCAGAGACTAGGTAACAAATCCTACCCCACCGGGAGGAGCTATGGGTGGCCAGTGCTATACAAGGAGATCACTATGACCATAAAAAAATGGAAGAGGAGGACAGGGTGAGATCTACAAGCATGTTGCCTCATGGTAAGCTCCATCACAGAAGGGGCAGCTTTCCTGACTGTAAAACGACTGATGGTCCATGGTGCAGAAATGACTATTGCTCAGGCTCGTTAGGCTCTTTACTTCCACAATCAGTTTTTGTGTGGTCCCTCAAAAGGTAGGATGAGAGTGAATGAGAGAAAGCATCGTTCCTCAGTTGAGTCTGAGGTGTGATCTGAAAAGAGGAGCAAGCCAAGCCTCCTGAGAAGAGCAGTGGGAGGGCTGGAGTTTCAGGCTGAGGGCTGTACGCAGGCCAGGTGTTGCTCTGGGTTGGATTGACAGAATTGGCAGGACGTCGCCCTACACCGATCCCTAAGCTGCAGTTTCATTTGACAATATCATCGCAGTTGTAAAGGGCAATGCTATGACTTGGTACCAACATGACTGTGGAGAGGAGGCAGAACGTCAGCCTCTAATTATGCTGGTGAGCTGTTCTTGGGTAACTGAAAAAGGCTGCTGGTTTTGCTGGTCCTCACTTGGCTCGCTACAGAGAATCCTGCCAGTGACGTTTTCATTAACTTTGATGTGAACACGTGTGGCATTGTTCTCCGGGTCTATAAATGTTCTGGTCTGGGAGGTCTGTGCTGCTGTTCAGCACAGAGGTCTTCCCGGTGTCTCCTCCTCCTGAGGAGCAGGCGCTGGCTCCGGTTTGACTCCTGGTGTTTGCTTTGTACTGTTTTAGTTCTTTTGGGATTCTTTCTCTTTCTTTTCTTGTGAGGAGAAATACAGCTAAGAAAACAACAATTGATAGCCTGTTTACCCTGCCTGGGGGAGAGGAAGATATGTAAGGAACAGACTATCTTCTAATGCAATTATTCTCACCCAACAGAGAGAGGGAGGTCTCTACCTCTGAATGCAACCCTGCTCTTTAACTCAGACACAGGAACACGAAACAGAGTAAGTGAAAGATGACACAACAACCCTACATTCGCAGCTGAGCTTTGTACCTGGTCTTGCTGAAGCAGTGCAAGTGCTGGTGTTAGTGACCGTGCAGAGGGCATGAGAAGAACCCTGGTAGAAAGACAAGGGTACCACGCGCTAGGCTGACTCCATGCACACAGTTTGCCGTCACTGTAATTTGCCTGCATTCCTTTCCCTTGATTTCCAGCACAAATATAAATGTGAATAATACAGTACATAGTTAGCAATTCAAAATTTCCAGGGAAAGAAAGGATCTTGATAGCAGGCTTTTTTTTCTTTTTAAACAGTGCTGCATTATACAGGCTCAAGCTGTGTAAATATACCACCATATCAAAAACGTTTCAAAGCTTTCAGTAGAGTGATGTGCCTCAAGGGTAAAAACTTCTTAAAGGAAGCCAAAATGAGGTGGGACTCCTACTAACACCACAAGGAAATGCATGCAAAGAAGCTATGTATGGAATCATTGTCTGCCCAGATAAGATTTATCTGCACTAGCAACTTCATATGAAGACAGCTAGCATGATACTAAGTATGCAGAGCTTGCTGGAATTTAAAAAAAATACTAAAATAAGTGAGCTGGTTCGTCATAACGACATGATTTCAAAGTAGATTTGTTTCTCATTGTGGAGGGAACCTGTCTCTCTTAAAAGCACACTACCTAGTTGATCTAAGATACCTACATGGTCCAACTGTAATTAATTGTAATTAAACAGTGATTTCCCAGACGACGGAGGACAGAACCATATTTATCAGAAGGCTAGTTGCTGTGCTTCTGCCCAACAGAACTCCCAAAGGAGAACTTCCCACGCGGCGTGCTGCTCAGGAAAAACTTGCAATGGATATCGAATGCTGTGGTTTGAATTGTGACACAATCTTTGCCAAATGAAGTAACATTTTACATTCAGGCAGTTATACAGAGAACCAAAACCATAAACCCCTAAATGCTACTGGAATTTTTAATTCAGTGTCTAATTCAGTGACTTTTTACAAGGGCATGTAGTGTCAGGATGAGGGGTAATGGCTTCAAACTGAAAGAGGGTAGATTTAGATTGGATCTCAGGAAGAAATTCTTCACTCTGAGGGTGGTGAGGCATTGAAACAAGTCACCCAGGGAAGTTGTGGAGGCCCCATCCCTGGAAGTGTTCAAGACCAGGTTGGATGGGGCTTTGAGCAACCTGGTCTAGTGGGAGGTGTCCCAGCCCATGGCAGGGGCGTTAGGACTAGATGATCTTTAAGGTCCCTTCCAACCCAAACCATGATTCACTGCAATATTGCTTCATAATTTGCGTGGAAGGAGGGAAGCCAAGGGGTATCTCAGAGCAGCACATACCTGCACAATTTCCAGCATCTCTGACTTACTGATGTAGCCGTTCCCATCGAGATCGTACATGCTGAATGCCCACTTCAGCTTTTGCTCCAGTTTACCTCTCGACGTTACGCTCAAGGCTATGATGAATTCTCTGAAATCTATCGTTCCGTCTCCGTTGGCGTCAAAAGTGCGGAATACATGTTCCGCAAATTTAGAAGCGTCCCCATAAGGGAAAAAGTTCCCATATATTTTTTTAAACTCCTCCATAGATAAATGTCCACTTGGACAGTCTCTCAGGAAGCCTTTGTACCACTCCTGGATCTCGTGTTCTGTAAAGTCTGTACTTTCTAGCAAATCTTGCATGACTTCAGGGCGTAGTTTGCTGTTTTGCTTTCCCATATTGGTGTCAAAATATTAACTGCAGAGGAAAAACAAACACATATGAATTATTATTATCACTACTACTACTACTACTACTACTACTACTACTACTTTTAAGTTGATAGCTTGGAGGCTGTAGAAGAACAGTGTGCTGGATTTTGACTTTTCTGATGATAGTTCACTTCTGGGAATCCATTGAAACTTTGGACAGTGTGTACTACTACAAGTACAATCTGAAAAAAATTAACAAGCCTAATCTACACGTTGATTACATTGTCTTCTCACAGTCTGCAGAACAGTAACTGTGTTGAATTTGCTGCCATCATACTTTGCCTTTGAAATCACGAGTTAAGCAATGGATGTTGCAAGGTGCAGCCAACTGGTAGCTGTGCATTGCAGCACACCCTCCATCCCAGTCACCCAACTGCCTTAAGGACCTGACCTGAATGAGGTACATTTTTTGGTACTTCTGGTGGAAACCAGGTTGCTACAAAGGGCTGTGTTCACTTGGGCTTGCTCCAAAACAGGATTGAGGTGCATCTGCGGTGTGCACTGAAATGAGGAGCTCCAAAGCCCCTCTAGATATATCTTTATAGCCAGAATCAAACAGAGCAACCCAGAAGGTTCCTCTCTTATTTGGCATGGACCAATTCCCATTTCAGTTCAAAATGCAAATAAAATCTGAAAAGATATTATCAGTGGTGGATTCCCCCACCCCAAACTATTACTGTGATTTTTTAATTCTTCTTGTAGCCAGAAATCTGATCTATTACTAAGTAATAGTAATCTGGGTGGTCACAGCTCTTTGGAAAAAACCTCTTTTAAAAAAAGTAGAAGAAAAAAAAGGTACCCAGACAACAAAATTGGAAATTCATTTCCCTTAAATTAACCATTAAGAAATATTATGGGATACAGCTTCTGTTAAATCACGTTAATTATATTTTATTTAAGGCAAGTTTCTACATATCACATTGTGCAGCAGATTTACTAACGACTGACGCCCTTTGGGTTTAAGTTTTGGAGCCTGAGTGTGTTGGCTCCAAAAGGCAAAATCATCAGATTTACTGGAAGCTTAGCATTATACCTGATTTGTGGGAAGCTATTCTCTATTGACAGAAACCTGCCTGAGAATTTGTCATGCGAATGACAGTCACAACTAAAATCTGATGCGTGGATAACTTAAAGAGAATTGCAAAATCATTTATATAGGACTCCCACAGTGTTGTCAGAATGGAGTCTTGGGCCACAGAGGTGGATTTATGAACGATGTCTGGAGTGACTAAAGAGCATGCAATAAAATGTCCTTTCTAGACCAAGACAAAACTTTTAAAAAATGAAGACTAATATGGTGTCATTACATGCAGCTAGTGAGGAATATACCACCATTTGAAGCTAATCTACTGTCTCTTCCATTTGGCACTGGGAAGGAGAAATTGAGGCTCCCCCAGGTTGATGTTGTTTTCTGTGGAAAGAAGCTCCCCTTTTCCCCAAGATGAATTTGAACTCCCCAAGGCAGCTAGAGGACTGACTCCTTAAACTCCTGTGTTCTTGAACCAGAATGACCAAAAAGCTTTATTTTTCAAGGGTAAAATGCTGGGATCCGTCCTAGATAGATCTGTGTCTCCACAGGATTCACTGATGGCTGTCTGGTAACTAGATGTCTGGTCTAAACTCATTGCCTGCACAGTTGATGGAGAATAGGTTCCTCTGTTCACAGGGAGGCGGCTGAAAGGGGTGAGGAGTCCTGCCTGATGGGAGCCTCTCCATCTCCTGACCATTTCAGGGGCCTGGGTGACTGCCTTGGTCCAAATGATGTCTTTTGCTCCAAAGTGTACCCAGAACACTTGGGAAGTGGAAGATGCCAGGCCAAAAGCTAATTTTTTCTATTGCCTTTCCTCCTGTCATCCTGATCAAAATGTACTGTGCAGTTTTCAAGTAACCCAAGCTCTTAATATCCTGAAAATAGCAAAAAAGGCCCAGTTTTACAGGCCCGGTCCAACAGCTGCCGAGGCAGCTGAAGGTTGCGTTGCCTTCAGTGGGTGTTGGATGGGGTCCGTGATAAACAACCCGGGAATTAGCTGAGTGAACGGATTACATTAGGGCAGCCAGATGGGTTTGTATCAGGCAAAACAACACAAGCAAGCTCTGTCAACAGGGTGGAAAAGCAACTGGACAAGTGAAGTGGCCAGGCTTAGTTTAGAGCGGCACCAGTTTAATAAAAAACAAACCAGTAAAATCCCCAGAGGAGGCAGCAGCTACCCACACCCACGACTGGGGGCTGCACACTTCTTGGACCATTAGAGTAGAAAGGGAAGACCTCTGACTAACGAGCAAGCCAGCTGCGGGAGGAGTGAGCTGGCATTAGCGATATCATCTCTTGCTGCTTTTTAATATCTCAAACATTTGAAAACGCAAAACTTGTCTTGCATGCTTCCAGTCCAGAGCCTTTTGAAAAATAAAATAGGGAGGTAACATGTAGGCAGCAGCCTTCAAGAGATAGCTGATAAGAATGTGTTTTCAGTCCCCAAAATGATGCCTTTATAGCTGCACATGTCTGCAGGTGCAATGTATTTTTATCAAATAATAAAAAATACAGCATAGCAGAATGCACTGCATTGCATTGGTAAGAACAAAACAACACAATCGGAAAAAACTCTGTTCTCCGGGCACAGAAGGAGAACTAACCATATGTGACTTGCAGTAAGGGGTTGAAATTCAGAGCTGCTGTGATGCCAGGCAATGCAGTCAAAACCAGCAGGATTATTTCTGAGTCCACTTGTGATGAATTTGTATCATGTTTTTGCCCTCCAGATCGTTCCTTATTAATAGGTGGTGTTCTAGGAACCGTAATGATGGGATTTATTGTGCCCATTCTATGAACAACAGATCAAAATGCTTTTGCGGTCCAAGTACAGAAAATCCTTGAAGACACTTGAAGATCCTTATAATCACTTCATACACTGCTGCCCGCCTCTTCAGGATAGATTATGGGCAGAGTACAGTGAGCTAAGAGAACAAGAGCTAACAATGACAACAATAAATGCACAGAACAAAATAAAATTAGATCTGATTTTAGGCATTTTTTCACAATTTATGGCCTCTGTAGATCTTTCTAATAAATGGCTAAATGTTAAAAATACAGCGAGTAAATAGTGAGCAGCAATTGCAGTGGCAAAGTAAAATATTGACGATACTCAGAAATGGGTGTTGTAGGTATACAAACCAAAGAGAAATTAAGTGTTTAGTAATTATCCTTAACTGCACTTCTACAATTTCTTCCTCTCATGCAATGGTGTTAGACATAATATATATGAATGACTTCCTGTACGGGGCAACATGACATACAAAAATATTAAGGTCTTAATTCTGAAGGCAGTATTGTTTGGTAAAAGACTGGGATGTGTTTATGGCTTGCAGGATTGATGCCATTTCAGCCAACAACTACAGAAGATCAGAAAGGAAAGCATCGCTGCTGTGTGGTTGCTATGGAAAGAATCTCTGTTCACTGATTATTGTAGGAAATGTCACAGGCGTTCCTCCATAAAGTAAATACTTAGAGCTTGCTCTAATCAGGTCTAGGTGAGGAGTTTTTAAGACGAGACTGAAGACAGAGCTTTTTGACAGACAACGGGCTGTGACAATTCAGCACCTAAGACAAGAAATAAGTGAAGCAGTGACTGACACCGCATCAACTGACTTTGCCTGCAGTGCAGCATGTTGTGTGCAGACGGGACATCAACACTGTTGTCGCCTTCTCCTCAAACCGGGAGAACTGACTGGACAGAAAGGCGAGGAACACTTACTCTATCACGTGTCTCTTACCAGCAGTTTGCTGCTGCTCATGTGCAGTTGCTACCTCAACCTGAAACCTCAGGGTAAGGCAAACACACCGCCTGCTTAAGCAACAGCCTCGCAGGAGCTGGGAAGCTGCAGCAAGCCAGGAACATGCAGCTAAATCACTGCTGTGTGAATGCAATGCGAGCATCTACACGCATTGCCTTGAAAGAAATCAAATTTATTTTTCCGATTGGGGGTTTGCTACAATAAGCAAGTGCTAGCAACACATTTCTAACAACACTCTTGCTCTTCAAACTTGACAACCATCATATAAAGGCATAAAAACATCTTTTTTTTTTTTTTTTGGTTGAGCTCAGCCTGCCAAAGACAGCAAGACATCTTAATTTTGGTTTAAGCTTAAACTGAAGGAAAGGCCACTGCTGAGAAAAAGTAAAATGAGAAAAAGGTGCTTGTCCAGGGAAAAGTGTTGCTCTAAAAATTTAGAATATTGGATACTTCATAGCTAACAGGCTGCAAAGCACCCGAAAGGTGTAAAGAATCAGTTTGGAGGCAAGTCCTGCCTGAAATGCTTCCAGTGGGGGTGGCAAGAGAAATCACACCGTAGACTTGGCTGCAGACACCAACTTGTAAAAATTAAGGCAGAAAACTTTTCAGAAAGAAACAGTGAAAGCTCCATTTTGTGTTTTCAGTGCATTATTGTGTTTTCAGTGCACAATTTAAAATTCGAAAGCACTAGATAACAAAACACAAGCTTTAGGGAACAATCTTTCAGTAGCAGAGGGATAACACTGGACAATGCAGAAAGGTTTTTACACAGCTCATTTATACAGTCCTAAAGCCACAGGATGCACGCAGAGGTAATTTTGGGGCATGGATGGAGGAAGTTTTGTTAACACACCACTAAAGTGAGCAGGACACTTCTGCAGCATAGCTGAGAGACAGTGGATGATGGACAGCTTAATTGACTAGCAATTTGGCTCTATAATATTACAGAAAACAGGGATGAACCACTTTGTCATTGTTTGTCCTCAGGAACTGCTGTTTCTTGGGTTTTTACACACACTGTCTGACCTGTTTCCAGTAAATAATCCACTTACAGGGGCAATGCTGTTTTTGCCATTTCTAACACATAATTTGAGAATTTTCCTGAGCATAGCAATCGTGGCATTTCAATCTCTGCTGAGCAGCTGAAGTAGTTCCTGATGACTGCTGGAACGAGCCAAAGGCTGAGTGGGACAACAGCAGCACCCTGAACCAGCACTGCTCCCTGACAGTCCCTGACAGAGAAAGCAGCACTGTAGGATGAGTCAGTCCCCTGTGGCAATGCCTAATGGCTTGTCTGTGGCAGGAGTGCTTTCTGCACCCCTTGTGGTTCTCCACTTGCCGCCGCCGCTGTCGTTTTTCCTCCAGGGTAACTGCTGATCGTTACAAAAAGCTGGAAGTGTGATGAGTGGACTCATATACACCATCTCTCTCTCAACTTGTCTACACATCCGGACGCGGCACGGATCTCACCTTCTTTCATGTGCGATCCACCAATATTCATCAGCTGTCACTGCACACCAGCCCCCACAGTACAGCGTATAGGGCTCCCACAAGATAAATTCTCCTGCCACCACTTTCTGCCACTCCTTCCTGTTGCATTTCTGCTTGTCACTGTGCAAGTCCTCTCTGTCACAAGCTCAAAGAAGGGGTGCTGCTCTGTTCTGGCTGACCAAACGTTCTGGTTGACCAAACCTTGCAGCGTGGTCCTCCCTGTGGTAAGGGGAGGATGTCAGGGGAAGACTACAGTGTGTCTCAGAGCATGGGACTTGGCTGGCGATGTGTTTCCAGGGTTTCCAGGCCTAAATTTTGCCCTGTTCTCAACGCTCTTTGCAGTAAGAGCTACGCTATTGCTTCTCTGTCAGCTGCTATCATTGCTTGGTAAAGCTTCAGATACCAAAAGCCAGTTCACCACCTGCAGCATGTGGCAGTCTCTGCAAATTCTGCTGTAATTTGTGATCCCATGCACACACGTGTCTAGAGATGTCTCTGGTTCCTCTTTGTCCTTGCCCTTGCAGAATGGGGGGAAGGTATGTGCATTTACAGAAGTCAAGGCCATGGTGAACACTTTCTGGTATCAAAGTCAAGTTTCCTTCATAAGGTCAGTTATTCCTTCAGGCTGTAATAGTGCTAACTGCTGTGCAAACAATGAAATGAACTGGTTCAAAGCAGCAGCTATCTCCAATGACACAGTTTCTTCCCATCTGTGTATACCATTTCCCTGTGGCTGGAACATCAACATTGCCATGGCCTGATCATGAATGCAAACCCAACAGTAAATGTGGGCAACGCGCTCTTTGTCATCTGGTAGCTCTCCGGTGGCACTCAGGTGAGCAAGGCAGGAAGGTGTGTTCCGTGATCTCTGCTGTGTCCCAGGCCAGGGGGACTCTGTAATCGTCCACCGAGTCCCCAACGAGCAGGTCGGGCAGAGCGCCCTTCTTTCACACTGCTCTCATTTTGCCCTTCACAACCTCATAGCCACCTCCAGCGCTGCTGTCCACCTTCCAGTTGGAAATTTCAGTGCCAGTGCAGGATCCCACTCATGGGACATGGAGCTTTTTGTTAGAGCAGCAGCAGAGCCAGAAAGAATAATTTCTTGGGTTTTAGCCTCTCACCATGAAGCTCAAGTGCTACCTGGCCAGGAGATTTTTCTTCTTGGTTCTACAGAAAGCTACCCCACAGGCTCTTGCAAGCAGCCACTTTATTTCCTTCTGGCCATTTCTAGTTTGTTTTCACACTTTCACTTGAGTAACCAGTTAGGTAATGCTTGCCAAGAAAATCTTTTGTTTAATTTTTTTAAGAACAGCATCTTGGAACATATTTTTGAAAAAAACCCAGACTTATTAAAAGTCATAGAGGGACTTAGCAAAAAAATAAATATATGCAGAGTAAAATTCTGTGCCTTGCCATCCTCAATTTATCTGCTTATATTGGCAAACAGCGAAAAAATGGATAAAATTAATGAGCGAGATTCATTAAAAAGATTTGACACACTCTTATGAATATTCACAAGGAACAGCAGTAAACAGTGCAGTGTAACAAGTACCCGAGGCCTGAAATGTATACCACAGAGTAAAACTTCTGACTAAAACCATAGCAGACATTGAAGAACAGGAAGGAAGGATAATGCAGAAATTAAGAGAGGAAAAAAAAACCAAGGAAAAAGTGTGCATGGGATCATCATTCAGTATTTATGCTTTGTTTGTCCATAGAAGGAATAGGGGACACATGCCATCCAGTTACTCATTGGTACTTCGTAATCTGTTTGTCACAATAAATTTCACTCATTTTGTATTAAGCTCTTAGTCCGATTCCAGGATCCTGACATTTTCACTGCTGCAAGTTACCATTTTGTCTTGTGTCACCTTGCTGCTCCTCCAGCCCCCTTACTGGGGACCTTTCCCCTACGAAAGGTGCTCCGAATTGCTCCTTTGACAATACTTGTTTCATGCTCTGCTGCTGCAGCCCCCAGCAGAAACTGAAGACAAGCAATAAAAGTAAAACCATTATAGCTCTGTGCTTGACTTGTGGTGGGCAGTCCAAGCAGGAGCAGCTGCACAGAGTTCATGCGTTTCAGACTTGGAGATGCTTACGGATATCGAACATCAAAAGCCCAGGCTCTTATCCCTTCAGATTTACCCTGGCAGAGAAATGTTACAGCTGCTCCATGTTGTCTCCTGTTTCTCTTTACCATAATTCCTTTGTGCATTTTAGCAATGAATGAGGGCTGGCGTGGGGGTGGAGGAGGGAGAATCAGCAGAAAGGCAGTGGCCCGATCTATAAATCCTAGTACATTACTACCAGGGTCTTCAGCATCCGTGGGTTAACTAGATAACAGCCTAGTGCGTACCATGTCACTCTCAGCAATGCCCATGGTCTTGGCTGGGATTGTTTTGAGACCAGTAAGCAACGTTTCAGCCTCAAGCAGGGAAAGGGATGATGCCCTCACACCCTGTCACCTCATCATCAGCTTCAGCATCACTGGGGCTTCCAGAGAAGGTCTCTGCTTCCAAAGTGTCTCCTGTAAGGCTGAGTGTGTGGAATGGGAAAAATGACTAGGCGTGAGTATTCCTAATACAGGGAGCTGGGGGAAAAGAACATACTATGTGTATTTGCACAGCATGACATATTGTGCAGTGACTCCCCTCGCGTTCACAGTCAGTCACACTTTCCATCTTAAAGCCTTGCATTTTGGACTCGGAGCTTGTCTGTGAAACTGCTCCTAACAGAAACATGGTGTACATCTGTCCATTGAAGAAGAGTGTCTCGGTATTTGCTTATGTAATGCGCTCTGTTCGCTCCACTTCCACCCACCAGATTTTGACTGTGTGGGGGCATTGCCAGCTCTCTTCTTAAGCTACTGGGGTGATCAACTACTTGCTGCTGCATCGAGAGCACGGCCATTACACGAGGGAGGTGGAGGTCGCTCACCTCAGCACAAAATCTCTGCTATTTCAGACAGAGTGCACATAAGCATCTTCAGGAAGATTTTCTGCTCAATTAAGGTATAATTTCTGCCTCCACGTAGGGGTAGACAGGCAGTGAAGACGGCCAGGAAAGGAACTGCTAGAGCTACACATCAAGCAATAGATGTTCCCGAATCCCACAGTGACCCTCCGGGGTGTAAGTGGGTGTAAATGGGGGCCCTGTGTTCCCCTGCACGCGCAGAGGGGAGTCTGGACTGCCAACCTTGTTCGGTGCCCTGGGCTTGGTCCGGAGTGCTTTGGGAGGTGATGCAGAGGACCAGCACCCTGTGAGCAGTGGGAAGAATAATGCTGTACGTGTTGGTCAGTCATTGCCCAGGACCGACCAGCAAAGGCTTCACCTACCCAGAACAGCTTGAAAGTAATGTTTTCCCTGCTTAGTGAGAAGTAAGGAAAGAAAAAAAGAAAACAGAAACCAGACAAGAGGGGAAAAACCCACACAGATTTGGTTAAGCCCTCTCCCCAGAATCCCAGCGGGTCTCACTATTTCATTTCTTCCTCACTCACTTAAAAGCTCACAACAATAAAAGTCATGCCAATATTTGCGTACTTTTTCGGTTTGTAATGATTTGTTTGTGAAGAGTTGAGGAACAACAGTTTACCATAGGCTTCGTAAGAAAAAAACCAGTGATTTGTTCATTAATCCTAGGTAAAAACATTTAAAGACTTTAAAATAACTAACTCTTTGTTTTGGCAGACTTCAGGTGAATCTTTTGGAAATTAGAGATATATTTATATATTTGATTTCTTCAAACTCTCTGAAAAGAGTATTTTTGTGAAGGTATGTTTGTCTTTGGCTAATTTTGTATGATAAGGGGCAGGAGAGACTTTGCAAACACAGTACATTAGGACATCCACGCCCAGGAGGCTGCTTTTCTAGATTTTACTGCATTCCACTGTTTCACTAAGTATGGGACATTTGCAGTATTTATAAAAACACAGGTGTTAAGCTAACAGCAGGGGAGCTGGCAATATCTCTCAGCCCGGAGGTGACTTTACCAAGTAGTGTCCTTTCAAAAGGAGACCATATAGCAATACCCGAATGATGGACATTTTCTGCAGTTATTGTGTCTCCTATTATGAGAGCAACTTGGGAGCCTAATGTTTCTTTGTTTAACAAGCCCTTTCTGTACCGCATTTCCTAAAATGCTCAAGGTCACATTTTTCAAGTGCTTAGCACCTGTAATGAATTACTTGGGCTTCTCCAAAGAAACTTATTTTCCATTTGGGCACTGGTGTAATAGGCAGCTTCTCACAAAGCATCTGCACCCGGTAAACTGAGATCTCCCAGAAAATCACACCACTTACTTTGGTACCTAAGGAGGGTCTGAGTGCTTTAGAAAAGCCAGCCTTCCTACATGCCTGCGTCACTGCAATTTGTCTTGCAATCCTGATACTCACAACCCCAGCTACATCAACGGCAGTTCATTCTCCTCTTTTCTGAAGTGCTTCTCTCCTTTGTGTAAGGTGCTCACGGGTAGTAACATAATCTTCCCCAAGGCGCCCAAGCGCACCAGTCATCACACTCATCTAGCAGCAACTTTATCAGGTTTCTAATCTGTCCTACATCTTGTTTGGTCCTTTTATGTAACCATATATGCAATACCTTGGTGGAAGGTAGTGGAAACTAAAGCAGAAAGCTAGTGTTGCACAAAGTAACACAAGAAGCTGATGTGAATTCATGATCTTGATTTTTTTTATCTTTGTAAATAAATAGCATGTGACTCCCAAAGAGTGACATTTGTGCTTACCCTACCCTTCAAAAACTGTTAACAGATGGTGTCCTATCCCACAGCAGAGACTTGGTGTTGACAGATAAAATGAAAGCATGATATTGGAAAAAAACGGAGCCATTAACTGCCAAACTAGATATATTTAAAGATGTTCTTATGATCGGGAAGGGAATGATGGTAGACGCTCCTACCTGGAGAGTTTTTGTTCCATATTGAAGAAATTTAGTGGAACTTTCTCTGGGAAAGTAGGCAACAGAAGAGTGGGAGTGGGAGGTTCTGGCAGCCAGGACCAGAATCTTGTTAAGGAGATGGAAACAAGACGCACTAAGATAATGTCAGAGGCTACAAGTTCATAAATATGGAGGTCCACAGTAGGGATGATTTGTCCAGTACCTCGAACTGTCAAGGGCACCTGAACTCAAGGGACCTAATGTAAGAGGTGATACGGATGACTAAAGGAATTTTGTGGGGGTTGCAGGAATTTTTTAAAGCAGTTTTCAAAGAAGTTTCTAAACAGCAGATAAAGTGTTAATGTTGTCTTTCTGCGTGTCTTATTTCTCAGAATAATCCTTGAACTTGCAAGATGAGTCTTTGAATTACCGGTCCTAGAAGAGCAGCACTGGGGGAATGTTTTTTCAGTAGAACCCATTTCCATCAGGTAATGCAGCTTCGCTGAAATCAAAATGTTTTGTGGAAATGTGTCACATTCAGGAAAACAAATTCTGGGAAAAACATCAGAGTTGATAATTTCAACTTTATCTTTTCCTTTTAATAAAGCAAAAAGTTTCACTGTGACTTTCTCTAATTTTGTTTTGGCATTTATATTGGATGTTCATTTTAGCATTACAGTGGTTTTGACATTACTGAGAAAACAATTCATTACCAAGTGAAATAACTTGGTATTTCCAGATCATTTTTAACTTCCATCCCACCAGGAAATTTTGATGTTTTGTTCCAATTTGCAGAGAAAATAAATATAAATGTCAAAATTTCCTTTGGAATGGGAATTTCAGATTCGAACCATCTCTGATCAACAACGAAGCCATCTGCTTTGTATTAATGACTTAGGGCAGTGTGTAATACTGCAGAACAGGGTGATATTCTACTGTTCAGCATTGCTTATCGAAGTCAATGACATATGGCAAGTTTCATGCTCCTAGCTGTCTAAGGAAGTTTGAGGCTAGCCACTTTTATTTTATTCTTCATGCCGCCTTGCCAAATTCATGGAATTCATCATTCAAACCCAACATTTTCCTGTGAATGTATGAGAAATCATCCTCCCAGTGACATACGGCACAGCCTACAGCCCCTACATCTGAAACGAACTTGTAATTCCCAAATTACAGTGCAGAAAGCTACTTTCATTTTACAAACGTTTTCAATTGATGATTTAAATAAAATATTTATTGCATGATAAATGCCTATTTTTGAACATTAGTAGGAAGATAAATCTATTCGCTTTCAAAAGATATCTTCATCTAGTTGACTCAATTTAAATTCTATTTGAGAAGTCTTATTGACATGAAGGACTTTAGCACCAACAGAATAAAATAACATTTTAATTCTGGTGTAAGACAATGTCTTTGTTATTTTTCCTAAAAGCTCTTCTCTTTCTTCACTGGTGTGTTCTTCAAACTGCAGATAAGGTACAGGAAAACCACATAATTGCCCCCTAGCTGGTCCAGCAACCCAGCCTGCTTGCTAAGCTCAGCCATGGACCCCGGTTCAGGCACTTTGCTGTGCCCCATGAAGAATTTCCTGTAGGCAAGAATGCAGTTACCTTTGGCAATGATTGTATCTCTTCTTTTTCCTAACAATTTGATGATTACCCAAGCCACCTCAGCTTACCTTCTTCTCCCCACTCTATGGGGGCAGCTGACTTGGGCTGGATGTTGGGGTCTACAACAGGCTTTTGATGTGGGGATGCTGCTCTCTGTTCCCTCTGAGCACCATTTGTGTACTAACCTGATGGGAAACTTAGCCTGGGTATGATCTATGAGGTTACTGGAAGGAGATTTTGATTTGTATTCATTTTGAGAGTCAGAATGACATCCAGTCCTGACAGCCCGCTGTGAAAAACACAGACCCGTGTCTTACCCGACTGCTATTTTGTGCATAACACAGTGTGCTGCCTGATTTTAGAAATTACTCAACAGGAATGAATTTGGGAGTTTGAACAACATGGTAAAGGTCGGTAAGCAAACTCCCTTAAGAGGCATAGAAAAACATTTTACAAATGAAGTGCAAAAATAATTTGCTGTGCTTCTCTGTCCATCCCTCACACTCACATATAAACAAATGCTTGTATGATCTTTACGCTCTTACTATTGCTTGTTATCAATAAGCAGAACCCTAGCAGTTCTCAATATTAAGTATAGGTAGTAGCACCTCATATAAACAGTACTGTTTTACTAAGTAACCTGTGTAATGGCATCTATCATACAGTCATAATACAGACCGCAGTAAAAAAAAAAATAAGATTGTTTGAAAGAAGTCAACACAAATGATTTACATGTTCATAGAATCACACAAACTGCGCTGAGGAATATTGTATAAAAAACAGCACTAGACTGAACAATCTGATTTATCTGTTTGAAAATTTTTCTACCGTCACTGAAAATATTCCCTAAGTTCAATTAAGATGAACTCCTCCACAAATTAATGGGTTAACAGCATTTCTGCCTTCACTATTAACATCCTCCAAGGAAGTAAACAAAGTTCATCAGATAACTGTTTTCAGACAAACAAACTATTTTTTCCTCCTGTGAACAACAAACAAATTGTATTATTGTTGTAGAAAAGGAGAAGTGGCAGAACCAGAGAACTTCTTTCCAAAGTTTAACTTCAATAAAAACAGATTTTATCCAACATGGAATAAAATACCACTTTTCACCACTTCCTAGTGACTGTAAATAAATAGAAATGCTGACCCTATTACACTTTTAGCCATTTTACTTTTGCCTCTTTGCTGATCTCAAGACATCAGCTTCTCTGACATTTCTTGTATGTGACTTTTAGTGCCTCTCCACATTTTTCACTTCCTAGGACTTTTATTTATTGTGTTACTGTATAACACTTCTTTCTTTCTTTGATGTTTTATTTCTCTTTTTCCCTTTTGTCTTGCTTTTCAATACTATTTCTTAGCTCCCCAGAACAAACAACATTTCTTACTTTTTCTATTATCTTTGAAAAAGTCTGTGTCGCATAATTTCTCTAAAATTTTTCTCTATTGCCTCTGTATTTCTGTTGCTACAATTAGTGTTTCCAAGCATGGTGTTTCCCACACCATACCCCGTGTAGAAACAGTATCCTAACAATGAAATATATTATGAGTGAAGCAGCAGGGTTTGAAAACCTTAGAGGGAGACCATCTATGGCTTAATCTCTGTGTCTCTTCCTCTAATTAAATCATCCAAAAGAAATAGGTAGGGAAGACTTATTCTGTATCTAACTGCTAGAAAATTATTACGATTTCATCCACTATATTTTTGCCTTGCTGCCTTTGTCTTAATGGTAGAGTATCAGTACTGCTGTTATTAAGAGCAGTTTCTGAACTATGAAGAACATCATCACCAATGTCTGATTAGAATTTCAGATTTTGATGATCTGATTCCTTTTCCTGGGAAACAATACTTTTAAAACATGGGAAGGAGTGGAAACATATGTGAGTCTGTGAGATGCTGCCTCTAATCAGAATTTTTTGCCTGTGGCTAATTGAATATTCACCAGTTACGTGATGGCCAGTATTTCAGATCCATTCAGTGAAGTATGCTTTTATGTAATCATAATCTCAATGACAGACATCTCTATCTCTGGCATTATTTGTTCCCATTTCTTGTCTTGCTCTATGCCCCATATGCCCTGTTCTTTCTACAGCAACCTTAACCTCTTGCATTCTCAGTATCATGCCTTATAAAAATAAAGGCCGCATACTTGAAGTGTCTCTCTCTCACTGCTTGCTACATATAGCTTTTAAGATGTCCTTAAAATACCTTCAGCTGTCAATTCTCTCTTCCACATCTTCACCAATGAGTTCAGTCCCAACCCACCCCCTGGACACTCTACGCTTCCCTCTCACTTCTTGCATCAAATATTTCCTAATTCTCTCCTCTGCTATCAATGTTATGAAAACCAATGAAGCTCCACTGCTTAGAAAAAGGATTAACACTGAAGAATCAGCCCACTGTTTGCAAAGTGCCATATAAAATCAATGTACAAATCACTTATTCAATAATAAAAGCACATCCTGTTCCACCAGACATCCGTGATCAACACAGGGATCATCCTGTGAATTGCCAAAGTAATCCTCCAAGAAAGATTAAGAAATTGATAACTATACAAATATATACATATAACTGATTTTCTACTTGCTTTTTCTTTATTAAAAGAAGGATGTTTCCGAGGAGACTTACTGCTTTTTAATGAATGTTCTTGGAAAGGGAGCCATTCATGAAGAAACAGTATATATTTCATTGTAAGGTGCTCTGAAATCTACCACTCAGTTAAATTAAAATAAGGATGTTTTCACATTAGTCTCCACAGGATGATAAAACAGTCACTTATCAACAGTTTACCACCCAGCACTTGGTAAGATTCATTTGATCTCAATCTAAATGAAAGATGTAACTGTCATCATATCATGAACACAGCTGAAACCCACACACCGTTCATTCATTTGTGATCAGATGGGAACCGGTTTCCCGGTGATCTCATAATGATTTGTGGAACACCCTATCACCATATCTTGTCATTCCTCTGATTTTTAAAAGGTTGGCAGTAAAGTTGGTGTTGGAGCTGGTTTTCAGGCGCTGAAAAAAAAAAAAAAAGAAAACCCCCACACAAAAACTTTGGGAGAAAGCCAGAATTTTCTTGGAAGTTTCCTTGATGAAGGAGTAGGAGTGGGATAGAGCAATATCCTTGATTTTTGGCAGCAAACCTTTCTTCTGGCAACTTCATTAAAAAGCCATTCCACTTTATGAGTTATCAGCAAAGAGCTGGCATTTCTGAGCATGACTGATGGTCCTCCCTGTGCTAGCAGAATTAGAAACATCAATAATTCTTAGATTAATTGCTTAGAAAATTTCCAAGAGGCAAACATTTCCTTATTTTTAGACCCTTGTTTTCTGCTGTAGTCAAAGCAGTAGAGGCCAAAGTTCAACTACATGTACTTCATTTAAATGATGGGATCTGTGTACTCCAAGTTTTGTATGTCTGCAGAAACAAGAGTGCATCAGTGCTATGTGGGTGGGGGGCATCCTATGGTGAGCCATGAGTTCCCAATCCCTGAATAAATCCCGATTTATCTCACAGAGACCTGGAAGCAATCTTCTTGCCCACACATGTATATATCCACCCAAAGGAACAAAGGACGTGGACATACTAGGGCCTCTAACAGGGACTACTGGGGACCAGGAACATGAGTGCCTGGAGGAGAATCCATGCCCTATGGCACTGGCTCAGCCATAGTGCAGTTTTGCATGTGGCTAGCAAATGGTAAAAAAACCTGTACTGGACAAGAGGAGAGAATCCATGCTGGCAGTGATGTGGCCTGCTGAAGTCCTGGCACAGCAGCTGTTGTAGCCACCTCAAGCCCAAAGCTGAAAGTTGGGGAGCTGCTGTGAAATTATGTAAGTTTCATCACTTAGATTTTCCCTGTTGCTCATGCAGGGAAAAAAAAAAAAGGTCTTTCCAAAGAAGTTTTGTGTATCCCTCTCCATCCGCTGCTTCGATATGCATCTGGAAATCCAATAGTGGGTTTGCTTTCTGACTGAAGGTCTATGTTAGTGCTCCTGGAAGGCCTCACATGCTGTCCCTTAACAGGGTAACAGCAGATAGTTCTCAACGGCGCAAAGCTTCTTGGGACGATTGACTTCTGCTGATGAACTGGGTGAGGTTGGAGGCTACTTGAAGCCAAGTGGGAAACCTCAGGAGAAAACTTATTTGCAGGCGTGACCTCATTCCAGCCCAGGCTGTAATTCTTTAATGATTTCTCCATGTATAATTCAGCCTTTAACACTCACCAATATGCAGCACAGGCACATTCTGCTTTTTCACGGTATATAAACTAACTCAATTAAAACATTATCTCCCTTACAAATCTCTCATACTCTTCAACTACCATGGTGACAACACCTATTTCACACTATCTGGGCAGGTATATACATGCACAGCTGTATTCACTTGTCTAATTCCAGCTTGATGACAATAAAGTATAACATGGGCCATCTCCATGAAGAAATGGAGAAGGCAACTCCTGGATGCTCTAACAGGTCTAAACACAGCCACCTCACAGCCAAGCAGATGCTTTTGCCGGCATCTTATCAGCTAAGAGCTTCAAGTTGTTCTTCTCTGCACACATGCAGGGGATTTTTTTCTTTCTGCCCCAAGGCAGAAGGCAGATCTGGACTGCTCAGGCCAAACATGTAGCAACATCTTGAGGACATACCTCCATGTGCCGTCCAGCTTCCCTGGGAATCCTGAGCATGGACATCCGAGTATTTTACACATTTCACCTAGAATCTGATTTTACTCTTTATTAAATAGATACTGGTCCTTTTAGACACCGCTTTAAAGTGGGCCCAAAGTAAAGAAGGGTGCTCAGGAAAGATTAGGCAGCTCAGGTTTACCATTAAATTATTTGTTCTTCAGAATACGTGTGAGATGCTCAAAGAAAGTAGCTTCTGTATGTAGTAGCTGGACTGGAGAAATTACAAAAATTACTACATTTTGGAGAACAAAAAAATCCTGCATTTTACAGAGGTTTGATACAACGCTAAGATGACTCCGTCTCTCATTTCTGAGTCATTCTATACATATCTGCTGAATTACTGACATAATAATGGTCACAGAGGTGAAAGAACAGTTTGTTTAAATTTGTATAATCTTGCTGTATTATATATACACAAAGCACAGACTGTTTTTTCCAATACTGTTGCCAGATCTCACACCCAAATTTAAGCAAAGCAAATAATTGATGCAAAGAGGGACAAAAATATCATCACTGAACTCAACAGAATGTTGTTTCCTAAAAAATGCAACACATGAACTTTGAAAGTAGTCTCAAACCAAAAAAAAGCATTATTCTGTTGAAATTTTTTCTGCAGAAGTCTATCTCAGCAGATTACCACTCTTGTCTCCATTGAATGGCCACTTGGGAAATCACATGTGTCATCTGGGAGTTATGCAGCTCTTGCATATTCCAAACCCATCCATTTACAAAGCTTGCTGATTAAAAAAAAGCATATTTAATTAAAAATTGACTGAAAATTGTCTAGAATTCTCATTCATAGAGGAAACTATGGCTCCTCAGTGAGACGATCTTCTAGAAACACACTGAGACCCTACTGAAAGGTACGTTGTAATTACCACGGAACAAGGATGTCTGGATGCATCTTATTATCTCTGAGAAAGACACATAGATTGGATTGTTCAAAATAGGAAGCTCTCCAGATATTTCTTGAGATATTCACAGACCCATACTCAAGTAAATGAGCAAAGTTGCACTTGATGGGACAGCAGTGCTCGTAAGTCCCCTTGTACACTCACACATAGAAACACTCAGAGTATTCAGGGAGGGGAGAGTTGTGGTGCAATGCAGGGGAGGTTCCAACAAATTAACAAATAAGGACTCTCTCTACATTTGAGGAAGCACTGAATAAAAGGCTCAGGGATGCACAGCTTTTGAATGATAAGTAAATTCCCCCTCTCCAAAGCAATCTTCCTCAATCACAGAGATCCCGCTCTTGAATTTCTGCAACTAGTTTCCCAAGGGTGTCACAAAAATGAAGCATAAAGGAAAGGCACATCTCACTGCATTAATATATGTGCTCTAATTACATGAAAATATGTGACAGCTGGAAGACACGAGAAGTGAAAGCACAGATTACCCGAATTTCAACTTTTCCAACTATTTCTCTTTGAAAATTCACCTTTATCTTTTCCTGTAATATATGTATATGTACATGTATGAACTATATATATACACACGATATATATATATTTATACATGTGTGTGCATATGTGTGTATATATAACATTAGGTTAAATAATATAGAAAGATGGGCACACTTTCAAGAGGAGAAAATGTGAGACCCCCTGATTATGTTCCCAGACAGGTTGGTACAAAGCAGAGTGGGGAGGAGGCTGCAGCGGCGGGATGCCAGACTGAACTGTGAATGCCTTGAGGAGGGAACCTTCAGATCTGCTAGACGGGACCGATGTGAGGTCAGCCATCGCAGCTGCTTTGCTCAGCACTGACTGCGCCATCGCGTGACCTTGGCGCTGCAGGTCTGCCGAGCTGCTGCCGTGAGAGATGTGAGCAGACACGCACGGAGTGCGAAGCAGATGTTGGAAGTTGGGCACTTGCTTCTCTTCTGTGGCTGCAAACTAAAAATGTGCCTCAAGTAAGGGATTGCCTAAAAATGTGCTGCCCACTGAACGGACCCTTCTCCTGCTTCCTCTCCTGCTCCAGGGAGACTATGTTTCTGCTCTGTGTAGGTAACTGATTATTTCTGTCCTACACCAACTCAGCGAGGCTAGGTAGCATGGTATTAAGCTTTCACCAAGTTATTTTGGATAAGTTTGTAGCATTATACTACTGTTATAGAAAGAATCAGTTCCTAAAGCCCAAAGCTCAAGCCTTCTAATCAGCTGGACTTACTGCACCAGGGAAATAACACTGCCTCTGAGAAACAGGTGAATGGGGAAAAGGTGTAGGGAAATCAGAGTGTTGGGTAGTGGATGGTGCACCGTAGGCATGAAATAATGAGAGGGGACCCATTTAATTGCATAGACTACATAGACAAAACCAGCTTTTGCGGCAACTTTGCAAAATAATTGCATAGCCAAAAATAAAGGCAAAACCATGACTGCCAACCTTTGCATGGGCAAAGGAGAAGGGACTGTTGGGCAGCCAGCCTGGTCCTGCCACGGCTGAGAGGCACGTTCATCGTCGGTCAGCTCTTCCCCTGCCCACCCAGGGGCAGCGGTCGGTGAAGATGCTGTAAGCACCATGTAGTAGCAGGGATTGTGAGAAGCTGCTGTATGCCGACCACGTCTCTCATTGTGGGACTGCCTGCAGCCATTGACCCTGACATAAACTCCCTTTTTTGGCATCTCTGTATCCATTTGGGGTTTCAGTAAGAATCCCATGCTCTATCTCCCTCCATAGCCTGTGCCCTGCTTTTGAGGGAAAATCAGCGCTGTCCTTTGCCCTGATTTGCAAAATCTTTAAATCAGTGTTCATCAGCATAATTGTTGCATAATTATGGTTGGCTTAGTACATGAATAGCTTCAAGTTAGCAGCAGTACTAGCTAAAGCAAACACCAGCGCCAAGAGGAGCTGCGCAACAATAGCAAAACAGTGAAATCTAGTAAATTGTCAAAAAGGTGATACCTAGCAGCTCCAAGTCAAGAGAATACCAAAGAGGGAGTTAAACAGCATTGGACTAGAGTAACTGTCTTTAGAAAAGAATGGGAGAGCAGCCTGAATATACAGATCTAAATTCACATCTTGGGAGCTGCTCACCTAGGGTATTCACCTTCCTAACACTTTAGTCCATCAAGGAAGTCTTTGGGGAAGAGCTCAGGCACAGAGCAACAAGACACAGATCCAAATAAGTTTAGACACTGAAAGAAAGAGCGAGATGAGAAGTAGGGTCCCTCCATCCAAACGTGCTCAAGACAAACAGTTGAAAGTCCCTGCTCAGCAGCCATTTGTCTTTGGAACTGTGCAGGCATCTGAGGTTGCCTTCTTATCACATTTCTCAGCATAAACCAAGTTATATACCAGTCTCAGTAGAACTCAGCACCTACCTCATACTTGATCTTTCCTATGATCCAGAAACTAGTTGTTCCTTTGGCCTGAGAGAGTCTAATGGGGAGGCGTGCACAGGGAGATGCCAAAGCTCTCATGACATGTGGAGCCACCACCATTTACAGACAAAATGTTGAACTTAAGCAACCCTATATTTGGTTTTCTCTTCCCCGAAAACTTTAATGAACAGATCTACACTGTGATACATGTGGGAACATTGTCTAAGTAAAAAGGAACAGACCAAGAACAGTCCATGAGAGACCTAGGGGACTGCATGCACTGCAATTCTGTTGGCTAAGCATTCTCCTGGGTAATTATTGTCTCTCTTCACAAACCAGAAGTGCCACGATGTGGTGGAGAAGAAGCCTCTTGCGAGGTCCTGTGTTTTAATAAATCCCAGAGGTTTGTCCGCACAGTGGGGATGCTGAGAGTGTAGCTACAGTCACAACACCTGGGCAGCTCACCAGGAGCTCCTGCAGGGCCCATGCAGGACTCTGCTGGTGATGTACAAATACATGGGGAGATGCGCCCAGGCTCAGCAGTGTTTCTTTGGGCAGAAACCAGAGAGTTCAGATGACATGCTCAGTTCTTTGGGGCTGTCGGTAGCCAGAACAAGAATTGAAAGCTCCTGGTCTATTTTCCACAGCATGGTTTTCACCTACATCTGAATGCTGCTAATACCAATCCAATATTCAGTCTTGGAGATGTAAAGAAACTGGTTTCCTCACCTCTACTTAGAAGTTGTAGATGAAGTCCATGCTGGCATATATTAATTAACTTCTGATATTTTTCTCTAGGAAAATAATGAACAATAAAAATGTATTTTTTTAAAATGAAGACTCCAAAAATGTCAGCTGTATATTAGTGAATGGAATAACAATAATGTAATTAAACATCTGTTCTTTCACTCCTATTAATGACTGTAAAATAACCAGAAAATTCTTAAGGTTGTGGCCATGGTAACAGACACTATCTTAGGAAAAAGGAAATATCTGCAGTTATAATTCAACATAAAGATTGCTCATCTCCTTCACAGAGCTGGAAGTTTACAATCAAAGCCTTGACTTGTGTGATGGCCCCTCTATTGTGATTTCTTCCTATGCATGTGGCACATTAATTGTGAGAAACTGCCGTTTATAAGAACATGCTGTGGCTCAAGTGCTACATCCACTCTTATTTGAAGGAAGAAAACCTGCTCTTTTTTGGCAATGGGCCAGAGCAATTGCTGGTAAATGCTTTTGTGGAAAATGACAATGTAGCATGATGGAAGTGGGCCAGATCTTCCCGTAACGTGCAGCTGTCTGGGGGGCTGTGGCTTGGATAGTCCACTCTGCCTTGCATCCCCCCAGGCACTGCAGCTCCTCAAGCACATACAGGTGGAGAAGGTGGTCATTAGTCAATGAAGCCCAGCAAAATAAAAATCACAGCAGAGAGGGGCAGGAGAAACTGAGACAGAGGTGGTGGGGGATAATACGGGTGTGCTGTACACGGATCTGATAACCAGCTCCGGCAGCTGTGCAGGGTTACTGAAACCACTTGCACCAAGAGCCAGCAGTGAAGGAAAGGGCTTCTCTCAGCGCAGTGTTTTATGCACCTGTGTGACAACTCATTCAAACGGGAGTTTTTACGAAATGTGCATATTGGCCAAGGAGTCCAGGCAAAAAGCATTTTTCCACCCAGCTGCCTAATGTCAGCCTTGGTTCATAAAAAAATAGCAAACATTCCTCTTTGAGATGCGCGCGTGGTGAAATGTCTAGAGCTGAAAACACACGGGCAAAGGAAGGTCTGGGGAGCTGGTCCTGGTGAATCCTCCGATGTCTGTTGTTGAAGGCTTCCTGAAAACCTTGTCTGAGGTTCACATCTAGAACTGGGGTGAACCCCAGCTGCTGGCTCGAGGCCAGCGGTGAAGCTGGTGCAAGTAAATATTTACAGCATCTTTCTGTATGGGCAACAATTATGGACAGGGTGGGAGTGCCTGAAAACATTACTTTTTTTGTGTGATTTCCTTTTAACTGCAGTACACTTTAAGCACTCGAACAGCACAAACAGCACTAATTTATTGGGATTTTGGTAATATAGAAGCAATGTGTATTTTTTCCTGGGGGGACCCAAGCTAACAAGATGTCATCATAGCCTTATTGTAGATGTTTTTAGCACACCATTCAGAGCACTGTACATTTGGGCCTTCATGAAGGAAGACAACATACCCAATACAAGGGTTTCTTTTTGTTCTGATCAATTTTTTTAAATGAAATTAGACTAGTACATACTGAGCACATTGCTAGAGCCTGCAAAGTAAATACTGACTTTTCAAAAACAAAGACATCCAAATGCTTGGAAAAGTTTGGTGTAGTTTGCAAACTCCCCTAGCATGGCCAAGAGAAGTACAGCTACTGCCACCAACATTACATGGGCTTCTTGCCTGTGGTTTCTAACAATGCCATCCCAGCAGCATGGTCAGATGAAAAATTTAATTCAGTGAAGTTGCATAAGAAACTCCAGTCCCACTAGCAATGGAAGGCAGCTCAATCATGAGTGAATATCGATGACCTGTTAAGACTTGTGATGCCTTGGGTCATGAGTGGCACAAAACACCTGACAGCCTCTTTGCACAGCTGCCCCATGCACGTGCAGCCACATCTTTCCCCAGTTCTTGGTCACACCGTGGTAGAGCCATTCCTGTCTCTGAGGCTGCACAGATGGACAACTTTAGTGGTTCCACTGCTGAGGTCCGAGCTGTCATGCAGCTTGAGATGACCAGCTCTTGAGGTTTCTTTACTGCCTGCAATATCTATCCCTCTATTGCTGTCACAGGAGGCCTGTATGTGTATCAAGCAATCCCCAGACACCATCCAACCTTGTGCTGATGCCCAGCCATCCCTCACCCCAAAACATGTACAAAGCCCTGAGGTGTCTGCCCAGCACCACTGTGTCACAGGCTGCTCTCTCCCTTCTCCTTCTGGTGCCACTTCTTGCTGCTGAGCTGCTGTAGCCTGTGGGAATCATCATCTCCTGTGCCACCAGCATTCAGAAGCTACCCCTGTTTCCAGACCAGTAAGAGGTCCAGGGGCTGGCTGACAGTGCTCGCAGATACCCAAAACTCATGGGGAGAGGAGGGTGGTCAGGAACCCCTGCAGAAGTTGGGAGGGAGGGGCAAGGGAAGGCAGGTCTTCTCCTGATGCAAGATAGCCATCCTCCTTATTTTGCTCGAAGGGCTTCTCCAAGCCCTGCACCATACGACCTTTCATGTGAGCTGTGAAGAGTGACAGCAGATGCTGGTATCCAGAGGGAGGGGAGTTTTAGTGCTGCTCTATTTCCTTCCCTAGAAGATTTGCTTTCCGAGAAGGAGGTCAGAGGCACGGGGCAACTACCTGAGGGAGGGCTTTCTTGTCTGCTCCTCTGAAGCGTTGGAAATCGAATGGCGTGAAGTGTGCCACAAAGCCTCACTTCACTGGAGCTTTTATCTTTTAAAATTAGGTTAGCAAATTTATTGCTACAGTAGCTTAATCTCAGAGTGCATTATCTGTACACATGATGGACTGGAATATGAACTAATTCTGCCAATGAAGTGACTGCTTGCCTCTCAATTGCCCGATACAAGGAATTCAATCTTCCCTTTGAGAGGCTAAGCAGCTGCAGGCTGGTATAGTCCCCTCCCTGTGCTTTTGGTTCGGATGCTTCCTACATCCAAGTTATCTCAGCAACAGAGGATGCTCCATCTAGAAACAACCTTTACCAAGTTACATCCTTCGACAACAGCTCAGGGAGTGATCATTTTAATATCAAACTCTCCACATTACTTACCTGCAGAAAGCAGGGGGCATCTGACTCTGGATTCAGAATTTAGCTGCCTCCATACAAGCTATGAAAATCTAGTTAATACCATCTCTGGATTCTAGAGAGTGGCTGAGGAAACTTCAAATTCATGGGTGTTTTCAGGCACAAACAGAAATATCGGAGGCTAGTTTCACAAAAATGATTGAGGAGAACATGGTCTCAGTTTGCTCAACATCCAATGTCAAATTGAATTATATCATTTGTTGTTGTTGTGGAGCTCCTCCATTTTAGCAAAAAGAGCTGGAAAATGCAACCTCCTGCCAAATTAAAGCCTTTTCTGCCCTATTGCTAAGCAGACAAATCCTCAAATCAATTATTTGTAGCGCTGCAGGCAGGATAACTGTCCATCAAGTGAGGAAGATCAAGTCTGGAGTGTCGTGGGAGTATCTAGTTGTTGGCTTTACAACATCTCAGATGTAGGCACAAGGTGAAGGCTTGTCAGTCAGCCCTCAATATGCAAAAGTGAAAGCTAATTCTTCAGATCAGAGAATGCTCTAACGTTAATAAAAAAAGCTAAATTATAATGCAAGGAGCAAGCTTAACTAGACTGATTTGATCTTTCTGAAGGCTTTTTCCTCTGCTTTTTAAAGGGACAATCATTCTGTTCCCATTTATACAACACATTCAGAAGAACTAGCTGACAACATTGTGAGCTATCCTAAATCTGAACTGTTCAAGGGAAGGAGGGCAAGGACTGCTTTTCCTGTCATCAAAAGGGCAGCCAAATATTCAGTAATTTCTCCTCTTTTGCTTTATTTGAGTCTAAAAGAGAAGTAGCTCTGTTCTTTGGTTTGTGGGATGTCACCACCAACTCCTCTAAAAGCCTCTAAACCCTTTGGCTCAAAGAAGAACAGAAGACAGTCAGATCTTTGTGAGGAATCGCAGGGAAATACTGGGGGAGAAGTCTTACAGTCTTAATTGAAGAACTTGCAGGAATGTTGTTTTAGGACTACAAGATATTTATAGTCTCGCCCATTTTGAATGTAAAGGGTACAAATATCATTTTTGCTATTCCTCTGCAGGCCAAGATCTGAGGAACACAGGCCAGAGCACAAAAGAATTTTCACCCCATTCCAAATTCCCATAAAAAAGTGTACTAAGCCTGAATAATGAGGTTAGTCATTTGAATCATGAATTTGGCTTCATAACCCGCTGGGAGACTGAAGAATAGCAAAACACGTCTGCTAACACCCCGACTTGAGCACCACAATTGGCAAGTCCTGCTGAAGAGAGATCTCAGACTGAAGTTGTAGAAATGTTAGAGGTTAGAACTGAAGTTTCTTGGCAGAACTGACCTTATATGGAAACCCCGTAGAAAGTCTGACAGTACTGGCTTTCAAACCAGCACATAAGCTTTTGTTTCTAATAGATATATAGAAGTATATAGAAAGGTTAATTCAAAACCACTTAGGTAAAATCAAAGTAAATCATTCCTGCTGGGGGATGTGCTGGACGGAGTTAGACAGATGTTTCCTCTTTAAGGATCATGGGTTGAAATGACAGGGAAATCTTAGGTGGAAGGTAGTTACACTAGGGTTCTTCAAAGATGAGTCTTGGCATGGATCTTGTTGAACGTTTTCATTGATAACCATGATGCATAATCTCAAAGCAGTGCAGTTGCTGACGACACCAAGGTGGGAGTCACTGTCAGCTGGACAGCCAGGCTACCACACAAGAAAAATGGGATGATTTTAGCACTGGAAAAGTGCAATGCGATGAAATTCCTTATTACGAAGTGCAGTTTCTGAGGGACCCGTAGGAAGAATTGATGCTTTTAACTAGAAATGATGGAGCAGGAGGAAGAGCCGAAGATCTTATATAGTTGTAAGATAACTGGAATACACCAGTATTATGTGACCTGCAGGAGACAAATGATGCTTCCTAAAGAACCTGCTGAGGCTGGTCTGGTGAGTCTGGGAGGGGGGAAGGACCAATGCTATTTAAAAAAACACAGCAGGTTGTACAAGGGTTTGGAGATATGAGAGCTCACCTGGATTACTGTAGTATGTGGCCAGGAAAGCATGCTCAGGAAAAGGGATTTTTGGCCCAGTGGCCGCAGAGCAGGGCTGTTAAGCCAAATAAGGGAATGAAAAGCCTGTGCTCTCGGAGGAGACCAAAGACACTCGGCTGTTCAGCCTAGCTAAAGAAAGGCCAAGAGGGGATATGGTTATAGTCTATAAATACATCAGAGGGGGTAAACACTAAGGAAGGAGAAAAGCTGTTTAAACTGAAGGACAATGCTGGCACAACAACAAATGGGTATAAACTCGCCATGAATAAGTTTTGGCTGGGAATGAGAAGCAAATCTCTAACCACTGGAGCAGCAAAGTCTGTGGAACATCCTTCTCCAAAGGTCACAAGACAAATGGCCTAGCTCCTGTGAAAATGGGGTCTGAAAAATCCACAAATAGGGTGTATATGACGTAGATACCTGCAGTGGACTGGAAGAGACCTGTCCTGCCTTCCTCTGGAAGAGAACTGGCATCCTAAAAACCAAGCACACTTCTTACAGCGGGCAGAGTCTTTCTGGCACAAAGGATCACAGAGAGGAGGGCCAAAGGCAGTAACGTTAAGTAAACGTGTTTATGATATCTCTGTCTTCCTCTGCAGTATGTAGTCTACCACAGCCACGCATCAGTAATATGGAGCCGCAGGAATGTGAGCAGAGGGTTATACAAGCAGACGAGTGAGCGCCAGGACACAGCAGACAGGTCAGGAGAGCTGGCCAGCTCTGTTAATTCAAGCAGTAGCATGATTATTGCAAAAAAATTAATGGAAATTAAGATTTACAAGTAACCTCAATAAAATTCACAGCTGGTTGGGCTTAACCTTGGAGTCAAGAGGATTAGCAGAGTATGGTGTCCAAATCTGTGAAATAATGTTTTCCATTTTCTTTGAAGGTGAATCGTGCCCAGTTTCTATTCAGTATTGAGGGAGCAGTATTGATTCATGCTTTCTGCAAAGTTTTTCTTCCTTAAAGTGATCCCTTTGTCTCCTGCAGGGAGCACAAATATTGACAACATATAACTTCATCTGAAGACCTCTGACCACTTTACAAAGGTTACTGGGTGACACTTGTGTTTCAGCGTTGACTGAACCAATGCACAGCAAGAGGGAGGAAAGGGCTTTCTAAAACATCTGGATAGCTTTTTCTATCAACTTGTCCTGTGCTCCTGGAGCAGCTGGGGACAGTTTTCAAGGTTCCTGTATCGGCAGGGACTCACAGGGGGACCGGCACAGGACTGACTCTCATCAGGCACTGCCTGACCCTACCAGGGCACAAAGGCTGTTGGCACTTAGACCTCCTGATGGCCATCCTTCTGCCCCAGGGCATGCCCAGGACTGTTCTGGTTGTGACGGCACAGAGGTACCTTGCCCCGTGCTCCCCCCAAGCCACACCATGGCAGATGTGAAGGAACCCTTCCGCTGATCGCCTTCACAGGAGCACCCTGGACACGGGGCTGCTGCCACGGCCACAGTGCACAGATGCCACTTCATCACTCAGGCTTTGCACTCCCACATCCCTGCGCTCCCGACCCCGCATCCCCAGCGTTACACCACCTATCACCTTGCTGCTGCTGCGCCTCCTTATTTCCTCTCTAGCCTCAGCACCCCTGTTCCTCTGCAGAGAGAAAAATGACCCTCAGATATCATGGCTCAAAGTACTTCATGTAACAAAATAACATAATATTCACCTTCGGACGTGTCTTCTCTGTGTTTCAAATATTATAAATGACAGTTTTAAGGAGGGTTGCTCCTGCAGTAAGTAACACAGATCTTTTGGATGCTGCAGGGTACAGGAGATGTTTCATTCTGCTGTTTAGCTGTCAGGTGCTTATGTGCAAAAAGTCAAGAAGTTAACCTGTATGAAAGTTGACAATTACCCACTTATCAGGGAAGGACACAGTGGAAGCGAGCTGTTGCTCTAGGACACCGCCTTGGACTGAGTTTTCTCTTTTCCTCCTCCAAAAATTGTCTGCCCAGGATTTGAAATAACAACAAAGTACAAAACATAGTGGATGACACTGCACTGCACTTTGTCAAACAAAAAGTAGTTATGCACAGGTCTGCAAGCAGAGGAACACCACAGTCCTCTGCTATCTGATGAGCTTCCAGAGGGCAGCACCAAGCGCAGCGAAACTGGTTGGAGATGAGATGGGAAGATCAACGGTCCATCGTCTCAACTCTCTGCCCACATTTTGCCTACCTCATGAGTTTCCTCAGGGCAGGAAAAAACAGCCGAGAACAGATACCACAATACCTAACAAATTCATCTGATGCCAATTTCTCTCAGGGGCCAGGTAATATAGTTAACCACTGTTCCCATTAGAAACACCAAACCTAATTGGTTTAGGTAACTGCATTAGATGGAGAAGGTGGATGTTGCTGATATTTGCTTAGTGGGAACGTAACGAAGATCTTTCTTTTGTCCACTTATAATTAAAATGATCTTCTTTGTATATTAGATTCAGAGGCTTATAATGAAATGCAACAAAGATTCCTGGAGTAAATCACATTTTTCTTAATATGTTTAAACAATTTTATGGAGTCTTTTATTGATTGGAGGAGGAGCAGTTTCAAGAATAATGTGCTTAAACAGACACGACAAACCATCCAATTACCTAGCACTTCTCAAGACTAATGCCTAAAGTAATGAGCATGTCACACAACAGTACTGCTTCCATTTGTGCCAGATGCCTGAGAGGCAGTGATCATAAGTCTTTGCAACTGGTCGGGTGAGGGATTTCAGAAATGGCTGGGAGAAAAGCCTGTCACTGCATTGTCTGTGTGGACAAATTTAGCACTCTATGAAATCTTCATCAAAATTACACACCTGCAGAATTACACACCAACTTGAAGTAGTAGGGAATAGGGAGTTACGTTCAGTTTAGCAGTGGCAATTTGGACAACACCGGTTCTTTGGTGGAAAGATTGAAGCAAAACACATAATATGATACAGAACAGTAAGCGCAAACACTGATGAAACATGCAAGTGGTTGAATAGGCTTTTACTACCATATGAAACAACCATGCTTTAAAACAGGAGCACATTTTGGATAAAAAATGAACAAAGTCAAGGAATTGTACATTAGTGCCAGATGCTTAGTGGAACTAGAAATTTAAGAAAGTTTTTGCATGTATCTGATGATGCTTGGAGGAAAAAGTTGTGCTTGGTTTTGTGAAATAAATATTCACTGTTGTTGAGTGTTCCTTTAGAAAGACATATTTCTGTTTTACTAGGGAGAGTAGTTGTGTAGCTGTAAATGCATGGCAGGCTGCTCAGGACAGATTTTTAATTATACCCATCCTTCCATCAGTTCACCGGGAGACAATTGCTCAAGGCTAATAAGGATTAAAACATATTCAATGACTCTGAAAAAAAAGACCTTAATGCTAGTCTTCCTAAATCCCCTGTATTATTCGGAGCAATATGAGCACAGCAACTTCTGTTTGCAAGCGAAAGGGGAAGACTTCACACTTTCATGCAGTCATGCCCATGTCCTGCTTTGCTAAAACCTGAGGACCTGCTTCGCCAAACCCCACAGTTCAAAACAGCCCAGCCAATACCCTGGTGCTCTGCAGGGCTTTGATGTAAAGCTGCAAATAATATCAAAGAGAACCATGTGGTGGCTTCCATGAAAGGACCTGCCAAGACATCATGGTCACATCCATCTGACTGGGATGGCCACTGACATTAAGTGATTTGCCTGGGGTTACAAGTGGGTCTACGGAGGGGTTTAAATGAAGACCCCAGCCTGAAGTGTCCCAGCATGACAGACTTTGCCTGCTACCAGCTGACATAACCTACCTCTGCTCCACATCTGATAAATGAGCTGCATTTCCAGCATGCAGCAAGGTCGAGGTTCAGTCCTGTCCCATTGGCCATGTTGTTGGCAATGTCCCCAGGGACAGCAAGAGGCTGCTGCCCCAGAACAGTGGCACAGGCAGCTGGGTCTGACTGGGAAATCCCAGGAAAGTGGAGGACACTCCATGTCTAACAGAAGTAGTAATAAAAACAATCAAACATGCTTGAAAAGCCGCAGGCAAGGAGATAGGTAAATGCTCCCCTGGCTCTTTTGAACGCCACTGACATTACGCTCCAATGTGGCAGGGCTCGCTTCAGCCAAGGGAGGATTTAGGAAATAGATTTTAGGCACAATACAGCATTAGAAAAGTGGATCATGTTGGTCTCTCATTGAGAGGGTTAATAATACCATAATAATATATATAATAATAATAATCTGACAATTAGACAACAATTCGTTCATTCTGGAGAAATAGCAGAGCACAAGGGGTGTAGCACTGGATATCTACCCCTGCAGTTTCCACATCTTTAAAATAAATGGATTGTAAACTAGAAAATGTTTAAAACAACCAGGCAGTACGAAGTGTGTGTGCTAAGGAACAACAAGAAATCAGCATCAAACCCACACACGGTAGGAAAGAAGCCTCCATACAGAGTCAGCTGAGTACTGTACATGATAATGTCCCTCTATACAGACAGTTAATTCTTTATAGACTAAAGGTTTTTCTTTATCCTTCCTTCTAGCCATGTTCCTCAATTCCTTCACTCTGGTCCTATTAAAAACCCACTGCTTTGTTTGACAGACTGGAGCTGCCAGCCTTTTTGTCATGCTTCAATGGCATGTTTTCCTGCCGGTGGCCACAGCGAGAGGTTGCAGCTCCTAAGTTCTCCCCAGCCCTGGGCTTCAGAAAAACTGCTTTTCTGGTTTTAATTTTTTTTTTTTCCCAAGGATTCCCACCTAGTTATGTGTGATGACGTTTACCACATCACCTGTGACTACGAAGTGAATGCGTCTGGGTGCGTTCTCCAGCACGGGGCCAATTGGCACAGAAATTTCCTCATCCACGTTATTGGACTTTGCACCCTCCTGAATAGCGACCGTATGCCATCTGCCCCATGGTACAGGCCCAGGGACACAGGATACATCCCAGACTGGGCTTGGGAACCAGCTGGGAGGATATGAATTGGCTGGAAGGAAAACTGGGATAGGGACCGCTCTGGACAGAGAGTGGTTTCAATCACTGAGCCCCAGTGCTGGGGATGCTCCCTATTTAAGGCAGTATGGACACAGCTGACGGCTGTAGTTTGGACACAGCCATTACCTCAGGAAATTGGGTAACCTGTCACCTACTTGAAAGTTAATGCTAAAATAAGAAATGTCAAGGCTCGGGGGAAGCAATTTTTTATCTACTGGGAAAGGGGTATTGAGAGGGGACTATGAAATAAACCCAGGGTCCAGATCATTTGGGATGTGCTCTGTGATGGTCTCGCTGGGGCTCTCAAGGGGTGTCAGGGCACTTGCAGACCAAGCAGCCAGACTGGCACCCAAGGAGGCCCAAATGAGCTGGTGACCACAGGGGGAAGGGAAAATGCCCAGCGGGAAGGGCCAGGGGAGGTGGGCATGGTGGGGTGGGCAGTGGCTGCCCCAGCTAGGGAGGAGGGCTCTAGGGGACAGAGTCTGCCTGACGTCGGTGCTCTCTGGTGATACAAGTGGGCAGGACCTGGGGTATCTCCATCGCAGCTCTGCACCCGGGCTTCTGCCTGATTTTGGCAGCCCTCTGCTGGCAGTGACACAGAGCCCAGAGCCTTGCTCCCATGCTGCGTGTATGTGGGTCCTGGTCTCCGCCGCCATGGACACGGCTCTTCACACACATGGCGGTGGCAATCCTGAATGCCAGCCTCAGTCAAGCTCAGCCCTCGTACGTCAGATACCAATCTTAGGATGCTTGACTCTTGCATCCCAAATGACAGCCCCAGTGGGCTCAACCTCTGCCTGCACGAAGCAAGCCCAGGGCTGGGGCTATTGCAGACCCCAAACCAGAGCGAGGGCTGTGGTGGGGCTGGTCCAGCCCCCAACACCCTGTTTTTAGCTGCCGCATCTGTCCAAAGGGCGGGTGACTCATCGGGGTCTGGCCACCTTCTCGCATGGTGCCTTTCACTATGACTCGAGGGATTTCCATGGGGAGGTGGGGGCTTCTGCCTCCAGCGGAGCAGAGCTGGGGGTCCTGCATACCAAGGCCCCCACACGCAGCGGGGCGCAGCTCCTCTCTGTCCCCCCGCCAGGGTCGCAGGAAGGCTGGCTGGTCTCCAGCGTGGGCAGGAGGATGGGACACTCCTCTCCTCCCGTTCAGTGCTTGGGCAACCAGCCACCGGTGAAGGTGAACCACTGGCATGTTCAGCAGCAAGCTGCTGCCGTGAGCATTTAATTTTTAATTACTCTCAGAGCTTCTTTTCCACCGTTCCCCCCTGCATCCCCAGGTGAAGGCTGCCAGCACCCATTTCTGGAGCTCCTGGGGTTTGGCTGCATGCCTGACTGTGAGGGACAAGAGAAGGGTGTCCCCAGCCAGCGCTGGTAGGTGCTGCCCAGGAGCCCCTCCAGAGCAGCTGCTTTCCCAGGTCAGCTTTCAAGGACAGGACGCCGGAGGCACCCCAAGGGCTGGGGCTGTGTCCAGCTCAGTGGGCTCTGCCTGCATCACTGGCTCTGGGGTCAGATTCCCTCGGGCTTGTTTTCCCAAAAGCTTTCCCTCCTTCTCCTTCAAAGCAGCATCCTCCAGCAAGAGATGCTTCTGGTCAAGTTGGGCTACAGAGACATTGGACGGCAGGATCAGGCCACCTGCCAGGGCACCTTCCCACCGCGCTGCCACAAGCACATCCCCCGTGTAGCTGGAAGCCATCTGGACGTGTTCAGGCTTCCCCTTTGAAAGAAGAATAATAAACGTTTCTCTGCAAGGGCGGCTGCAAGCTGTGCAAACCCGAAGCTTGCCCCTGAGAAGCACCACTCAGAGCTGTCAGGAAGGAATTGCCAGGCTTGCTGCCGAGGAGGTAAAATTGCCTAAAATACTGGGAATTGCCACCTGCCTGGTAGCTGCCATTAGCATCCAAGGGCAGGAGACACAGCAGAGCGTGCAGCTGTCCAGCTCGGCTGCAGATCCCCTCCTCTCCAGCAGTCCGCTGCTTGAAAATGTTATTTTGGGAAAGAAATGAATAATGGGAACAACACTGGAAAAGCACGGGGAATTCAGCAAACAAAAGAAAAGCTACTGTTTTCCAAAACGCCTCAAACTTGTGACTGTGCCTTGTTTTAACCCCTTCTCTCCCAGCTACCTCTCCACCGCCCCCCGCAGAGTGCCATCCACCAGCACGGTGGGAGCCGTGGGCAGGAAATGTGTGTTTTACTACAGGCTCCTGGTACAGGAGCAACACCACATCAAGCTAATAAATAACACATGGTGAACTAATAGTGAAATACACTTCAACTTTTAATCAGATACTTTGAGGTGGGGCTTCCTGCAAGGGTCACAGTGTTTAATGAAACGAGCAAAATTCAGGCAAGCAGTCACCCTACGAGGTGTTCTGTCACTTTTTGTCATCTCTGAAAGAATTGTATTTTTCTTTTGGGCACCACAAGCACTACGTGGACATGGTGAGTGGGGTCTCCAGCCCCACACAGCAGCTTCCTGCCTGTGGTTCACAGAGAAAAGGCCATCACGACTGCAAGAAAAGAAACTGAATCTCACAAGGCTGCAGATCCAGGTAAACATTCTAATCTTATCATCGCAAATTCACCGAGGCCCCCACAGAGCTGGCGTGGAGCATGGTATGTTGCTGTTTCATCAGCTCTCATTTATCCTTGCCGCTAGTGTGACCAGGTCTGCAAGGTCTCCTCACAGCCTTGGTCAGCACTGGCATGGCTCTCCTGCATGCAGCATCCTGTGCCAAGGGAAGGCACAGGTGACATCTGGGCCACCGCTGTGGGCAGCTCCACAGGTCCTCCTAACAAAAGGGACCGGCCACCTTCCTGCACGGGCTAAAACCTAGCAGAGGAGAGGCAAAATAGGAAATAAAAGCGGTGGAAGTGCTACCCTGATGATGCTGGATGAAAGAACGACTCAGGTCTGAGCTCATGTTTTCAGTTCCTAAAGCGACACTGCCCTGCCTGAGCGCCGCTCTGCGTGTCGGCTGGGACTCCCATGGATGCCATGGACCCGGCAGCAGAGATGAGGGCTGCTCTCTCACAGGCAACCTCATTGCTAGTTTTTTCAGAAAACAGTGCTTTTTCTTTCAGGAAGAAGACTGCAAATTCCGCCCCCTGGATTTTCCCTTCCAGGAGAAGGATAAGAAAATAAAAACCTATGTTTTGTTCAGAAAGAGAAGCGTTACCCTTTCCACTGCCCTTGACCTTCCCATGTCCCAGCACTTCTGCCTTTCACTGAGCTCTGCCTCTCAGCTTCTACCTCAACGGAGACAAATGAGACTTCCTTGGCAGGAGTCACTCAGCTCCTTCATCAGGCTCTGACAACAGAGGTAAAGCAAGATGTAGATAGTCTCTCTGCAGAAAATTGCCCACTACCTTCAAGACTCCATGACTGAATAGTCCCACACAGACTTTGGAGCTGTAAGTGGTTTAACACCATGTGCCATCAAACATTACACGCCTTGCAACCCACATTGGGGATTTTGATTAAGGAAACTGTGATGTGGCAAGGAAGAACTGCAAATTCTGATAATGTTCTCAATTTTTCAGCAGTAAAATAATTGAAAGTGGAGGGTGAAGTGAAATAATTGAAAGTGAAATCTGCATGCTGTGTCAAATCAGTAATAACGTTCAAGAAAGAGGAGACCGTGGTTAGACTGAAAGATATATCCTTGACCAGCTGTAATTTTGCACTCTTCTTGCTCATATCAGCCTGTGAAATAAGTCTACAAAAATGCAGGCTACCCTTCAGATGAGACTGTTTTGGTAGGGTCAGAACGACTTTATATGAAAAACCTCATGCAAGATAAACAGCTATGAATAGGACACTTGACAGACAGGTCCAGAGGACAATAGACAGTGTTTCTGCTGAGATATAATTGCTCTAATTGGACCTGGGCTTGCTAAAATGGTAAAGTTAAAGAGGACTCTGCAATCATGCTGCCATTCTGCACAAAAGAATAGTGTTGTGATAGAAAGCATATAGCAGTTGTGGAAATAATCAACGGCTTTGTGTTCGCTTCCCCCTGGCATCTTGGATTTGCCATTAGGAACATGCACACAACATGAACAGAATATTTTCTTTAGAGCTAAAGGTTCTCGGGGCTGAATTTCTTAATGGCTGAAGTCTCTTTGAGTATTATTCAGCTGAAGTTAGACACTTCAAATGAGCTGGGTCCATTGTGTTTCTGCAGTCCTGGAGGAGACGCAGAAAGGCTGTGTATGGCATAATCAGGGAATCTGCCCGCTTTAGGCGTGAGGGAATTTGGTCAGGAAAGAAGCTAATTTTGTCCGTCTTCAGCTTTAACTTGTCTTCTCTGGAGCAAAAACCTATAAACTACCCCATCTGCTCGTCTAATAAAACCTCCGTACACATAATCTTGAGTGTGTCCAAAACCTGATCTCTTCTATAGCATGAGAACAAGCAAGAAGCTTTTAAAGACAGAATCTTTGTTCTCCGGTAGCATGTACCGTACAAGGGTCGATCGTGCAGTGTTTCTGCAGCCCTATTTTGAACGCAGCAGCCAGCAGAGAGAGTAACCCTTTTGGCCACCGTTACATCAGCAGCAAAATGACAGAAGGTGTGAACATTTTGATTTCCTGATTCCCTGGAGCAGCTCCGTTTCACATGAGATTTGGCTGGCCTATGATGTGGACAACCTGTGACCCTGGCCAAAGCTACCAGAGGTAGCCCTGGCCTGCTCCCGAGCCCCCGTTCTCTCGGTGCTGAAATTCAGCAGACTGCTAAGAGGCTTATAAACCTGTAGAGGAATAGAAGAGGTATAAACCTGTCTCAAAGCCTTTCAGCCCCAGTGTGCACCTGCTTCCCTGCACAGCCAAAGCCGGCTGAAACGCTGTCTCCTGCCCCTCCGGAGTTTCTAAGTAAATGTGCAAAAATACTGGTGTGATGCTCAGGAGCCCGTGCCCCACCTGCCACCCAACACTCACACAGGGGTCCCCAAGCGATGCCACCTCTCCATAAAGAGCCAACCTGGCATATTGCACTGTCCCTAATAAAAATTCCTCCTCGGGTCATCTGCAGTGACCCTCTGCAGCTCCTGCCCTTTGGTCACACTGCAAATACCAGATCCAGGTTGCAGGATGTGCATCGCCCAGAATGTGAGTGAGGGAGCAGGCGTCCACCCTTGCGCCCAGGCATAGTGCCAGGGCCGGGCACAGGTGGGTGCAGGAAGGTGGCCCTTGGCAGGGATGGGAATAACGTCTTGCTCCTCAGAGCACACCGAGGGCGGCAGTGTCCCTGAGTCACTAGGAACCATGTCACCAGCCAGCCCATTTATCAGTGCAGCCCTGGGTTGATACGTCCACACTTCTCCTTTTCCTGCCCTGCCCTGACGTTTCTTCCGGAGGAGCACTGGCACTCCCTCTCAGCAGGACTCTGAGAGATGTATGGGGGACATCGAAGCATCAAACATGCCCCACACACAGCTTCTGCATCCTCCAATGCACCAATAATTTGTGTGTTGTGGGCTCTGCTCCACATATGGGCTTGTCCAATGCCCCAGAAAGGTGGTAGGAAAAAACTGGCCACGGATGATGCTTTCCAAAGGAGCATTTCAGACAAAATCCGACGGGATTTATCAACACTAGTCCAACTAAAACAGGAGGATGCGCTCATTTCCAGCTATTATGCTTATGATAAGACAAAGATCATAATAAGAATCATAGAAAAACTGTAAAGATTGACATCAGTGAGATTTACACAGCTAAACTTTGCACAATACTGGGAACATATACAGCAAAAACTCTTGAATTACAAAAGAAGAGAGGTAAACCGAGACCCATCCTCTGCTCTGTCCTGTGAGAGGAGGCATTGCTGGGAATTCTGGGCACTGGGCAAATTAAAACCAGCATTTCAGCCCAAACGACAAGCTTCTTGGCTTTTCTGCGTGTAAATCAGATCCTTAAATTATCTCAGTGTCATTTTGTGGCTGAAAGCAGTTCAGCAACTATCGGCACAGCCAGACTGAAATTCAGCAGAACAGGATCTGAGCACTTGAACTCTTAATGATTAGATGTTTCTGTGGAAATGAATCTTACAAAAAAATGAAGTTCGGCAGAAAGTTGACAGCGTGTTGAGACCGCAGAAGGGAGAGGAACTTTACAACTCAGCCTTCACATTTTCCACCTATAGGATTTCAACATGTGCTAAAGTTGTAGTGAGGGCAACTTCTTCACAGTGCTCCCTCTGGGAAATATCACATTCAGCAATTCCTGAATTACAGTTTCTAATTATATTTTCATACTGTAATGCTGTCTGAAATGCAAATTTGATGACAGAATAATTCGATCCATGTAAAATAATTACAAAATTACTGTTTCTCAAACCTCAAGTCATACTCCCTGCTATTTAAGAAGATAAATTTAACAGCAGCAAAAGTACAGCCAAAACATAGTCTATTTTTTAACTGTTATCTGACTATAACTGTCTGCATAGATTTTGGCTCACCATGGAAGATTATTTCTAAAATATGACTACCAAAAACATTCCATTTTTGTTACTTTAGCTTAGAACCAACAATCAGGTTAACTTTTAAATTGCAGTCAGAGTACCATACGCATGTCATCTGTGTTTAATTGGAAAGGCAACTGTTGATTAAAATGCCAAATTTCTACTGCAGCTCAGTTATCATTTAAACCAGTTGTTGTTAATGTTGATGCAGGACGTTGAATTGGCACAACATACTGATTTTTAGCAGGGTGGAAAACAACTTCTGCAATATGTAATTTAAGAGCCTGGAACTCCATACTGCAACATCAGTTCCCACTGTCTGACAATTCCCCCCACCCTGCGTGGGGGATTTTATTCCCTCCTGAAATATTGCCTTGAGCAGTGGCTAGGACCTCTAAAAATTAGACAGCAGAAATCTCATTTTGTTTGAAAAAGTGCAAGAAGGAGTCAGTGCTCTGCGTTGCAAGGGTTTTTTTAGGCTTTATTATCCTTCTAGCCTAAATTTAGATTGTCATTGCCCATCAACTCAACCACATCAAGGTAGAGCACAGTAAAGGCTTGAGTGTATTATTATTACTAGGCTAGAGGCACCAACAGCTCGTGTCTGTTTTTTGATTTCCCTAGCTGCATCCAGTTGTGTGAAAAGTGACGCCAGGGCATCTCAGTCCTGTTTTTAGACAAGGTCTCTCCGAAGGTGAAGTGCTGCAGTTCCTCAGGAATTGCTGGTCTGCGCCCCCTTCTCCCTGGACAAAGAGACTGTTGGAAGGGATCGTCTCCTCCTCAAGTGCGTGCAAGGGGGTGACATTTGCAAATGATACAAAGGCTGATGGGAGGTATGTGGGACAACCTGACCTCCCCAGAAGAAGGTGGAGTGTCACCAAGCTTGTGTGCATCTCATTTCTTTTCTCTTTATATAAACGCATTTCAAGTCCAAATAAGCTAGCAGCGTAACAGTTGTGGTGTTGGGCAGAAGATGAGGGATGGGCTGCAGCCGCCTTGAATCTACACATTGTTTGTTCTTTTCTCATGGTGGGTGAAATCATGGCAGGGCAGAGATGCCGGGCTGCTTAGCATTACATTGCCTGGCAGTCTCACACACTCCCAAGGTAAAATCCAAGTGTTTGTGGAAAGGGTTTGGTGCAGAGTTGATCAGTGAAAACGAGAGCATGAAATCACTCAGCAGAGGCACACTCCATCCCCTGCCCTTCCCCTCAGGACTTGTGCCTTTTCCTCCAGTTGCAGACTCCCCCACTGTCTGCGAGCTGCCTGCCTGGCCCCCTCTCAGCCATCCCCACCTCCGGGGCTTGAAGGAGCCTGGGACAATGGGATGCGCAAAGCCCCCCCCAGACTCAGTGAGAGGGGGCAGAGCTGGTCACTCTGCCAAGCAGGATGCATCCCTGCACAACCTCAGCAACACTCACCAGCTTCCCCAGTAACACTGCCTCTCAGACCTGCTGCAGCAACGTGGCCAGGACCCTTCTGGTAAAATGTGAAGCAGTTTATCATCCTCCTCTCTCAGGTCAAGTCAGTACCTTTTGAAGACTTGCTCAGTACTGTTAAAGCGAGATAAGACCATTCCAGCTGGAGATGAGGAACCTATTTTTAAAATATTTCTGATGAATAGCTCTTGAGCAAAGGCTGCATCAATTATTTTTCACCTCGCAGGTGTTTTCAAGGCATCAAATGCTACAGTGTGCTGTATTCAAACCTAAATGAATGAGGTGAAGCCCCAGCCCTCACCGAGCATCATTACCACACCGACCACTCAAGTCAAACCTGGCAGGCAACCACAGCTATATGTGGAGCCAAATCCTCCAGACGTGAAGGTGAATGACTTTTCTTGAATGGCAGGTGCTGCTCAGCTCAAATCTGTCCCCATACCCCAAGCCCCGGTCCCTCACCAGACTTGCCCCACCAACGTAAGCGGGCAAACAAGCAGACTTCGGAGAGTGCATCGGCCACCTTCCCCTGTCCTACCATCCCACCCCACCACCCAGACTCCGGGGGGGACTCACATGCAGGTGGGGGGGCACGGACCACTGTCAGCCGAAACACGGCTCTGCACGCCGGCTGGGGAGCCGCTGTGCCCAGCTCAGCCCGGCCGGCTCACCCAGGCGAGGATGCTAAAAGCCCCGCTCCCTGTGGGAAGGCTGAGCACGGGGCACTGGCACCTCCCCGATGAAGCTGGGAGGCTCCTCTAAGCCTCGGTTAAACTCACCTACGAGGAGCCAGTGGAGATATTGCTCATGCACCGATGCACTGGCATCAGGTGAAGAATATAATAAAGAAAATTTAAAATATTTCACCCCCCAAACATCAATATTTTAGGCACAAGAGTTAAATTGGAAAGAGCAGACGAGATAGTGCCAAGTGAAATGATTTAGAGATTTCAGATGCGTTCATCCTTGTTGCTCTGTTAAGAATGCCAAATGCAGTGAAATCCAGAGCATTAAGCCATAACTTTCCTGACAGAAGTGCTTTCAGTTTTAATCTCTGCCTTGGCTCCCTTTCTGAAACAATTACTTCTGCTGCATTTAGTAACATGAGAATAATTTTTATAGAATTTTTTTATCTTTTATTGTTCCGTGTTCTAAATTGTTTTGCAGCTCCATGATTGTTTCAGAGCGGTTGCTGCTTTAGAAAATCATTACCATTATCAATAAACCCTTTGAACTTTGGGAGGAAGGGAACAGGACTATATAATTAGAGAAGATAAGAACGATCAAGCATACTTTTCCAGGAAATAACGCACATGATGCTTCAGCTGTAATCCGTTCTTCAAACGAAATCTATATGTTCCCACACAAGCAAACTCAGGCTGTGGCACTAAACTTCAGCAGCCCTGGGATCTTCTTCCCCGTAACAGCCCCCTCGGAGTAAGTGCAATACAGAAACAGACCCAAACTCCCTCTTCTTTTTACAAAAGCACTCAAACAGCATTTCATTTTTCAATGACCGTGGTGCAGTTCATGCTGCAGTTCTTTTTTTAGCTATTCTAACCGCTCTCAACCCACAACAGAAAGAAAAAAAAAAAAAAAAAAAAAAGGCAAAAAAAAATCTGTATGTATGCGTGTGAGAAAAAGGGTAAAAGCCTGTGTTACAGCAATGTTGCTCTCTTGGCATATTTCAGATGATTTTTCAGGAAGCTCTTGATCCTTTCCTCTGTAAACACTATATGGTCAAGAGTGCCGCGTGCCCCAGGAGAGGGACAGAAAGCCCGGGGAGCGTCCGGGGTGCAGAGACTCCGTGTGAACAAAGATGATTTAAAGACTCGAACTTTGGGAGTTGGATTTCAAGCTGTTCCTAGCTGCATCGGCTGCTGGCTTCCCCCTCAATGAACACGCTGAGTACAAACCCGCCTGAATTGGGCGGCATTAAAAACCTACAAGTTCCAACGGTGGTATAAAGCTGTAGAGATGCCCAAATCAACACAATACCTAAACATATTTTTTTCAAACTCACGAATGCATTAACGTAGGATTACTCGTGTTCATTTATATTCCTAAAGTGTCAAACAAGAACAATATAATTTTATTCTCCTTACATAGATCATTAATCTAAAATTAACTCCACTTTGCAGACTGCACACAGAATTAGTAACTGGAAGCTGCTTTGCATTTGTCTGATAGTGCCGGGTTTGTTCATCAAGGCAAACTTCCAGCCAAAACAAACAAGTGAAAAAAATATCAGTCACGATAAGCTGCTTCTATCCTGTTTTTTTTTTTTAAAGGAAAAAAAAAAATACCTGATGAGAACATAAAGCAAATGGTTACCTCACACTGCAGAAATGCAAGTTTTTAATAGTCCATGCTCTGGCAGCCCCTGAGAAACAGCAGCGGTGGCGGCGGCGGTGGCGGGGATAAATCCAGCATCCACTAGGTTCTCACAAGGCTTTGGCTGCGCGGCCGAAACCGCAGGCTCTGCCTCCAGCTGACGTCAAGGCGGCTGTCACATGGCCCGGCGCAAGCCCAGGGAGCACTGGTTGTCCTGGCAACCCCAGCACTGCTCCGAAATTATTTCAATAGGTCATCTGTCATACTGCGTGCACATTGGAACCATCGCGGGCGGCCGGACAACCCAAACACCAAGGGCTCGCCGGAGCTGGCTGCGCCGGGGGGTTGGTCCCATCGCCGACACTCTCGTAACCCTGTCCCCGTAAGAGAACGCACCTCCCTCTTCCTCTTCCTCCTGCATCCCCAGCCGCCAGCAGAAAAATACCACCCCGACACGCCTTGGTTGGCCCAAGCAAAGGGGCAAAAGTGCTGCTCTCCATGTCTACCAGGGCACCTCGACGATGCACAGCTGGGCACTGCACCAGCTAGCTAAAATGAGGGTCTTTCAAAATGACACACAGTTGAGGTTTTAATTGTAGCCACGGAGGTGTGTGTTTGGTGGCCAGCATTTCTGCCCAGGTTTGCGGCGAGGCAGCATCGGTCCTTGACAAAGCGATGCGGGACAGCACCTATGTGGGGCTGTGGGCTGGCCCCCAGAGGTCCTTGGCCAGCTTGGCCTCATGTCCCTGAGCCTTGGCTATCAGCCCCTTCTGCTCCTCTGCCCGCAGCGCTTCTCCTGCTGCTCCCAGCAAAACATCCCAGGAAGGAGGACGAAGCCGTGCCTGCCTCCACCTGGCTCCGACTCACCTCCCCAGCCTTATCCTGCAGGCAGAGACACAACACCGGTGTCTCAGATTTCCTTGTAACTCTAGCTAGAACTCTCTCCTTCCCCCAAATTTGCTTTTTTTTTCTCTCTCCACATTCGCCCTGCAGCACATGCATGCACCGGGGGCAGGATATGGGAGAGGCCGGGAGAAGGGAATGAATTTCACCCGCAAGAACCAGGGGAGAAAGGCGAAGTGTCAGCCACAAGAAAATATTCCTGTGCTCATCTGAGTCAGCAATGGTTACTGACCAGTTCCCAGGACACAAAATACCAGGAACCAACCTCCATAGATGGCTGTGGTGAAAGTGGAAGCGGATGTAAAGCCACATGGGATCTGCAAACGCAAACACCGGAGCATCCTCAGCTGAAGTTGGCTTTGGCCCCTTTGCAACAGGTGAAAGTGAAAATATTACAAATGAAAAGACAACCTGGAATGGGGCACAAAGGGGTGCTGGGGAGGGCTTCCCCCCACCCAAGGCAGAGGGAGGATGGTGGGGACATGGGACTGGTGGCTGTGAGGGCACCACTGAGCTCCATCGTCCTCCTCTGCATCCCTCTCCCGAGTGGGAGAGCGGCAGGCGCTCGGCATATTTAGCTCAACATCAACAACATCCAGCACCAGTTTATGTGGCGTTTAGCGAGACATGTGTCTCTCTCCAGCACAGCTCATAGACCGCCTTTCCAGCATCACTGCTCCGCTGGGGCTTCCCGAGGCAGTTCATATTAGGGGGCAAAGCCCTGGGACTGTGAGCTGCCCCCTGCTCCTCGGTGCAAAGCAGTGAAGAGGGCTCAAAGAATTATTACAATAGAATAAGGCAGCCCCCACTGTCTAAAACTCATCGCTTAAAAAGAAAATATTCACAATTATTCTGGAAACCTGTGACAGTTTAACAGAACAAGAATAATGCGATGAATTTTAAAACCCCCACTGATTACTACATGTGTTATGTATAATCACACATACTAATCCAGTATAAAAGGCTGAAACTTCATGTCAACACCCACCAATAAAATTGTACCATAACATACATATGTATTTTTTCACTTGATGGCAATGTTTGTACAACACAACAGAAAGTTTGGGATTACAGTTTATAAAGATATCCTTCATCACTGCAGAGTGCATTACTGTTAGTCTGTCAAAAATGTGTGCACCTGGGGGAGATGTTAATGTTTTCGATTCTTTTAAAGGCCCTTTCATAAAAGTGGACAGTATAACACATACATTTTTGATAGCATTTTGCTGATGCCCTAAAGAGCTGGTGGAGGTGGCGGGGCAGGGTCCCCCCCGGAGCTCCCTGCAGCAGCAGCTGCCCGGGGACCCGTTCCTGCTCTGCTCCCACGCAAGCCCAGACCTCCACCCCTACAACACAGGGGTGTGCAGAGCACCTCTGTCCTCCGACATAAAAATAACCCTTTCACTCTCCTTTACGGGGTATTTCTGATGCAGGGCAAGAGCCTGGAGGAGTTTTTTAACCATGCATAGTGTTTATAAGGACATACTAATTATACGTTGTGAAGGTTATAATTTTCAGCCAGTTGAGAGATGCTAAGTGAAAAAAAAAAAAAGGACCAATGCTCTGAAAAACATATGATAACGGCAGCCTAAAACGTGCTATTCCCAGTTCCCAAGGCTCGGCAGAAGTCCCCCTGTGCCTCCCTGCCAATGGTGGCTGGGGATGACTCCTCCACAGGGAGATTTTCTGAATTGCCAACTGAAACCCCTATTTATCCCCAGAACTTGCTGTAACCCACAAAACTAGGGGCAAGGGAGACATTTACACCACTCAGATGGACACAGAAATGAAAACAAAAGGCCAAAGAATCCTCCTAAAAATGGCAGAAAAGCCTATATTCCCTGATTTAGCTTAACTTTGCTATGATAAAACCTCCATCTCCAAACCAGTCTCTTCTGTAGTGGCAATCAACCAAGTGAGCGCAAAGCAATAAGACACGGGCACTGACTGGAAAAATACATAAAAGATATTTAAAGGCTGAAGCCTGCTGAGAAACAAATGCGCTGCATCCACCTGGGACCATGCTACAAAGACTCACACTCCTCCTCCTGCCACAGGGATGCCGTGCCTTGTGGGGAAAGGTCTCTGTCCTGCCTTTGGGACCTCCTCCATCTCTCCCACCCCTCCATGTCTGGGGCCTGTGGTAGGCACTACCAGGGGATGTCAGTTGGCTCCCTCGCCCTCAGCATGATGGACAGTCTGACCAAACTTCACTGACTGCAGTGAAGTGTGTTATATATATCATAATACACACATAGATATCTCTAGTGCCTAGATCCACCTATGACATATGTGTGTCGGGACCTATGTAATAACTCACACGCAGACACAGCACTACAAGGTGGGACACAATCCAGCTTTTCCTCCTGTGCTTCTTTTGGCTCTGCAGAGCTAACAATAGATAACATTTGTTTGCCCATAAAATGGAAGACACGCAGGGAGCAGAAACCCTATATGGGTTGATCTTTGAACCCACAAAACACTAGATCTTCCCTGGTGTCAGTCCCCGCTCTCAGAAAGGAGCCACATCCATGTAAGCAGCTGAGAATCTACTCTTGTCTTTCCTCTTACCAAAACAACACTTAGAAAAGTGCTTCATCTTGAAACCTTTCCTCAAACATCCATGACTTTTTACTGTTTTTAAAGATAAAAAGAAGAAAAAAAGGAAGTAGGTATGATTTTAATGTAATATATATATCTATAAAAATAAACCACATGTGTTTTGCTGGCCTCAGCAGCTTGCTGTTTGAAAGAGTGGCTAAAGTTTCCATTGGCATCAGTAATACAGATAAAAAAGAGACAGAAACAGGGCTCAGCAAAACATTGTCATGTTGACTTTTGCTCTTGTAGAAAAACAGGGTGGAAAAAAAACCCACAGGAAAGACATTTTAGTTTTGATACAGCTGACATGGCACTACCAGCACAGGGGGGTTTGAAATAAAAACAAGAAGGGAAAGTGGTTCAGCCTGCCCCATTCACTGACGGTGGCCCAGTGAAAGGATTATTGTTCAAGTCAAATCAGGTGGAAGATGGTTTCCCAGGAATGTAGCACTGGAAGAAAATCCTATGCTCTCCATATATCTGTCATGGCTCTTTAGTGTCACTTTACTGTCCCTGCTCCCAGGGAGGGTGAACGATTCCCTTTTTGGGTTCCCACAGAGCAGCAGTGGCTTTGGGGGATTCCCCCAGCACCTTTCTTAGCAGTGAGAAGAACCACAGGACCAGAGCGCTGGGAAGGTGTGAACATTGCAGCCAGGGCCCATTCCGGGACAAAGGCCTCTGATGGGTTCTGCTGAGGGGTGGTGGAGAGCTCTTGCACCACTAGCTGCCTTTTGGTGATATATTTTGTAGAAAGGATCACTTGGTCTGCAATGATTTTTCTGGCATTTGAACTTAAATAATGCTATCATCTATCTTTAGGCAGTATTAAGTTAATTTCTCAGGGCAGAAGGAGACCTCCTGAGATATATGCAATAGCTTCTAACATGATCTTTTAAAACTTTTGCTTGCCCCTGCCTCCTCACAGGAGCTGATCACTTTTTGAGGCTGGTGCATCCCTTCTGCATCTCCTCCCTTCATTGACGTCCGCATGTCCTCTCCTCTCCCTGCCCATTCTCCTAGATTTCCCTTGCAATGCAGGTCCAGTTCCTTGCCCTCACTCTGCTCTATTTTTTGGTTAGACAGAAAAAGCACTTTGAAACATAGGTAAGATGAAACTCACTTTCTGCCACCTTGCACATCTCCCGGGACTATGTCTACTCTGGCAGCTAAAAGGAGCCAGTGCCCATTCCCTGTCCCAGAGACTTGGTGTCAGAGCACTGCTGGTACCCGTGGCACCAAGCACCTCCCCCAACAGGGTGGCCTCATCCCTTCCCACCTGTTGGGAAGAACCTTAAGTCTCTGCCATCTCCCAAACCAAAGGCAGGAGAGCTCGAGGAGCTGATGTTGGCTACCATGTCAAACATTTGGCCTCTGGGCAGTAGCAAGTGTGCTGGATGGGAATCACCCTTGGATAGATCCTACCTTGCTAGCACTGAAGCAACGAGACAAAAACGAGCAAAACTCAAAAACTTAAAAGAGCGGATGAACACTGAAATACTCTTAGCTGGAAAAAAAACCCATCATCTAGTAACCGTGATCAGTACCTCCTAACGGACCAGCCAGAAGACTGACTTTGCTGCAGAATGTGGATGCTTTCCATCAACTGATGCACTTGAGTTGTGTGCAGCTTTATGGGGGCCAAACTGAAAGAAGACAGAGAAAAGTCATTTGGATCAAACAAGAATTGATTACTTGGCAACATACAGGGGGGAAAAAAAATTCATTTGGATCAAAGAAAGCGTTTTGGACATCTTTAAAACAAGCCAAGGATATTTGGAAACAAATGTCTTAATCTGCAGTTGGACTTCAGTGAAGAGCACGTGAGCAGGAGGGGTCACCATCGCTTGCCCCACTGGTGGTCACCCTCCTTTGTCCTGGGGGACTGCTCAGCCGGGAAGCACAGCCCACCCGTCTCCTCTCAAACTCAGCTATTTGCATGGTTTAACCTAACCTGGCTCATTTGGACTGAATTTGCTGATTGCTTCAAATGCCCTAAAGCAGCACTTTCTGGAGAATAATTGATTTACCAATTTTTCCCTCAGATTAAAATAATATTTCAGGTAGCGAGTTATACCCTGAGCCCTCTTGCCAGGATCTCTGTGGTCTCACAATAACATTTTCTAATTGTCTGGCTCTTCTGCGTCTCCTCCTTGCTGTGTGGAAGTCACATCTGAGCCACAGCAATATTAAGATCCTGACCCAAAGTCCTGACCCACATGGATAACCTTACGCTGGCTGGGATGTTACACGTGTGCTTAAGTATTTGCTGGATGAAAGCCCAAGTGCCTGACAGCATCGTGGAAACCAACCGTGCACACAGCGATAGGGAGTGCAGAAAAACAAAGAAACAAGATAGAAATATCCCTTTGCTCACCAATAAATCTTTCTCCAATAAGGAGAAAGGAACAGAAATCTGTAACAGGAATTCAGTCATCTGTGTTTTAGTCACACCTATATTGAAAAGGAACATTTCAATTTTTTTCAAAAATCTTTGCAGTGTTTATTGCACTTGGCAAATTTCAAATGTTTTTGCTTTTTCTTATTTTTCTTTTCCTGTACTTCCCCTCCCTCATTTTCCTAGTCTTTTTCTTCCCCCTTTCCTTGAGCTGCTGCCATCCACTTGTGTAGCTTATCTTATCCAAGTAGCTGCTAGTATTTAATTTGTAATAACAAATCACCAGCCTGCACCCTCACATGGAAATACTATACCACGCTTCTGTTAAATGTGCCAGTGTGTGAATAGCCTGATTTATTAGAAGATGAATTTCAGCATGCCTTGGACATGTTTTTTCACTGCCTGCACTCAGGAATGAGAGCGTGGCATTATCCTTCCTTTGTGGAAACACAGTGGTCCCAGCACTTTCCGTGGCTCTGAGGCACTCAGAGGCAGCTCAGCTCTTGGCACTGGAGACCTCTGCAGAGGACAGTGGCATTTTGTAGACCACTTCTGAGAGCCCGGCTGCTGCCTGTGTGCACAGCCCTGAAAACAAGGCTGCTTCACAGAATCACAGAAGCACAGAATGCTAGGGGTTGGAAGGGACCTCTAGAGATCATCTGGTCCAACCCCCCTGCCAGAGCAGGTCCACCTACAGCAGGTTGCACAGGATGGCGTCCAGGCAGGTTTGGAATGTCTCCAGAGTTGGAGACTCCACCACCTGGTGATGGGGCAGCCTGTTCCAGTGCTCTGCCACCCTCAAAGTCAAGAAATTCCTCCTCATGTTCAGGTGGAACTTCCTATATTTGAGTTTATACCCATTGCCCCTTGTCCTGTCACTGGGTACCACTGAAAAAAGACTGGCCCCCTCCTCCTGGCACCCTCCCTTTAAGTATTTGTAAGCGTTGATAAGATCGCCCCTCAGTCTTCTCTTCTCCAGACTAAAAAGACCCAACTCCCTCAGCCTTTCCTCATAAGAAAGATGCTCCAGCCCCCTAATCATCTTTGTAGCCCTTTGCTGTCCCCTCTCCAGCAGTTCCCTGTCCTTCTTGAACTGGGGAGCCCAGAACTGGACACAGCACTCCAGATGGAGCCTCACCAGGGCAGAGTAGAGGGGGAGGATGACCTCCCTCCACCTGCTGGCCACACTCCTCTTGATGCACCCCAGGGTGCCATTGGCCTTCTTGGCCACAAGGGCACATTGCTGGCTCCTGGTCACCCTGTTGTCCACCAGGACTCCCAGGTCCCTCTCTGCAGAGCTGCTTTCTGGCAGGTCAGCCCCCAGCCTGTACTGGTGCATGGGGTTGTTCCTCCCCAGGTGCAGGACCCTACACTTGCATTTGTTGAATTTCATTATGTTTCTCTCCGCCCAACGCTCCAGGCTGTCCAGGTTGCACTGAATGTCAGCACCTCATCCCCAAAACAACCTCGGGGCGGGGGGGAGGGGGGGGGCGTGCTTGAGCCTGCACTGGTCACTGCCTGCCTTCTCCTCGACCAGCTCCAGCTTGCCACCCAGCCGTTATCTAGCCAAGGGGAAAACATCACCCAGGTTGAATTTGGACACAATAAACAATTGACTGCTTCAGTTTCCTGCCAGTCCTGATCAGGACATCTCCGTGTTCCTCCCAGTCACCCAGCACCTTCCCAGCAGCTAATCTCTGCTCCTCCACGCTAGATGGGCAAAGCCTAAATGCCAGGCTTTGCCTGGCTTTTTATCAGTGGGCAGGCAGGGTTCGGAGCAGGACAAAAAGATTGTCTCAGAAGAAAACCCTGGAGTTTTGCCCTCAGGAGGGGAACTCACTGTCTTTGCATGCATCATTATACAGTGTTTCTGGCAGATGCTTCGTTAACTTCTTCCTCCACAGATAATAGAGAAAGGTTTCCCAGTGTCAGTAGCTGCGAAAGAGATAGGCATGAAAGCATTTTTGGCATCTGCTTTCTGGCTTACACCAGCCATCTTTGTTCTTTCCTTGATAACATGCACTTTTCCCCTTTCTCCCTTTGGTATCCAAGAGGTAAGTGGTGATAAATTTGTCATAAATTTCCTAAACACAGCAGTAGGGGCCGGCAAGGGTATCGTGACATGGAGGATCCCTGGTACTCCAGCACCAACTCTGCCCAAGCCGATGGGGAGGACCCAGCAGTGCCCAAGCAGCAGCGGCCAACTGCATCCCTTTGACATCCCACTTCTCACTTTTGCCTTTTCCTGCACCTGCTACTGCCATCTCTCCAGACCCAGAGGCAGCACCACCGGCACCTGCCTGTGTCCCTGACCTTGCTCTGAGAAGGATGGATGTGTGGACACCAGTCAGTCACACGCCTGCGGTGCAAGCCCGCAGCACTTGCACAGGGGTTGTTTTCATAGGGCAGGCTCTGCAGCCCCAGCACAGCCTGGCACTGCAACGGGAGGCGGGCACGAAACAGTGGGGTGGTTACTGCGCTGCCCGGCACCTGGGGCAGCAACAAGACCAAAAGCTGTCGATCTCCTGGGAGAGAAGAGCAAAACAACCCCTTTCCAGTCATCTTCCACTCCTTCCCTACAGGTGATGGCAAACATTGAGTCTTTTAAGACCCCAGACAGTAATCCAAATGTTTTAGACCTTTCCAGGCTCCCGTTGGTGCTTTGTGTCTTTCCTGAATGCCCTCCCCTGCCACCAGACCCAGCGTTACGGTTTGCTATCCCAGCTTGCCGGTTCATAAAAGCAACGCTGCATGTAAGGCACCTTCATGGCTGGATCCCAGCTGCTGAGCTGGTAGGCACATGCTGGCCGTCCTCTGAGCCTGGCAGTGGTTTACGTGAACCTGAACGTAAAGGCAGACTCCCACAAACCAACCCAATCTATCAGCCTTTCTCTGGACTTAGTTGCTGGAGAGGGGACAGCGAAGGGCCACGAAGATGATTAGGGGGCTGGAGCATCTTTCTTATGAGGAAAGGCTGAGGGAGTTGGGCCTTTTTAGTCTGGAGAAGACTGAGAGAGGATCTCATCAATGTTTACAAATACTTAAAGGGAGATTGCCAGGAGGAGGGGGCCAGTCTTTTTTCAGTGGTACCCCGTGACAGGACAAGGGGCAATGGATATAAACTCAAATATAAGAAGTTCCACCTGAACATGAGGAGGAATTTCTTGACTTTGAGGGTGGCAGAGCACTGGCACAGGCTGCCCAGAGAGGTGGTGGAGTCTCCCCCTCTGGAGACATTCCAAACCTGCCTGGACGCCATCCTGTGCAACCTGGTGTAGGTGGACCTGCTCTGGCAGGGGGGTTGGACCAGATGATCTCCAGAGGTCCCTTCCAACCCCTAATGTTCTGTGATTCTGTGACTCTGGGGCTATGCACACATGGTGTTTCACAGACAGGTATAAGCTCACGCTGCTCCTGGTTCGAATTGACTGGAAAACACATGTTTTACGTCGAAAAAAAATCCAACCAAAACCAAACCAAGCAAAGAAGGTAGCGACATTCAGAATATAGTTGGTTGCTGGAGAGCATAAGTAAGATAAGGCCAAAAACTGCCTTCCAAAAACATGTAGAAATACCCCAAGAATCAATGAAAACAGCCTAGGAACAGCCAAATTCTGCGAGAGTTGGTTATTGATATCCGCTGCATTTACTGCTCTCATCTGTCTTTAACAGAAATTAAGAACTATGTCATCCTTCAAGTGAAGGGCCTCACTGTGTGAAGTACCTTTCTGTCCTTTGCTGAGATGACCCTATCCAGCCACAACAGATGTCCCCAGTCTCCTCGTAGCAAGTGAAAACTAAGGCTGGTTTCCCACGTTATCTCCGAGTGGATAATGCAAGTCGCCCAGCTGTGCTAAATCCCAGCAACCGAACTCTGCAAAACAAAACAAACCAGAGCAAACGTGAAGCTGTCACCGTAATGAGAAGGACATGGTTTCAGCGAGCCAGATGACCAGCCACGGCCGGGTGCTGTGGATCCAGCCCTCGCCTCCATTGCTTCATCAGTGTGGGCAAGAGCAGCATTTTGCAGCTGGTGTACACATTAACTCCACATGTTTTCTTTTCTTCAGGGGGTGAATGCCACCCAGCTGTTTGAGGACAGCTAGGTTATAAACACATTAACTTTGTAAGAAGACACAAAGAGAAGACAAATATGGACAGATGCAGGAACTCTGCTCCTGATCCACTGAGTCCGGGCACTGCTGCCACCCAGTCCTGCTCAGTCACCGTCTCCCAAGTGGTCACAGATCCTGCGAGGGACTGAGTGTTCCCTGCTGGCTGCAGCCTGCTCCTTCCCTGCCCTGCTCCTTCCCTGCCCTGCTCCCTTGAGCCTCGTCTCGCGGCCGGAGAGCAGAGCCCTGTCCTCTTCTCTCCAGGGCTGTGCAAGGTGTTACAGCTGCGTATTTTATCTGCTTCCGGAAGATTCAAGTAGGAGTGTGATCTTTTGTGAATGCTGAATAAGATAAACTGTTACCCAAAACTTCTGAACAAAAGATTGATAATTTTGAAACGGGTCAAGAGCTGTCCCAAAACAGTGTTAACTTTGGAAACAAAACTCACCCAAGTAGTTAAGTGCTGTGAGTCCACCCAGTAAGACAAGAACAAGGAGAGAGAGGAGTTACGATACAGAGTAACATCCAAATCAAAGATGACCTAGGTATGGTCCCAAAACAAATTTAATCCTTCATCTCAGTTTGTGGTAAGAGAGGACAATAAATAGAGGGGCAAAGACAGGGTAGCTAATTAGACTAAGAATATGGGGATGAAAACTACCAAACCTGAAATGGAATAAAATTTGGAGAGTTTTAACGTGCTTGAATCAAAAGACCAGTTGATCTGTACCTAAGAATCATAGAAAAAGGAAAGAGCTGGCAAATGAAATGGTAAGCCTGGCAGCAAGTATTTCTAACAAATATTTCTTCTTCAGGGTAGTTCAGTCTGTCTCCAATAAAAGGACGGTAAGTAATGCTCATAAATATGGGCCCTTTTGTCTGGTCTACATAGTATGCAAAGCATAAAACAAAATTTTAAGGGAAGAACAAACATAGAGGAAGAGAATACCTTTATCAAACAGATGTGTCCAGTTTAGCCAATATCTATTTATGATAAAAGGCTTTTACTGGTCAAAAGAAATGAGGTTTACCTAGACGCTGCTAAACCACTCAACTTGGCACAATGTGGAAAATTATTAGTTAAAACAGAAATAATGCAACTTAATATAAGAATCTTGAGAAGGAACTGGCCGGTGAGCAGCAGCTTGCTGAGCCTGGAAGGGGCTGGCAAATGGACACCAGCAGAGCTCATTGAAGCTTGGGAGTGCTCTGATTTAATTAGGCACAAAAAGCAATATTGTGTTGGTGATATCTGGTGCTGAAGACATTACCAACATGGAATATGGTCACAGAGTCAGAGACGAAGAGCTGGATGGACAGACAAACTCAAACTAGGAAGGGATGGAGATGCCTGGGGAAGGGGAAGCCTACCTGGCAGGAGGAAACAAAGCCAGTTCTTAGTACCAGTCCCTTCAGCTCCAGTCAGAGTGGCTGAGATAAAAGCATTTTCCAAAAAGGCACAACGGTATGGAGCAGTGGCTATCACTAATCCCAAATATGTCCTACTTGTCCCACAGGCACTGCCCTGAGGACACAAGGAAGGCAATATCACATCTCCCCATTCACCCTACTGCTGGCTTGGTTAGACTTGGGCTCAAAACTTTCCTTTTCAAGATAAGTTAAGTGTTGGGCAAAGAGCACCGATTCTTTGAAATGACAGTCCACAATAAAGGGGAGGAATAGTTCAAATATTTGACTTCTCTTAACTGTCTGTATGTTTGTCTCTTTTAAATTGTTTTACCAAAAGGTAATTCTGTCCTGGAAAAAGGCAGAAGTCATTCCTAAAAGGCAAAAGAAGCAAGTTCCACTACACTGGTAATTAGTCACTGTTTTAAACTATTGTCATGCAACATTTCATAACTAGGAAATGCAAAACCAAAAACAATATAAAATGAGCCTGGATCTATCTCCTGGAAATTCCGTGTTGGAAAACGAATTGGATGAGGGAGATTTGCACATTGCCGGGGGCAAATTTTGTTGGATTTTAAGGTCTTTGGTGGATTAGCAACAATAAAGGTAACATAAAGCAGTTAAGCTGGGGGTATACAGTAAATGACATCTACACAAGAGAAAGTCAGTGCCACCCTGACACTGACAGGCAAGGACTAGATCGAGGTGGCTGATCAAAAGAAGAGGGGTAGGCCAAAATGAAGGGGCGGAAGTAATTGTCTTGCTTTATCATGATCATTGCCTTTGATTATGAAAACAGCCAGCAAAGCAATAAGCCATTAGCAATGCATCTCTAAAATGAAAATAATGCTAGTAGAGGCAACAATGGAAGCTCCTAGGATGAGCAGGAACTGATTCCCACTACTGGTTGAAATAAACCCATTTTGCTATGAAGGGGAGCAAAGCAAAAAGAAAAATAATAAATCTTTTTTTTTCTCCCTACAATACCAAAGCAAACATCTGTTATCTGATTACTGAAAAAGCATTATTTCCAAGAGCCAAGAGAGAAACCTGGTTTCTTCTAGAGTCATGTCTTACGGCCCCTGTGTTCCCCACTGCAGTGACTCCAGACCTGCTCTGTGTCCTGTATGACTCTTCACTACAAGGCTGCCAAGTCTCCCCCATACCTGCAGGCAGCTCCAAGATCCTCCCAGTTCATCCCTGCTGTTTCCAAACTGCCTCCACAGGGTGACCAGCTCATCCGCAGGGCCTATAGGCCAGTCACGCTCTGTCTTCAGCTCCTCTGCTACTCCACATAGACAGTTTTGGACATGTTAGCGGGACCAGAAATGATGCTGGTAGCAACCCTGGCCTTCATCACGTGCTGCGCGGCTGGTCCAGTGGTATCTTAACTTATTAAACTGCATGAAGAAGATCTGAACTCTCCCCATGTGTCCTTGGGCAGGAGATTGTTAATTCTGGTTTCCTTTAATAACCTACCAGTTTTCACAAAACACAGAGGAACTTGTTCTCCTTGAAATTTCCATCCTTCCACCAGTCTGACTGGATTTGGGCAGTGGTTTCAGAAGCTACTTGGGGGCAGACAGCAACAAAAGAGACAAAGATGTGCTCAGAGAGCCAGCAAGCTCAAAGAAATCCCATTTTGATTGGCAAATAGGGCAAAAGGGGCAATCTTCTGTTCCTGCTAATATACATTATAGCAGATCCTTGACGCGGTTCCCAGGCTGGCATACTGCCACCACAGAAGGTAACTGAGCAAGCCGCTCTCCTCTCCTGCAGCCTCACTTGCACTAGGAGTCCTGCTGGAGCTCACACAGCACAAAGCTTATGTGAAACAAGCCACAAGGTGTCAAAATTACTGAAACTGGCAAGTTGGCAAGAAAAATATGAATCTTGAGGTGAGCTACAGCATTTTCAAGACCAGGCTAATACAAGAAAGGCAGAGACTTTTAGAAACGCCCCCTACATCCTGGAGCATTTTGCACATTGGGAAAGCTAATGGCCTAAGTTGCTCCTCTGTGCACAGCAACTCCAAAGCCTGTTAATAACTGTGGTGGATTGACCTAAGGAAGTTAACTCCACCCCAGTCAGACCCAGTACAACCACACTGGGGCTGGGACTGACTGTTGGTCTGCACAGCCTGTTGCACATCCCTGAGCTGTTCTCTGGGACAAGCCATACTCCCAGGCAATACCTCAAGCCTCTGTCAGGCATGGAGAACTATTTCCCGTGTGGCCTGGAGCACTCTTCAAGGTGAAGCCGCAAAGTTTCAGGTGATTTTGCTGCCATCAAGAAGAGCTACAGCCCCTTGGCATCTTGCATGAACTGGTTGTTCACCCTTCTTCTCTGAAAGAGGCAAGAGACAATGTAATGGAAAGGTTGTTTGTCATTTTTACAGCTTTTCAGGCAGACAATCTTCCTCAGTTTGGGGACTACTTTCACCACCAGCTCAAGTTTCTCTTCTCAGGGGGGTTTGCTGCGTAAAGGTCTCCTGGGCAACATGCATGGGGAGCTTGTGCTAAGGTGACAGATGCTGCTTCATCCTCTTAGTCTTGAAGCTAAAGCTTAGCAGTTCCTGATACTTGCTCTACAAATAATATACAGCCCAATAAAATTGTGTCAGAGAATAGGCAGCAGACCTGCAAACCTGCTGAGGTGGGTCTCAGAGCTCTCTGTTCCCTGTTCAACCCCTACCCTGGCACTGTGAGCCAGTGCTCCTAGTCAGGAGCCCAGCTAAACCAGCACTGGCACTGGGGCCTGGCTTGGAGGGCATTCCTGTCTGTTGTGTGTGCTGAGATTAGTTCCCACTGCATCCTACTAAACAGGAGGTCTACTGACCCTCCAGAAGTTAGGGCTCGCAGGATAAAACGATGTTAGAAGTCTGGAAAAAATTAGTATCTCACCATAACCAAAGCTGCCTCTGTTTCTGGCTCTGTTACTCAGTCAGCTTTAAAAAAAATGTAAATATATCATCTGGAGGCCTCTTCCTGCTTACGTGGGTGTAAGGGAGGAGTAACTCTGCCCAGATCACTGGAGGTTCCCTAGAGTACCAAAGAGCAGCCAGATCCAAGAAAAGCTCAGGCTGCGCCACACAGAGCCAAGAATGGGAGTAAAACAGAGTTTGGGCAGACCTAAGGCCCTGCTCCCTACTAATTGTTATGAAACAAACGACTTCACCATGGAACAGAGGAGAAGGCACTGAACTGTTAAACTGGGTAGTTATTTTCATTAATGGTACCACCAGAGACCACGCTACAGAAATGCAACGTAATTGTAATGCAGCTCCTACCTTCTGCCAGAGCCTTCAACACGCAGAGTTAATTCCTTCTCTTACTGGGTTTTCCTGCCCAGTGAAGCTTGCCCAGATGTAATCAACAGCAGGATGAAAGGCTGTGGGACAGGAACATGGCTGTTCTGAAGGGCACATTGCATATCTGAAGCCATTCAGGCCGCTACCCGAAGTCGAAAATGACCCTGAGAGAGCACCTCAAGAAGCCTGAGGAAGATGTTGCTTCATCTAAGTACTGTTTACATCTGCAGTGGTTCAGGGTACAGACTTACGGCTGCAAGTCAGACCCTCATTTCAGTAAATGAATTATATCAGAGGTCAGTAGTGAAGTCTCAGGGATATTTATGAGAGACTTCTTTATATGGACAGTGTTTATGAACAACCCTGAAACATTTGGAAATGATTTGTTTTTTCAGACACATACTACTTAGCTCACCATAGCTAGAGACAGATTTTGGACCAAGAAGGGTGGAAATGCATCCAGAGCTGGACTGCTAAAGGTGTTTCAGCCCAGCTCCACTGTGCTGACATACTTAACCGGTTCAGGAGACTGGGGCTCGTTTTCAGCGTTTGTGTGTGTCCAGCACCAGAGACATGACAGCAGGATCAGAGTCATGCCGGGACAGGCAGGTTTGGCATCCCCCTCCCAGCAGCCTCGCTCCCTGCTGAAGGTTTGTCCACACTGCAAAGCGTTGTGCGTCTATGTATTTCTGTTTCTCATCCTCCCACGCTGCCTTTTAAATCTGTGCCTAGACAGAGCATTGCTATTATTTTAAGCGCTAATCAGAAGTGAACCTGCACCCTTTTTGATGACAAGCCACCCTTGAGTGATACATCCCAGGAGGAAAAAGTGCCAGCAGCTGTTACAGGAGCGGGAGGGCGGAAAGGACCGGAAATAGCCCACACATTTGTAGCCTGTGCAGCCCAGGGGCACGTGGGATACAAGTGCCTGGCATGGCTCAGCACTCATCATCATCATGAACAGCACCGTGATGGGAAATGATGGCCCTTGTAGGTCCCCCTGCCCAGGTCTCTGACCAGCTGGTCCCTTCATCCAGAGCTCAGTACCCAAATATGAAGGACAGCTTACTGCAGCCCAGGGAGGTCCCACAGCCCTGACCAACCTCTGTCTAAAGGGCTCCTGCACAACATTTTAGCTGCTTTGCAGAACAGCAAGTCCTCTTTAAACACAAAATGTTAAGATTCCTGCTAAATTCTAGGAACATTTTCTAAATTAGTATCAGCTTAATAACTATCAGGAGCAGGGATGTACTGCCAATATCAGCTGGCTCTGGGGACGGGTACAGAGAGCTGGGCTGTGGTTGAGCACTGGGATGTGGGACGCTTTGGATGGGCAGTGAGGAGGAAGAGGAAGAGGAGAAGGAGGAGAAGGATGCACATTTGCTAAGGAAAGCCTTGCTGTAGCACGGATGGTGGCATGAGAGACAGCACCTGGCTGGGGGTGGTTTTCAAAAGCTGGGTCAAGACCCGGCTGCAGTTTTCTTCTCACCCAGCTTGTGTTGGCACATAAAAGCACCTCTGGTACGATCAGACACTGACATGATGACTTGAGAGCCTGGTTTCACACATTTGCAGCCCTTCTGGAGACACACATTGCTGCTTGCACCCCTGCATGCCTCTGCCCGTGCTGCCCGAGCTGCCCCCAGTAGCCTCTCCTAATCTGCTGCCTGAGCACTTAATCGCTGACTTACAGGAGTGTTTGGGAGGTGAGTTGCAGGAGCTTTTACAAAGGTTTTCCAGCCGCTGCCAGCTGCCCCGCAAGATTGCCTGACATCGTGTCTGCTCATTTTATATTGTTTTGCTGGTTGGGAACAGCTCTTGCTGGAGCAATGGGGGCCAAACATCTTAATTACTGTAAAGTCAGAAGCTGGGAAACGGGATGGCAATGAGGAACATGGCACCAGGGGTCCGCCCCCCGAGTTTCCTCCCTCTTATACAAGGAGCCAGGGACATGACCAGCCCCGCAGCTCGGGATAATGCGAGTAAGAGCAGCTTAAAAAATCTTGCGAGTGTCAGTGTTATTGCACTGTAATGCTTAATCCAACAGTCCCTGCAGCCAGCATCAGCCTTTCCACTGACATTAAAAGTTGTTGGATAAGGGCCTGAGTGACTAACAAGTACAATATTTGAAATAGAGGCATGGGACATATTTGCAGGAATATGAAAAAAAAACCCCTATTCAATCTCTCTTCAGTAATTAACTTTAAAATATGTCTATTGTCACTAAGCGTTTTGCAAACATGCTGAGTCTGAAAGAAGAGAACCAAAACTGTCCTATTTCTGAGCCAAAAAAGCTTATCTGAATACAGGTGGGGTATGCAGAGAAAGAGTAGCGAGTGTTTCTGCAAATAAATTCACATAAGAAGAAATCAATTGATGGGAACACAGCAGAGGTTTTACAAAGTCAGAGAACGTGTAATGATAAATCCCATTAAAAATCCTGAATTTGGCATCCCTTCAACCTGGAATCAGCGTAACTCAGGGGCTTTTTCATGGTCTTCAAGTGCCAGAGCTCACCAATATTGGTCTGAAATGGGTTTTAACTACATGAGTGTTTGAATATATAACTATATATAAGATATGCTCAGTCGCGGCCCCTGAAACCCATATCCAAAGGCTAGGCATGATCCTGTGCAAGGTGCCTCAGCCCCTGCGACAGTGACAGGCATCTGCAGAGAGCTATTTGTCCCTTCCTAGTGCAGCTGAAGGCATTTTGGCTTCATCTGTGTTCCATGTATGTCACAAAACCCATCGGAACCATTATGAGGTTGCCAGGATCTCCAGAGTGACCCCTTGCCCCCTTGCAATGAACGTGACAGTCTGTTTGCTGCTGAGGAGCAAACTGAGAGGTCTGGTGGCCACAGGGCAGATGAGGGCTGGGACAAAGGAGGGGTCACCCCTGAATTGTCAGGGCCAGCGGGATTCCCGAGACCCGGTGTCTCCCAGGAGACTGGGAACAGGGTGTCCTCCCAAATGGCACTTGTGAGAAGCAGCAAGGTGGCTGGGGCTGCAGGGGGAAAGCTGGGGTCTCTTGCAGGGGCTGCAGGTTTGGCAGAGGGACACCCCCTCGAGCAGGATGCCACTGCACCAAGTGAAGGAGCCGCAGGCTACCAGTCATTAGCTTGCCTTCGCGCTGGATATTACGCTTCACAAGGAAATTCTAATTTTTCTAATCAGCATGTTTTCATAAAAGAGCATAGAATATGCTGCATTTTCAGCAGGTCTTTGTGACTGAGCAGACACCACATCTTTTGTATTCGAGAGCCCTCCCTGCTTTGTTTCTGCACTGATGCTACAGTCTGAAAAGCAGCTGGGGACTGTTTTTAGGACGGTGACATGCACTGTGAGCGTTCCTGCAGCATCAGGCTATCAGCAGTATCTTCAACAGGCAGCGGAGACCTATGAACCCTCCACAAAAAAAAAGAGATTACTATAAAGCTGTGCGAAGCTGCGTGAGCACATTGGGAATGAAAGCTCTAGCTCTCATTCCCAAACTCCCATACAGTTTTCAAATCCTGACCTTACCCCTCTTGTATTTCCTAGATGATGACTTCCTATACTCACTTCATTCTTCTAAGCAGACAAGGATGGGAGGGAGATGAATGCAAATTTGCTCCTGTTTTTTTCATGAGCTTAGTGGCAAGGTTAAACAAAGAATTTTAATGTGCTGGTCAACAAATAGACCTCTGCAAATAGCCAATTCTAAGAATTTCCATAACCTAGGAGTCTTTAAATATCAACTGGGCATAAAATATATAAATTAGCTATAACATTTAGTTAGTATATATTTTATACAGTTCCTGGGCTTGGTGCTCAGTGTTCATAAGTGAAAGCCCCGGGCACCAGTTTTCCCAGGCCCTTGAGCTGCCCCTGCACCAGAAGAGCTGCGAGCAAGCCAAGGCAAAGTGGGGCAGCCCCAGGGGAGGAGAGCAGTTGTCCCCATGTGGTGGGAGAGCTCCTGAGCCAGGAGGTCTCACCACCTGTGTTGTCTTGGACAGAAAGGGACCAAACTGGACAGGCAGAAGGTAAAGTTCCAGGACCTCCACTTTCTGCAGGCACTGAGGCCCTGCCCACTTCGGTGGGGTGGTTCTGAGGACAACTACAGGGATGAGGTCTTCCAGGGAGAAGAGGCCATGCTGTCATGCTAAGAGTGGTCTGAGCACCAAAGAGTGCCCATTGAGTGGGGGTCCACAGGGGTCCATGAGGCTTCCGGCAACACAGGTTCACCTCAAGCATCTTCCAGACTGAGGCAGCCCAAGAGTGGTTTTAAGGACCTAAATTGTGGATTTGGGTGCCCGCTTCCCAGATAGGGGCTACTTGAAGGGCCTAATTCTTTCCATAGGTTTGGACCTTGGTTTTAATAAATGAAATTCAGCCCTAGAGAGAGTAAGGAAGAAAATGCTAGTGAGGCAAGGACTGCGTCTGCTTGCTGTATGGTCTAAGGCTCTCCACATCCCCAGGGAGAATCCACCAGTCTTCAGTTTCTCACTCCTGCGTGTCACTAAAGCACACAAAACCAAACTTTCGCTTCATGCTATGGGTACTTCCCTATCCAGAGAGCCAGCCTTCTTCCTTCATCCAGATTCATCCCTGTCTCTTGAAGACAAGCAGTACACAGCCGCTCCATAGTGGTTCCTCACTGCTTGCCTTCCTGGGAGGGTCCTGGTTGCGTGTACCCAACAGATGCTAAAAGACTTGAGGAAAGAGATCTCTGGAAGAGCTAATGCAGATCAGGTCTGTATTATCTCTGACAGGGACTCTTCAGAGGACAGTGTTTATATCTGACCCTCAGTTTCACTCTGCCTTGGAGCACAATACCAAAGCCTGGAGCAATTCCTGTTGTGCCTAGAGGCCAAAAGGTGACTCTTAGGAGGCAGCTGATGTCTTCTGCCACCATCAGTGTGAAGAGCTGTGGGCTCTGTACAGACCTGAAGTCCGGGACACTGTCCTGTCTGGCCAAGGGAGTTGTCAGAAGAAAGTGCTCCCATCCTATTTTAATTTTTTGGTAATCACCTGTGTTACAGAGGAAAGAGACTCAAATGAGATGGATGCTTTGCTAGCTTGCGTGGTATTAAATGTATGCACAAACTCTATTAGGACAGATGCACATTCAGTTGAATTACTTTTTGGGTGCGTGTAACCCATACACAGCTCTTACCTGTGGACTACATAAAAACACAAAATAGGCAAGAAGTCAGTAGTTTTTTCATTGTCACACCTTGAGATCCACTAATAAGATTCATAAAGGCATCTTGGATTTTCTTCAGGAGGAGTCACTGCTATTCATCTGTTCTGCTGCAAACTTCACAAAGCCCTTCCTGAGCATCACTCCAAGAGCTCGCTCTGAAGAGGTCTGCAATGCCCTCAAGTGACCGGCTGGCTTTCCCATCATTAGATCTCTAGTGAACCTCATAGACACTGCTGTAAAAGGGCAAGAGATGGTGGTATGGTGCCAGAGAGGGACCACAGAGTAAAGCCCACACACAGGGCAAGAGGTTGAGAACCCAAAACTTCCAACAACAGACATGCAAAGCAGCCACCAGCAAAATGAGGGTGCTGCCGACAGAAGTCTGTTGCAAAAAGAAATTCCACGAAAGAAGTAGTGAGCTCATCCACAAGCTGAGTGAATATTATTTTCCATTTCCTTGAAACTTCACCAATGGTTTTTTGGTGGGACAGATGATGTAAAGGGGAAAACTACTGGCACACTCTCGTTCTGCCTTTTTAGGTGGCACGGTGGGGGCAACCTGGTGTGCAAGATCTTCAGTGTCTTCCTTCTCTCTGAAGAAATAGTTAAGCTCCACCTGCCTAACTTCACCGGCTGGATGTGGAAGATCAGATTTATCTGCTTTTCCACAACCTCAGCACAAATCAGGGCAAAAAAGCATGGCCAGGTTTGTGCAGGCACCGCCCAGGAGGGATCTACAGAGCGCAGGTTGCCACGGAAGGAGGTTCCCAAGAGGGTCAAAGGCCTTTTGCAGTGACACAATTCAGATGCTTTACATGTGAAGAACATCACATCTGTCCTCTGGCACACCAGGAGGTGGAGAGGGTGGGGAGTGCCGATATCAGCTGCACTTCAAAACACTTTGCAGTGTGAATGTGCTTTGTCTGAGCCGCCTGCGCGAGGGGGCTGAGGGCTGGCGGGTGGGAACCCGGGCTGAAAGCGAAAGGAGCCTTTCACTTGTTGGACCGTAACCGGCGGCTCAGCTGGAGCGAGGGCTGGGTGGAAAAGGAGGAGGAGGAATGCTATGTCCCAGCAAAGCAAATATCACCATATGTGTGCCCTGTGTAAAAACAGAAATGTAAACAGAGGTCTTTCCAAAATAAACACCTGCAAAATAAACACAGAAAGGCAATATATTAAACAAAAATAAGCACTGAGGTACAGGGGAATGTCTTAGCAGCCAGACACCAGCCCAAGGCCACCAGAAACCCTCATCTTCCCCCTTCCTGCATCTTCTCCTATAAATGAAGCTGCTTTGGAAAACACGTATGGAGTGAAGGGGCACAACGTCCCTGCACGGCCATGAGGGCACTGACCCTGTCCCGGCAGGAGAGGGCTCCTCACCAGGGAGCCAGGGCTGCTGGTGGCAAAGCCGCATCGCCCAGAGTGCACCGGCAGCAGGGCATGGTGAGAAATAATCGCTGCAAGGAGGACCAGGGGTCTCGCAATGGAAAGGACAAGTGGAACAGACTTGAAAAGTCACAGACTTGAATAGTCTGTCTCCAGCATTGTGAAAGTTAATAAATCCAGAAGGCCTGGGTGTCTCTTTGCCCCCATTGCCCTGAGTGCCCTGCCAGGGTTTCTGTGTGCCTTGGGGCGCCTTGGCATGGCCACCACCCCGGCGGACAGGAAAGTGCTTGTCCTCTCCGGGATGATCTGGGTCTCAGTGCAGGCCACTGCAGGGGCATGCTGGGCCAGGGCAGCAGCGCAGCTCCCACCACCTCTCCATGCTCTGCAGAGGCCGACAAACAGGGCTTTATTATTTTTTTTTTCCTGCAGCACAATGTCAGTGCTATTCTGCAGACTTTGTTACTGCGATGATCCAGACCAGACCCCCTTCTTTCCTCTCTTTTGAGACTTTTTCCAGCATGTGCTTCATGCTGCATTCGAGATGGACAGTCTGCCCTCCCCAAGGACAGACAGCAATGTGCAGCCCTCTGTCCCTTATGACACTGCATCCCAATCCCAGCCCAGAGGTGTAGCTCAGCTGCTGAATCGTCCTCCTGCTCCTTCAGAGGCACAGCACGGTGTAAGAAATTCTCTCCCTGGTCCCTGACCTACAAGGCAGTATCTAAAACACATGCCTAAAGGTTGACCTGGGACAGTGCCCATGTTTGCTACAATGGTGGAACTTGTGTCTCCATTCTTGCATCCACCTCACCTCTCGTCTCAAACATCAGCTGGTGAATGGGTGCTCCAGAGCCATTTATCTGCCAGCCTAGAGGTCCTCACAGCACCCACAAAGATGGGAGTACCAGATAATCGAGTCTGCAAGTTCGATTTACTGAGCTGCTATTAGCACTAATTATTTCTCCACCATTTGCCTTCATAGTGTCATCTCCTTTAGGAATATAATTTCCCACCAGAATGGTCTCCGAGGGCCCTGGCAATGAGCTTGCCACAAGCTCGCTCCTGCAGCCCGTGCTGTGGGTAGCTTCTGTCACAGCCTCTGGGGCTGCGGCGACGGGTGAGGCCAGCACAGTCCCTGCCGCGTCCTCCTCTGGCCTCACAGCCCCAGGACTGCCCACCCAGGGGTGCCTGGCAGCCCACTGCACCTGTCACCGCTGTGCCGAGCTGGGCACGTGCTCAGCTGAGACCTGGGGGCACCCTGGGGTGCAGGGCAGAGGTGCGTGAGCCACCGGTGTCCTGCTGTGGGGAAGCCGAGCCTTGGCCCAGCACCAGCCACGCAATGTACACATCCTTCTGTTTACCCTTTCTTAGCAGTCACCTATTACTTTTCACTTCCCAAGTCTGTTGAGCTGCTTGGAACAGAATGGTCCCGTCCCACGCACGTCTGAACAACGCCTCGCACAGGAGGCAAGGCGTTTGCCGTGCAGCAACGTCCCATGAAGGACAGGCCATTTCCCGCTTGCTTCGCACACGTTGGGGCTCTCTAAAGAAGCAGTGGGAGCTTCATGGTGAAATACGCTGGACCTGAAGACCAGGAGTGGCTGGGTTTTCTGCTTTCCACAAAATCAGCTAAGAGCAAAGCACCGTAACCATTCTTATTTCTTGAGGTAAACCTCAGGCTGCAGCAGACGGCTGATAAAGAGGCTGTTTTGCATTATGGTTTATATTGTAAATCTTGTATCTTGGGCAGAGTCTGTGTGAATACTTGTGAGATTAGCCACAGATACCAGGACGAGGGACTACATCTGCAGTGGCTTTTAGAAAGCTGAGCACTCCGTATCCCATATCTGTCGTATATCTAGTGGACTGACCTCTTTAAAAAGAAGCTTTACAGAAGATGCTATTTAAAAAGGAAGAATTTACTTTATCATCACAGAAATACACATTAAATCTTAGTATTTCCTAACCCCTAAAGTATTTCTAGTTTATGCTTAGGGACTCACACTGTAAATCACTACGCAAGAAGTTTCCTTTTCATGGCAACCTCTTCAATTCCATACTCATTTGGCACACAAACCACAAGGGCCTGCCAACCTGCTTCTTCTTTTCATATCTCCTGGCTATTTAACAACAGTAACTCATGTTAATGAGGTTGTACATTTACTCATTCCCTTAAAAAGTAACACACAGCTCTCTCAGATAGGGCCCTCTTAGCTGTGCAGATGCTTCAAAGTCCAGATGCAGAATGAATGAGCTCGTACCGATGGCTTTGTCACCTCTGCAAAATGTGCTTGTCTTTGGATGGTTTGTCTTCCTCTGTGCACCAGAAAAGAAGAAAATTTCTGCTTTTACCAAAAAAATGAATAAATACAAACCAAGAAATACAAGAACAGAAGCAGCAGCAGGAGGGGTCTGTGTTTACTCACCATGGAAATACAAGGAGTGTCACCCTCTTGCAAACGTGTGTCATGGCAAATCCTCTACTAAAATCACTTTATATGTGGATATTTTAAAATGAAGTGTACAAACACCAAAACCAGTCTGTTAGGAGAGGTTATTCCCCATTACAAAATGGCACACACTGCACTTTTTCATGTCTGAGCTCTAAACTGGCCTCTAAAGAGAATTTTTAGCAGCTAGTTTGTATTACGAAAAGGTATCACATTAATATTCAATCAAATCTAATACTTAAAATCCCCTCATTTTTTTAACTCTTTCATGTATGGATTACTGAATTAGAGCCATTGCCTAAACTGGTTCCATCTTAAGCTAATTTATATGCAGGAAATGTCCCCCTATAACTCTGAGGCAAGTGAAGTTGATGCAGCTCTTTGCCATTATCATGTTCTTGAAGCTTAAGAATAATTTCCTAAATCAATTATCGTGATCGAATTCCCCTCGATGGCTCATCTCCTTTTGGTTTGCAGAAACCAAAGCTTCTTATACCTGGAAATAATGCAGAAACCAAAGCTTTATATACCTGGAAATAAATGCCAAACTGTGCTTGCTGCTCCAGCCAGATGGAGTTATTGGCATTAACATGGTTGAATAAACTTAGTGTAATTAAAATGAGCATTTTCGCCCAATCTACATTGCATACTGCAGGTGCACTGCTCGATTTATTATGTAAAATTATTCAATTTAATTAAGGACAGGAGAGTGCAACGCAAAAGTAACAACAATTTCCCTGCAATTAAGCAAGAGGGATTTTCCCTTTCTGGGGCAAAAGCTACCTACTGTGGACTTATCCCAGCTAGGGACTTGTTTACTTTCTCACTCACTGGCTCCTCTGAAGCTGCTTTCTTCAGTGTTATCCTGTGCGGTTGATGGACCCCCCCTGGAGCATCCGCAGCCTTTCCATCCTGGGACAAAGCTGGGGCTACCACCCGGAGCCCACAGCCATCCGGGGACTCTGCGGTTAAGACCAGGAGGCAGTACAGATTTGGAAACGCCTCCTTATTTCATGGATTGCCTGTCTTGCTTTTAAAGTGCAGACAAAATACCCTCTAAGGAAGAGGTTTTGTCTCAGGTTGTTGCCAAAGGGCTTTACGGTGCAGAGGGTGGACGGGCCATCTGCCAGCCTGTGTGCAGTGCTGTCACCAAGCACTGTAGGTTTGTCTGTCAACAAAAATATTTCAAAAATGATATGAAGTAAAATGAAAGGCACTGCCAGGCCCCCACTCAAGTAAAAGAAGAAAAATCTCAAGCGTGTTCATCAAAAGGCACTCACCTGGGCAACTCAATGCCCTGGGATGCCAGAGCATGCCAGAGCCACACAGGGTTCAAATAGGGCCAGGCACAAACAGGAATATTTTCTCATTTTCCACTCAAATGAGTTTCAAAAAATGCAAATTATTCCTCATGGTCCTTGTAACAAGCCACGTTCCTTTGGTAAAGAAGAATTTGATTTAGGGACTGGCTTTCCTACTATCATCCCTTACAGAAACCTTTCTTCTAAAGCATCTGGAAACTGTCTCTGCTGGAGACAGGTTCTGAGTTAGAAATACTGAGAGTCTGAACCCACTGAGTGATGCCTATCTGCCAACACTGCTCGTGCCTGCTCTAAATACGTATGAACTGCGCTTTATCTATAAATAATGGACAGAGTAAAAACGCATTGGAAGGAAGCTAAATTCAGCATCTTTCGCGTCTGTGGGTTTCTGCTGCAGAGAGTTTCTGGTTTTCATTTCCTTGGGGTTTTTGAACAGTAGTATCATATAATATGTCATCTGTTTACTGGAATGGGAACTGAGTGTAAATATTGAGAAATCTGATAAACAATACTGTAAATTCAGAGCTCAGCAAGCAGGCATCCGAAAGCACACTCCAGCAGCTTTCCACCGCTCTTCAGGAAAGGTTGACATCCTCACCCACGGAAATGACGACATTCCTATCCAGGCTTAATCTGGCCATGCAGTTTGATCGAGGGAGGAGAGGGGAGAAACAGCTTTTGTGTCTAAATTTATGACTTGAATATTCTGTGAGAACACTGAGATATAACATGGCTGAGCGGTTGCAGAAGAGACTGAAACTGTTTGAATTCTTGTGGTGCCCTTTGGCCTGATGTGTTTGGGCTGTTTGAGTGTGTGTGTGACTGTAATGGGATAAAAATGTCAGTGTGAGCTTCTGGGTAAACCTTCGCTTGGGCTTCTTTCCTGTTCATGACAGCCTAAACTTACAGGGGCAATGGGGAGGGTTTGGTGTTTGGCTTCGCTGGGTAACTTGTGGCCCATCAAGAGGTGTTTGACTCTTACACCACGGCAGCACTGGTGTGAACGTGAACATCCACACTGGGAATACAACCAGCAAATCTGCAGTGCCACAGGGAGCCTGGTGACACCTCCTGAGCAGAGGTGCTCAGTGTCTTGTTTAGTCAGTGCATGCATTGAGCTCAAGCTTTGGAGAAGAGGGAGTTTCATAAGGCTCCCATTTTGACTCTCTGTTCTTTCTCATCACCTGCAGGACCACTTCCACCTCTGCTCCCCATTTCCCTGGTTCCCCGCTCTGACAGTGCTGCTGGCCACAGTGTCCTGCTTCTTTCCAAATTACAGGGTTTCGTTTGCAAAGCAGTTAGGTCTCTTGCTTGCTATTTGCAAGTTCTTCTTCAATGCCAAAGATTTTCTGGGTTGTCCAGTGCTCCTCCAGGCTTGGAATGAGGCAGTGCAATGCGGGAACCACTTTCTCCAATTCACCTTCTCATTGATGCCTTGCAGCCCTACATCGCTGATGTCTAGGAGAAGCCCTACAGCAAAAATTGTTGGTTTACTGATGACCTAAGTAATGACGTGCTTACAAATACTTATATCAGACGGAACTGCTGCTGAACGACATGACACCCATGCTTTTTACTTTAAAGGAGACAGGCTGGAAAATCAGTTGTAAACAAGGAAATTATTGCTAAGACTTCATCCATGGCACTTTTTGTATATCAATCTGGGCAAACAGGGAGATTTGTCACTGTCACCAGTGATGGGAGGCTGCAATTGGAGCATCTCTCTCAGGCTGCAACACATGGGAAAACCAGGAGATGCCTTGCCTCCCTCAGGAGTCCCACACCAACAAGGCGACCGTGACAGCCAGCACACTGGGGCTAGGGGACTGCAGGGACCCCTGGAGCAGTGGGATTTAAACCGGTACTGGAATACCAACCACAGCATCCCAAAGCACAAGGTTATCCTCCCACATCCCCAGACAAGCAACACTCTGAACAGCTGGGGGTCTCCACTCCCATTGCTGTTTACAGAGAAGCATCTACCCTTCAACAGGAAAACGTGTGATGCTTCCCTGGTTCCTGGCCGGCAGGTAGAGACTTAGCGGCATGCCAGGGTGAAAGGGCTTCTTGTTACAAGCATAACAGAAGTTTCATATGGAAGTGTAACTTTAAATTATGCTTCCCAAATGAAGAAATGACCCCTTCTTCAGGGGATTTATTGGTGCACCACAGAATAAAGAAGAATAGCACATGTGTCACAGGGCAGAAAGGAGAAACACTTCATGAACCAGGAGCTGGGGTAAATAAAGAAGTTCCCTTCCAGACAAGGAGCTTGAATTAGAGGGCAGAAAGTGGGTCTTCCTTTTCTCTAATTAATTAGCCTGTGCTTTTGTTTCCACCCTGCTTAGCTGACAGGCAGTGACTGGCAGGTGCACGTACTCCAGAGCATCCCATGAGTGCTTGCAGAGAGCGTGAGCTCCACCTCAGAGCCCTCGCGCTGCAATGTTGTGATGTTTCTATTATGGGAGCTGCAAGCTCCTGTTTTGGGTAAATAAGCTTAAAACCTTGAGCACTGAACATGCCAGCAACGGGCTCAGGAGCAAGTGTCCCACCCACGGGGGGAACCACAAACATAGTTTCCCAGGCTGAACCATGTGGTTTTTAGGGCAGAAAGCAACACGCAGGGTCAGAAGAAATTACAGATGGGGCTCATAATTCTTTATTTTTATCAGAAAAACTGAAATTCATACGAACGAGACATCATCATCATTCTGACACTATTCTATTGAGCTGGCATTAATGATAGATCTGGCAACGCGCTGTATGTTCTTGAACAATGACAAATGCACTGTGGAAATTAACTGAAATACTGAAAGCAAAATAATAGCTGAAAAATATCCTGCTTTTCAGCTTTTGGTAGCAGAAAGCATGAACTACGCTGCTTATGCAAATCTCAAGTCAGTTGCAGGCTAAAAGAATTAATCAGAATGCAAAGTGCTGTAATTCTGTCCTAATTCTAGGAGAAAGTATCAAACACATGTTTAAATGTCATTCTCCAGCCTTTAATTACCTCCACTTAGCGAACCCCCCACAATAAGCTGTACGAGGAGGTGTCACTCACTCGCTTGCCGAAATGCTGGGTCCCACAGGCCAGCAGCCGCGGGCAAGTGCTGCCTTGTTTAGTTACACAGGGGCCTTTTGGCAGCCCCTTGGCAGCCCTGGCTGCTGGACCATCTGTGTTAACGTCTTCCTTGGATGTGTGAATAACTATAAAGGAAAGAGAAGTAAATTACAAAGTCTGCTCTAAGGTGTGGAGGGAAAGGCTTTAGCCTCTTCTCCAGGCTATCTCTGCAGTGCTGGTGGTGGCAGCTCCTGCCCTGATAGGAACTCTTCAGTTTATCTCCATTTCTCCAGCTGAGGTTGAGTACAGCAGAGAGGAGAAAAACTGCAGCTTGGACTCAATTGCGGAACTGAGCCAGCTTTTTGCTTGCAAAAGCCAATGGTATAGCAATGCTGGGGAATAGATTCAGTTGGGTTGATCTTCTCCAGGATTTTCACATCCTCATGGTGTTTCTGGTGTCCTGCATATGGCATGTGAAAGGAACTGGGGACGGGGGGGTGGGGAAGAAGCATCCCCAGCCGCAGCCAGCTCCAGGGGGTTGCCCAGAGCTGCAATATCCCCCACCCTCCAACCAGTTTCAACAGTCCTTGGGAGGAAGCTGAATTGTTGGCTGGGGCTTGGGAGGACCGAGAGTCTGTCACGGAGCCAGCGGGGATGGTGGGGAGTCCATAAACACCTCGCTCTGCTTATTTGAAAGTAAATTACCCTACGAAAAAGAGATTGCCCAGAGTCGCTTTCACGGTCTCCCGGCTGATTTGCTATGCTTTAGGAGTGAAATGCTCTCCAGTCTTGAAACTGAGGTTTTGATAACTACCAAAAATCTGTGAAGCATTTGTTCAAGATCAGCCTACTGAGCAGTGCTGGGGCCGAATGCATTTGAAGAAGAATGGAAAGGATCAGATCGCGCCTTGCCTCAAAAGTTATTTTTAAATGGCTATTTCAGCACAGTAAAGGGTTAGGAAACATGTGTTCTCCACTGTCAGAAGGCACTGTATTTGCCAATATATTTAGTGAACAGCAGTGGGAGATAAAATTACCAGTATTTGCTCTGGAATAGTAAATGCCATGCCTAATGGTCATAGAAGTATTTTTTCTGCTTTCTAGTTAGCTAGGATTGATGTTATTAAATACACCACATTTAAAGCTTTTATAGATTCTCAAAATTCCATTACATTTTTTACTCAGCTAAATTAGAGCCTTGTGTTGTGTAAAAGAGATCTGGCCCATATTGATTACAAAAAAGGAGGAAAGGTTTTATTAGAGATATGAATGGGCTTTTTGTTAGTTTGCTTCAATCTGGCAAACAGAGGAATTAAATTATTCCATTCCTACAGCACTTACCTGTCTCAGCAGGTGGATTTTTACTCCCCCATCAATATGCTGAGAGGTTATTTGGCAGTTTAGCAGAGATGCAAACACTACAGCTCAGATCTCTAAGTGGATATAAATTGTCATTGTTGTGCTGAAATCTGGCTTCTCCTTCACAGTCAAGGGAGCTGTAGGGTTCATGCTTTGCAGGGCATTCACTGGAGGTCATCCAAGCATTCTTCTGGCGCTGGGGCAGTTTCAGGACCCTTCTCAGAGGTCATGTGGGGGCAGTTCATGGCTCCACATTGCTGTCTGCCAGTCTTGGCTAATGGGCTTGTGCATGCAGGAGTGAGGACCATCTCCCTTCCTCCCCAAAGCCCCAGAGGGTGAGATGAGGTTCTTACCCGCTGCAGTTCTTAACACTGAAAATTGTTGTGACTTTACAAAACACAGTGGCAGTACATGCTGTCCCCAGGTGAGATAGCATCCGTAATGATGGGATTTTTATGAACTGCCTGTTGAGTGATGAAGTCATCCCTTAAGTACAAGACGCTGTAGTGGTGAAGCACCTCACACTTAAATCGACCCAGCTCATAGCCTTGGCCACCCAGATGTCGAGGGATAAGTGAGGATGGAGTCTGGGCTACCTGGGGCAGCTTCGAGGCTAGGACTACATATTTTCATTAACTCGTTCATTCACTGGGTGAAATAAATAGAGAGTCCTGTGAGCCAGTCATGACACCCTTGGGTGCCAGTAGAAGAGCTTTTCGCTCTTACATCATGTCCTACATCTGAGGCTGCTGGGATCACTGTGTATCTGAGGCAGATCCCAGTAAAGACTGGGGAGTCATTGTTACTGGTCCCATTGAGCACCATCCTGTGCTTGCTGGCACCCACATGGCTGCCCAGGCTCCTGGGAGCACAGGTTTCTCACTGGTTTGGGGTTCTCTTATTAGGTAGGGAGAAGGGGAATGGTGGTAAGATGGGGGATGATGGAGCAATGGGCTAGGGCAGAGAGGACACAAATAACTTTACTCAAACCTACACGTAACCTCACACCTTGCGCCAGCAGAGCGCTGGGTATATTCCACACCTTCATTCATCTCACTTGGCACAACCTCTGATCCCTAAATTGCAATTTCTATTGGGCAGATGTGATTTCTAAATGAATTAGAGCTTGGGTCATGACGCTAATGGTGTTACAATCCCATCTGCACGTGCTAAATCTTGCCTCAGAAGTCATCCATGGTATAATGCTTTTCTACCCCCATCTGAAAGCTTTTCTGAAAGCCTTTCTACCCCCATCCAAAGCAAGTGCTGTTTAAAGAAAGGTGGAGATCAAAAACCTTTGGGATCCAAAGGTCTGAGCCTAACTCAGCCTTCTGTAGCCATCCATAAGAGGGAGCTCAACCATGGTTGCGTCAGGAACACAAGCATGGCGCCCTTTCCTTGTCGTGGCTGGAGGCAGCTTTGTAGTCTGACACATCCTAAACAGGAACCCAGAAATAAAAGGAACTCTGCTATGCAGTGTATTTAACAGAATAATTACACAAGAGAAAGTAATTTGTTCCTCCAAGAAGGCTTTAATGTGCACAAGGAAGTCCAAGGGAAAGGTCGTGTCTCTCCCTGCACTTAAGAAAAGGAAGAAAGCACAGGCATCTACAACCTGCTGCAACACCCTGGCTCTGGTGTAGGAGTGTAGTCCCCTGTGGCATGTCCCAGTGTCAGCCCCCACCACCTCCCTGGGCTCCCCATGCAGGACACCAGGCGTTCCTGAGGCGTTCTGCCGGGGGGCGCTGCCCATGGGGCTCTTTCTACCCAGCTCCACCAACATGCCCCAGGTGCAGCCTGTTCAAAGACAAGCTGGCCTTGTGGCAGGTATTGCCAGGGGGTCTTCCAACACCTGCTTTTTTTGCCTGTGCACATAAAAGAAAGAAAGAAAGAAAGAAAGAAAGAAAGAAAGAAAGAAAGAAAGAAAGAAAGAAAGAAAGAAAGAAAGAAAGAAAGAAAGAAAGAAAGAAAGAAAGAAAAAGAAAGAAAGAAAGAAAGAAAGAAAGAAAGAAAGAAAGAAAGAAAGAAGCTCTGATGCTTGTTTTGTGGAGAGATGTCTGATACTGCTCTGCAAGGACCACTGAAGAAATTTTCCTAGGCTGAATCTACACAGTCTGTGGACCATCAGGGCTTTAAACCATCTCCCTGAGCCTGCGGCCGCTAATGCGGCACGCGTGTGGGTGTAGGGAAGGTTTGGACTGTTGGTCTGAGAGAGGGGTAGTAGAACAGGCCCGGCGGAGGGAGCAGCCACGAGGCTCAAGAGAAGGCTTAGGTTAATGAAGATGTTGCTATTTAAAGTTAGCAGTGAAGACAATCCCTGGCAGAGGATTTATTCAAACCGGGTCAAGCTAAGATTGGGTTAAGGCACGCCAGGTACTTTGCTTTTTCCTCGGACAGCTGACGGACATCTTCAGCATGCACTGGGGCGATCTGTCCTCAGCCCCAGCCACCAGTGTGCTGCCCGCTCCCATCCACCCACCAACACCTTCCCGTCCTTCTTGCTGGCAGCCACACCTCGGCTAAACAGCTCCTGCAACAGGGAATTCATGCCGTTAAAATAAAAACATGGTCCTCTGGCTTGGCGCAGGCAAGGAAAATGCTTTTGCTGCCTTGAGGTCCCCCAGGAGAGGTGTCGGGCACCTGCACTGTGTCAGGTACAGGCAGCGCAGGCAGCGCAGGCAGCGCAGACAGTGCAGGCAGCGCAGGCAGCACAGGCAGTGCAGGCAGCTCAGACAGTGCAGGCAGCGCAGACAGTGCAGGCAGCACAGGCAGTGCAGGCAGCACAGGCAGTGCAGGCAGCGCAGGCAGCAGGGCCCCTCAGTCCCCGACCCTGCACAGGGCTCCCTCAGCAAAGGATGCCCACCCTGTCCTCTGCCCAGGGCCGGCGGCACTGCCCCAGGGTGCAAAACCATAACCAGTCATAACACAATAGAATAGAATAGAATAGAATAGAATAGAATAGAATAGAATAGAATAGAATAGAATAGAATAGAATAGAATAGACGCAGTAATGACACTTAAAAATTACAGAGCTATAGGGGTCAGGGCAAGACCCCGGCTATACACAGAGATTTGAGCGTGCAGTTAGGGTTTCCATGCCAAGCGACAAACTGTTAATAGCGATTAGGAAAACTTATTTCCTGCTCAGAGGAGGCAGCCAGTCAGTGGCAGGGATCATTTTAAAATCTCTTAAGTCTTTGCTGTAACTCACCAGCAGCTAAGTAAGCCTCTCTCTCCACAGGAGGATCACCTTGGAGGGAGGTTTAAGGAGAGGGCTGTTGAGATGCTGGGGGAAGGGACCGCTCTCCCCTGCCTACCCCTCAGTGGCAGCTTAACCTGAGGCCGATGCTCAGTGGGTGTCCTTCCTCCCACTCCAAAGAGCTGAGCCTCCCACTTGCAAACACAACCCCAGGCCACCTGGACTTGGGTGGTAAAGAGCTCTTTTTTCTTGCCCAGACTTACCTTATAAAACTAAAATACAGTAGAATCTATAAAATACTTAACAGACTGTAAAAGTTCACTCACTAAGTCCAGGTGGAGTTGCCAAACCCTTCCCAGTGATGAAAACACCATTTGCCTCAGGAGCCCAGAGAGCAGCAGAGGCGCTGCAAGGAGAGCAATTGCAAACTGCACGCTGGCCTTTGCTGGGGGGGGTCCCCAAGATCCCCCTGCTCGTGGGTGAGACACTGCTGCAATCCTCCGGGAATGTGACACAAGGAGCATAATGACAAATGAGCAGCTCGCTGCTAATTATTAGCATCTAAGCAGGCTGCTGAGCGTTTAACATTGAGGGACAGGAGAAGGGAGGAAGGGACTTCTGCTGCCCCCATGTCCTCATGGTGCATAGCAGCATGGGTACAGCTCATGAGCCCACGTCCTGGGGTATTGTCTGCCTGCTCAGTGTGGGATCAAGCCCCTTTTCTCTGTAGGTCAGGAAATGCCTTTGGATTGAGACCCACTGTCTCCCAGAGATTTCCAGAAGACGAGTGGGATGTCACAGAACAGAGCCAGGTGACAAGGCATGCAGGGCTGAGTTTTTAAGTTTCCCTTAGAGATACCTGCCTGCAGCATTAGGGACACCAACACCACTAGAAGGGGAGCTCAAGGAAAGCTTAATTATGCATGATTTTTTTTTTTTTTTTTTTTTTTTTTTGGATCTGTGTTACTAGGCCACTGGGGAATCCTCACTAAAATCGATAGCCATGACAATCCCCCAGGATTTTTATGTGGAGAGTTCCTGAAATACCTCAAATTCCTCATCTATTTCTAATTCCCCTGGCAGAACCCATCTACGATTTAACATTGCCAGGTAATGCACAGCACCTATGCTAGGAAGTAGAGAGGTGACTAAATCAGTTTGCAAACAGAAAGAGCTATCCTGGTTCTCAGCCCAAATGCTGAGGAATTCCTAGAGTTAAGTGCAAGGTTGATCAGAAGCTTAAATGTAGGACAGGCAGAAAACCAAAGAAAAGCAAGCTGAAATTGGAGCTGGGGAAGAGACGAGGAACTCGGCAATGACTTTGCTGTAATGGGTGTCCAGCAAAGCCACCACTCCTCTGACTTCCCTGGAGTCCTTTAGTCCTGGCAACAGGGAGCCTTTCCTCCCCATCATCCCGCGAAGCCTGGACGCCAGCCGTGCCTTCCTCCTTGCCCTGGCAGCAGGGTTTTTTAATTTTACACTGAGAAGTCAGATACAGACTAGCAGCTTCTGGCTGAGCATTTCCCCACCAAGCTGAGCCGAGCAGCTGGTTCAAAGGAGTAGGAAGTGGCGTGGGTGAACGCCTGAGTTGCAGTTGTCATCGAGTGACATGGCTAATAATAAGAAGAGTTCTCCCTTCTGATTCCCTTGGCGGCTTTTGGTTCTCCCAGGCCTCCCACCCATGTCTGATGGAAATGGCAGCCGCCGCTCGGCGTGCCACACAGCGCACCAGGCAGCACTGCCTGCCTCCCCCGAGCCAGGACCAGGGACTGCAGCTTATGTGGTGCCGCTTCTTTGGCAAGCTGGTTCATGAGCCTACACAGTGGCTTCCCAACGGGAAGAGGAGAAAAAAAAAAGAGTGATAGAAGTAGTTTATGATATTGCCTGGCCAAATGTTTATGCGGCTGAAGGAAACTCAACTTCAGATCCCTGTGGTACCCATACAAGAGCAAGTTTTGAAGCTCAGGGTTGAGGTGAAGCTCTGCTCACCAGCAGCTGGTGACCTCCCTTCCCTTCATGACGAGGAGCAGCTCCTGCTTCAGCCTGCCGGTGGGTGATGCACTCCCTCCCACCGGGCAGCGCTTAGGGGTGCGGAGAGGTCCCTGTCCCAAGCGCTGCATCCTAGTGGCCCACCGATGGGGTTGTGGGTGTGAGGGTGATGCATGAAAGTGGCTGCAGCTGCAAGACCAGGGAGTAAGATAAGATGCCCTGCAGGAAATGCATGACAGAACGCAGAAGAACATGCAAATGGCCAGTCTACCCCAAGAAAGATTGAAGGTTGTTATGATTTGAGCTGATGCCCAGGTCTGTTGTTGCCTGCAAAATCATTTGTGGTGACTCCGTCCTCCCCCAGGCCCTGCAGGAAGCAGGGTAGGACCTGCTGGTGCCCAGGCAGGAGGAGCGTTGCATCTTACTGCATCTCTGACTCATCGGCTTCTGTGCCAAAATATCACCACCGCCGTGGCACGCACTCCTCCTCCCGGCCCCACCGGCATCTGCGCCTCGTGCATGTGGGTGTTGGATGGGAGCGCTGGGCCTGGCGCAGGGTGGCTGTAAAATGCAGGGCCAAGGTCTACTCCCCGTTTTTGGGAAGGAGAGGAGAGTGTGGGAGCAGCCGGACAGGCGCCCAGCTCCCAGCGGCACCAACACGGCACAGGGGCAGGAGAGTCACGTGCGTATGCTCGTTTCTCTCTCCCCGCTTGCATTCCGCCGCCGTCTATATTTGGCGATAACCGATGCAATGTTAAAAATATAACATGCTCCAAGAGACAGCTTTAAGCTATATAAAGCAATCTTTACATTAGTATTAGACCATGTTCTCTCTCCTTTGTGTGCCAATTGCCAAAAAGTACTATATGAGACTTATTTATATAACAAAGTTCAAAGTTCACATGGCTGTTAGCACCGAGGGACACCCAAAAATTCAGGGTAAACTTCTACTAGCTTCAGATTAGAAAAGTGATTCATTCCAGAACAAATCTCCGTTACAAGACAAAACCCATCACAACCTGCCACAGGTCTCTTCCTGGAGCTGTAGAATGTATGTGGGCCAGCACAGCAACAGGGACTCCTCTGCTGTAAGAGGGCGAAGTAGCAACAAAATCTCTCTGTATGTATAGCAAAAATATATTGATATTCCAACACAAGCCATACACCCTGTCTTGTTTTCTGAAGCTTCATTGTCTCCAGAAATGTTCCCTTAGAAGAGGCACTACTTACATTTCTGGGTTATATTTTTAGAATATCACAGAAGAATATCCCTCCTAAAGTCATCAGTTCTGCCTGCAGGATGAAAATAGGAGGGTGATTTTAAGGCATGCAGTCCCATACCAAAACTAAAGCCAAACGCAGTATCTAAATGATCAGCTATTTCATGCATTTTTTTGTTTTAACCTTACATAAACAGAAAAATATTTCAAAAGTTGAAGCTTTTCATTAATTTTTGCTTAAGTTCTTGTATCTATGTTTTCTCCCTCCTGAATTTTGAAGTAGGTGTAGGAGACAGAAGGACCTGACATCAAAGGTATTGTTCCAAAGGCACTGAGATGTCACTAACACCAGTTTTTAAGCCAAATGTGACTCTGTCAGTGTGTGAGAGCAGCTATATTGGGTCAGAGCAGAGGTCCCTCCAACTCACCATCCAGTCTCCAGAGTAACCAGAAGCAGATGCTGAGGCTAAAAGTAAAAAGTGCAGATAATCAGTGAGCCCTGGATCCCCTGGGACATCCCTCCAGCTCCCAGCAACCAGACAGTCAGTTTTTCTGAGCCATGGATTACATCTGGTCAGTTGTGTCAAATGGCCACCTACAGACTTTTCCTGCGTGCATTTGTCTGAATCCCTGCTAAAGGCAGTTTCGGCTGGTCCCTGGAAGATCCTGTGGCTCTTTGGCTAAAATAAGGGTATGAAAGAAAAGTATTTTTGTTTGTTTTTAACTTGCTGCCCATGAAAATGTGACTCGAGTTTTAAGAGTGAGTGATCCCTTCCAATCCACTTTCTTCATGCAGTTCACTGGAGGATTGTGTAGCATCATATGATCCCCCTGTTGCCCCATTTCCAAGCTGATGAGCTCAGATCACCTCAGTCCCTCCTCACAGAGATGTCATTTCATGCCCCCAAAGCTGGTGCTTCTTATTTCACATATGCCTGACACGAAGTCCTTTGTGGAATGGAGGGCTTGATGCCTATTTAGTGTGAAGTCAAGTCCTTACACCCCATCCCCTTCCATTTCATCCAAACCCATCTAGCTGCACTACCAGGCACTGCAGGATAAGCTGGGTTATGCTTGCGGTTGGGACTAATCAAGGTAATTAAGCCATTTACATGATTAACATACCTTTTACTAACTGTGATTTCTTCTCTTTTTTGTGGAGCATTTAAGGAGTGCTGCAGGACACCATGGAGAGACCATATCTGAGCTGGGGTGCTCAGACCAGCACTGAAATCTCAGGACAGGGGCTTGGAAGTGCTGGGGTTTTGGCCACTGCTCAGCCACGGGACTCATGGCCATGATATTTCAGAGGAGTTGGGCTTGCTACTTTGGTCCAAGGGCGTCAATGTGACAGCACGGAAAGAAGGGACTGCTCAAACCCCAGCGAAAGAGGTGTTTTAGAACAGTTACTGTGAAAAATGGAGCAGACCGCTCCACACAGCTGTCCGGAGGTGCAGGTCGACCTTCAGAGCAGTAGCACAGTGTGACGGTGGCTGGTGTTTTGAATGGGCTTGTGATGACCAAGAAACAACCCAAATGTAATAATATACTATTAAGCCATGCAGACATAAATGAATGAAGTATTTTAAAAATGTTTTGAAATGAAGGTTTAGAGAACCATGTTCTTAGAGGCACTTTATTCAAACATTCAACACTTGGCCATTTATTAAAACATACCATTAGTATTAAAGAACATTAAGTTTTAGAAGGCTGAATTTTTAAAAGGAAAATATCCATCTAGTCATGCTTTTTGTTTATTTTTGCAGCTAAAGTACTTTGGAAAGCATTTGGTTCATAAAAATTAAAGCTCCTTTAGTGAATTGTGGAAGCCGCAAAATATGTGTTTTTAACAAGTCCCAGCGCTGTTATGGCCCCCATTTGCAAGGCTGGGGGAAACCATAGATGAACAAGGGAGGTGGAAGAGAGCTGGTTGCAGAGCCCGTCTGGTTTGGGGGCTGCAGTCCCACCGCCCCACCACGTGGCACAGGAGGACACGCTATGGTCGGTGCCAACCGAGGAGGAGAGGGGCAGCTGCCTTGCAGCTTATACACACTCTCCTCTCCTTCCCACCACCCACTGTATCTGCGCTGAGCTACTACATCTGGAGTGGTAAGCAGCGAAAATCTGAACTGAAGGCTTTCCGAGGCAGAGGATGCTGCCTTGCAGCACAGGCAGCTGTGGGGAAGAGGTCAGCCTACTGCTGAGGGCTGGAGGGAAGCAACAGGAAGTTCTCAAATTGTATCAGGGGAGGGGTGCTTTTGGATAGCTCTTGGCTGTCCTCGTTGGTGTTAACACTGTGCTAACACTAACCACTGCTCTAAGTAACCTAATGGCACAAAAGCCCAGACCCAACATTTGCCCTCAAATATATTAAAAAGAAGGTAGACACAGAGAAGCAACCCAAAAGTGTTCGTCGACACAACAGGGAGTGCTCTCTCCTTTCCGCATCCCAGCTGCTTTCCTGTCCTAAGCTAGTTACAGGTGTCAGAGAGAACGGAGTTGCTCAGAAAGGTTTCAGGGATGAGAAAGAAGCATTTTGGATGTCTGCGAGGAGAGTCTTCCAGCACAAGCAGCACATAAGTGCTAGTAACAAAATTGAACATGTGAGCGATGGTGGGAGAGAGGGTGGGAGGCAATCCTGCTGGGGCAGGCGCTGGTGTTTTGACAGTAAATGAGAGATGATGTCTGGAAAAAGAATGGAATACCACTGTAAGATAAGAGGAAAACTGATGGTGGGGTGGACAGAGAGAGCTAGCATGTTCAGACAGAGAGCTAGGACAACAAGCTTCATAGCAGGACCTGGGTGGATTTCGGTAGGGCACAATTGCACAACCTTGTAATAATCAAGATACTCAAAAGTCTGGATAACAATTTTAGGAGAGACAAATAGACAGACAGAAACATGGAGAAATTGCACCAAATGAATCTGCAAGACGTGAGCATCACCTGGATATGAGGACCTACAGAGACATCCAGCCTGAGGATCATGCTCTGTACCCTGCAAGTGCAAGGATGAAGGTGTTTGCCCAATACCTGAGGAAGACGCAGCTTAGGGGGAAGGCCAGGATCTCTGTTTTAGGCACTCTGTGTTGATGGCTGGAGGAGAGATACTATTATTGCAGCAAGTAGATTTGAAGCTCCAGGAACACATTGCTAAGAGCTTTCCATACTTAAAGGGGACTTATAATGGGGACAGACTTTTTAGTACAGCCTGTTGCGATGGGACAAGGGATAACGGTTTTAAACTAAAAGAGGAAAGATTTAGACTAGATAGAAGGAATAAATTTTTTATGATGAAACACTAGCACAAGTTGCCCAGAGAGCTGGTAGATGCCCCATCCATGCAAACATTGAAAGTCAGGTTGGATGGGGCTCTGAGCAACCAGATCTGGTTGAAGATGTCCCTGGTCATTGGAAGGGAGGTTGCATTAGGTGACCTTTAAAGGTCTCTTCCAACCCAAACTATTCTATGATTCTATGATCCCATGATTTGGAGCACAAGCATCTTTTGTGATGGTCTCAATGGCTTATTTATGTACTGATATACACAGCCCTGAGCCCCTTGTGTTGTCATTAGCACACTAGCCACAGACTGATAGTCAGACCCTGGAGAGCTGTGGTGCTCCTCCTCCTGAGTTGTTTAGCTGAAAAGCCTTGAATGTCTAGTGTAGCAGGCACAAGTCATTCAGAGCAACAACTTAAACACTTCAGTCCCACTTGTGAAAAGCCAAATGCAGTCTACAGTATTCCCACAAAAGCTGCTCAGGAAAGTGGAGCAGCATATGATCCAAAATAATTAACCTAGTAAGCAGAAATTCTTAAACCTCCTCTCAGAACCTGGGTTGCAAGAGTTATTCTTCAAACTCAGGCAAACTGCAGTGTGTTTTCCTAGCTGCTACCTGTCATCCTGATATATTACAACTTTTATTTACTGTGAGGTTTGCATGATCATTCTAGAAAAATATCAATTTGTAGCGCAATATACAAGGACTGATTAAAAAAATTAATTACAAATGGTCGTTCAGCCGAGCTCAAACTGATGGGAATTTTTCTAATGCCTTTCAGCTAAGGATATTTTAGTATATCTGACCTTCCCAAAGCATTGTTCATCAACGTCTTCACCTATTCGTCCCCCATCTCCGCATTTTGGGAACTTAACAGGATACACAGAAATGTCTTTAAGACATATATTAATAACAAATTGTGACAAATGTCTTCAGAAGAATTAAGTACTGCAGGACTATTGCAACATATCTTTGGAGCGGTGCTCACTGTACATACATTGCTGTGATTGCTTCCCTTCCAACCCCTAGAATTCTATGATTCTATGAATGCATACTACATCTCAAAAGAATCCTGCATTTCCAGACCTATTCTAGCCAAGCAGACCTGGGAGCCCACTGCGAAGGGCACAATGATAAGGGTTTCTCCTCTGCCCTTCCAGGGGGAGCATATACAGGTTGCAGAAATACAACTGGTTTTAAATTTCATCTTTTTCAAACCTCTGTGACTGTTCCAGTTCCCCCAGTCACATCAATTGCCCCTGCCATACCATACACACACCTTCCCAGCTACCTCCATCCTACCCAATGATAAATGGTAGAGAGAGTACTTGTCTTTACCGAAGTATTTTTTTTTCTGGTCTTACATATATATTTTTAAAGTGGTCCCACACACAGTCCCATATTTCATCAGAAATGTTTTGTCTGGCACAGGAAATTCAGAGAAATGTCTTGGAGGCATCATGGAGCCACTGTAGCTGAAGTTGGAAGAAGAATCTTGTTATTATTGAGCAAAAAACCCTCTTGTATCATTTCACATGCCTAACTCAGCTTCAACATTCACAAGTGACTTCCCTTTTCCAAGTAATCATACATTTCATCAGTCTTCACCATGACTGCACGGCTACCTACATTTTGAAGAATTAGCTGGGTGTCACAGCATATTTTCAACTGTTTATACATATTCATGAGGCTCCTCCTGAAGGCCCACAATTAGGCTGGAGTTGTATTTTGCTCTGCAGCTGACATCCAATCTCTCTGACAGGTTGCCCAAGCATATTTGATATTGTTAATGGTGCCCAAAATTCTCGTTATGAGGTGCCCCAGTGAGATGTTCAGGAGAATGGCAGCTCTTGTCCGTTTGGGTTTCAGATTCCCATCCCGGCTGTTACAGGCTGAATGTTTCTTTTTTCTGGAGGGAAAACAAACCCAAGCTGCTCTTGCTGTTTTGACAAAAACAAGATTAAGAAAAAAAATGGTTTTCAGCATCAGAATTTCTCATAATTTTTCCTGTGAGGCTCTCCCCCCTCCTGCCCTTCTGGCTGGATGTGTGGAGATGTCAACACCAACCCCATCAGCTCTGAGCTGCCTCTCACCCATGCAGAGCTGCAAACCTGTCCTGCCTGGAAAACCACAATTGCACATCCTTAGGAAAAGCTGCAAGGTCTCAACAGCTAAAGCTTTCCCGGGAGCCTGTCCTCGCTGGGTGCACTCCTGCTGCTGGCTGCTCCTGTCCTGGCCAGACACAGATGTTGGTGATCTCTCTGGGAACACTTCCACCTGCCCCAAGGAAAGCAGGCATGCTGGGAACAGCTAAGCCCCCTTGGGCTGGAGTCAAACTTTGAAACTGAGAACAAGGAGTCTCTTTACCAGGACCCCATTGCTCCTGGAGGACAGACCTGTCTGGCTGCAGCTGAGGAGGAGCGAGTGCTAGGGCTGGTGAGCGAGGGTCTGGTGGAGGTAGAGCACCCATAGGGTGGCAGAAGAAGGGAGTGACCCATTCACAGCAGGGGGCGAAAGGAGGTCGTGCACCACCTGGGCAGAGGGATGCAAGAAAGTGGCTGAAAGTGGAGACAGCACAGGTGAGATGGCTAGTGAGGAAGCCTGGGAGTCAGAGAGAGGTGGGAGGAGAGTCAGATCGAGGAGGAAGGACCACCATGGGGCAAGCAGGCTTGGATGCAAGAGCAGGTGAGGTGGGTGGGGGAGGGTGGACATGGTCTGAGACATACTCTAGATCCTAAGGAAGCTGGTGGTAAGGTTCCCATTGGCTTCAATAGGCTTTGAATGGGGTCCAGAGAGCAAAGGAGAAAACGGTGGGAGCAGAGAAATATAGAATCCCGAGAATAACAAAGGGCAAGCAGGAATCCTACCCAAAGCCATTTCTACTGACAAAGAATTGAAATAATCATCTGAACGTACAGTGCAAGAGAAGGAGATAGAGGACTAAAAACTTCTGATATACAACTCCTTCTTTGTGCCCAGGTGAGACTACCACATTTTGCAGTTCATGTTGACCACAAAGATGGCTCCAGCAACTTCTGTTGGTTGTTGCTGCAGTAAGAAAAGACTGGTGGTGTCAAAACATTTTTTGGGCTAATGGCAGAGGTAACCCTGCCTGCTAGCACCCAGAAGAGGTTAACAGAAGAGTTTAAAAGTATCAGGAAATTCAACCCTCAAAGTCCACCAGTGCTTTGGAGAAGGACACTATGTCCTTGAGAATCTCTTTGGAGGACAATAATTGTGACAGTCCTTCTGCTCGGGACTGCAGCAAAGGTACACACACCCAGGACATACTCTTGGCTGTAGGGCTAGCTGGTCTCTATCCTTTACCTGCAGACTTCCATCATGTACCAGAAGGTCCAATTTCTGAGAAGAGACTTGCACAAGAGAGAAAACAGACCACACTGCCTTTCCTTGTGTTGGTAATGGAAAATTTTCCCTGCCAGGCACAAGTGAGGAGGGCACTGATTACACTGACCCACAACTCCTCCTCTGCCTTGCCAAGAGATAAGATACTGTCTGAGATAACAAGAAATGGAATATTGTAAGCATCGCTGCAGATGTACCAAGGCAAAATTAATGGAGGGAGGGTGACAGGTAGGTGTCAAATGCCCCATTGCAGGTGGGAGGTCTGAGCTCTCAGACAGCCAAGCAGAGGTCCCCACCAGCCCTGATGCTGCGTGCTCCCCGCAGGAGATTCCCACAGTGATTCAGGGCTTCAGCTGTAGTCAGGATTCAAACTGACGTAGGATACTAGTGGGTTCTCCCAGTGCAGAAGAAGCTTCTGCCAAAACTAGCCCTTTCCTGGTCACCAAAGTCAGGGGGTCACAAGGTCCAAGCCCCCCAAAACCCATGCTTGAGAATATCTCCGGTACCAGTGGAGTTGTTTGGGCTAACAGACTTCACCGTCTGCATGGTGTTGTGCGTGGGAAAGCCACACAGCTGTACACACTGATGGCAACCATTGTCCTCATCATTTTTACCCTTGAGTCTTGCTTCTTTCCACAGTGCCAGTTCAAAACTGAGCGTTAGAATTTTCAAACATGAAGAAGAAGTCAAAATGCTTATTTTTCAAAAGTACTTTCTGAGAACACTTTGCAATTTCTTGATGCTTGGCATATTGACATTCAGCTACAGTTTGTTTAACTGTATTTAATTGTTGAAATACAGTTATTTGATAAAGTAATAAGAACATACTGCTCAAGTTAACTCCTCCCCAGGGTTGTGCTTTCTGCTGATGAGAGGAGGAGTGGCGTTACTTCCTCTGAGACATCTCCAATCTGATTTTATTTCCCAGTCCCCACACATTCCTCTGAATGATCTCTGTGCCTTGCAGCCCCACCTGATGCAGTGTCGCGTGTCCAGTTTGTCACTGAGCTGTTTGTTTCCTTTTCCACCAGCTTATTCACCAATACATTTATAAAATGTCAGACCTCCTTTCATAATGCCTCTCACTCACTATCCCTCATCTTTGCTGATGGTTTAAAGCCTGGTTACATTTCCCATATACTAAATAATTTCCTAAGGGTTACAGCTTTCTTTAAGCAATGGTAGGAAAAATCTTATTAATCATGTCAGTGGCAATCAAAATTCCAGTCAGGGAAAGTGAAATGTAATTACTTATTTTCATCAGGCAAGCTGCTCCCTCCACCTGAGTTTATTAACTGGCTGGCATATCTGATCTGGGGATGGAAACGAAATGCTACCAGGTGTCAAAGGGGAGAAAGAGAAAATGTGCTCAGCTGGCCCATAACTTTCTAAAACCCTTCCCTGTCTCTGCTCAGCCCTTCACAGCTGATTTAACACATGCTGTCCTGAAGGGCAGCGTGAGATGCAGGCTGCTTGTGGAACAGGACAAATATTTTTAACAATTAAACACCTTTTTACTGGCCTCAGAAGTGGCTGGCGGCGCTGCGCAGCTTGCCAGGCAAGGTCGAGCCCCCCAGTGCAGGCAGAGCAGAGGGGCAGCGGGAGCCCGACCTGGGATACCACAGGGCACTCTGAACACTGTGTGTGCAGCCCTGCCTTTAGCATCCTTCTTATCCATTGTGGTTTGGAAATTAAAAAGAAACACCAGGGAAAAAAGGTCAGGGCAAAAAACTGGCCATTTAGGTCAATACTTTACCTCAGGTACATGGTTAGGTTTTGTTGTTGTGGGTTTTTTTTTCTTTTTAAAAGAGCTAAATCTGGCCCCTGATAAATATTCATATTTTCTTCCCTACTAGAAATATTCCTGAGGCTCAAACTGTGCATTTTATTAGCTGAAGCTGTTAGCCTTAGTGTGGTTCATAACCATAACTAGGCTAATGGAGCGTGTAGCTAAAATAGTTATTGCTCTCTCTTGGAACTGAAAAGGCCATTTTGGAAGTGTAAATAGCTTTAGATTTATCAGGAAAGGCTTCTCAGAGCTTTTTCCCTTGCCAGGATAATGGCAGGAGCTGGTTGCAGAAGGAGGACTTTGACTGCCTGCGCAAAGGTATCTTAATGTCAGAATCCAGACCAGTGAAAGAGAATAAACACAAAGATGCACAGGTAAATATCTTTAAGATGACTAGCACACTTTTATGAACTTCAGGGGGAAAAATCAGAATATTTAAAATAATCAGCCAGAACCCAAGGACTGTTTAGCAAGACACAGGTACTCTTGGAGGCTCGGATATTCAGCCACACAGCTGCTACCTCATCTGAATGACAGTGAGGATATTTGGCTTTCTTTATGTTGTTAGTGCTATTATGATTTAATGACCCAGTGAAATTCGCTTATCTGAGGCCTTTGCTTATCATGGATTCACAGAGCAATTTTCTTCATTAGAAATGAAAGCTATCAACTGGTCAAACAATACTGGAGATAAAGAGCATACATATATGATCAAAAAATGAAGAACAGAAAAAAATCAGTAGCAAAAGCCTTCCTACCTGATGTTACCAAACCCCTGGGTGCTAAGATTTTGTTTAGTAGCACAATGGGCTAATTACATATGGCTTCGGTAGCACATACATTATTCACATTTTCAGACACAGAATGAGAATTAAAAAAACACTGCTAAATGAATTTCCTTCCCAAGATGAAATGAACAGTCGCTCAGGAGACCAGGTGATACAGAAAAGTACCAGACCTTTGAAAAAAGGCGAAACCAGTGTTGTAGCAGGGAAGCAGAAAAGTCAAATAGGTCGAAGTATTCATCAGCTACCTTAATTTAAGTATGGAACAAAAAAGCCATGACAGCAGACACACAAAGCATTGCACAGGACTTGTGGACATCTAGTTAACACCAGGAGAGCACTCGCTGGTCAGGAAGGTTCCTCTGGGCAGAGCCTGGTTCGGTCCATCACATCCTTCTCACCAGGGCAAGGGCTGGTGCTGGTGTTTAAGAGAGGAAACGAGGAAATGAGCAGGCAGTAGCTGGGGGAACTTGTGTTTGTTTTAAGCTGCACCCTTCCCTGCATTCCTGAGTGCTGCCACCCGCAGCAAGCCAAGCGGAGGGGATCACCTCCATCCCCCAGTATGTGTCCCACCCCACCAGGCTGATGCCCATCCCGCAGGGTGCTTCTGGGGTGGGCAAACCTCACTGCTGGAAGATCAGCCTGATTAGTCAGAGACAGTGTCTCTCACCAGACCCGTAAGAGTGAAATGTGTTGGTTTTTAAAGCCCATGGTGGCAAGGCAAGAAAAGTTCCACCTCTTTCCCATCCTGTATCCAGCTGCAGATTTTGCACGGTGAAAAAGTAAAAACCTCCTTGTGCTTGTGGGATCTCTCAAGGGAGCTGGCTTTTCTTTGGATGGGGGAAGCCATTCACATCAGATCCAAAATGAGAAGCAAACTTCAGCCTTGAGCCTGCAGAGCAGCCCTTTACCAACACACCTCCCTGAAGTGAGAATACACCTGAGAAAAAAGCTGTGGTCCCTTGCAAGCACAGGTATGTCTTTACTCTGTGTGCTCCTTCTAGAGTCTCTGTGTCACCTCTTGCTCTCTTTTTTTGACTACAAATGGTTTTGGAGACAAAAGGTATTGTTTAACTTTATGCCCAGCTGGTTCCTGGTGGTACCAAACACAACCGCACAGAGGCTGGGGAACATCCACCCCCAAGCCAGGGAGCCCATCATTTCCTTTTGCGCACACCGTGGCTGTGTCTTTTATATTCTGTATGTTGCATTATTCCTGGAGGTTGCTGGGTAGGCAGCTGTCCTGCTCTGAGGCCCTCAGGGCAATTTCAAATCCTGTTTGAACCTCAGCACCGCACAGGTTCCCTGCCACTGCCTATGCTCTCTCAGGTGCCCCGGATGGCTATCCCATTTCCAGAGCACTCCTGCTCAGCACCCTCCGGGAGGCAAAGCTCTCGAGAAGCTGGCTCTTTGGGAGCACCAGAGCCTTCTGGGGGAGGACGACCTGCTCCTTTGCCTATCAAGCAAACTGAGAACAAAGGAGATGAAGGATGAGGCCAATGTTCCAATTAGAAAATGGGAGGAAGGATAGGATCAGCTTTCCCATCATATGGATTTCCCAAGGGCATCACAAGCTCGACTAATTTTCTTCTAGATTTTTGGCTTCTCTGTCACACTCTCCTGCTTTCAGTCTGTAGCTCGGGCTCTGTGCTTCACATAAGCAGGAGGAAACAAGCCACAAGCAAGGGAATAGAGGGAATGGTATTAAAAAATTTTACATTTCCCTGCCTCGAAGGCACTCCTAAGCATTTTTGCATGTGTGTCCACACCTAAAAATTTGGCTGTCCCCTGCCTCCCTCCTCATCTCTCAGGCATTTTTTTTCTGTAGAGAAGGCTGACAGCTTTTAAAGGAAGAGCTAATTGGCTCAGACACAAGTGGATGCTGCATGAGGGAAGGCACTCATCTCTGCTTTATCAGATCAAAACACTTCTGCTATCTGTTCCATAATGCACAAAACCGGTCATAAAAGAAACACGAGATCATGAACAGCTCAAGAGCTTGCCACAGTCACAAGGACTAAATATTTAATTGATTTGCTGCTTCTGCAAGAGGTAAGCACAAACCCCAGCCCCACTCACCTGAGAAGCAATGTGCTGAGCTATGCTGCTGGCACCAGTTGACAAGTGGCATGGAGACCTGCCCAGCTGCCACCCATGGCTGGGGGTAACCCACCTTCCATCCCAGGCTGGAAGCAAATGAGGGATCTGCTTTTACAAGGAAAAAATTCATATAACCATAGAATTATAGAACTGGTTTGGTTGGAAGAAACCTTTGAGATGGGGCTTTAAGTGTCACTGAAATACATTTTTGAATGCCACCCACATAGCCTTGATTTTTTGGTAATTCTTAAAGTAAGAGCCACAGCAAGCTACAAGCTAAGTTTAAATTTTCTGAGGCCTCTTCCCTTGTGTCCTGAAGTATTGCGGGCACTTTAGCATGGTGTTATTTGCTTCAAAATACATTTCAAATGTTCTTTAAGTGAGTAAAAGCCATCCCTCAAATGTACAGCTGAATTGCACAGAAAACTGCACTTTTCCATTGAAAAACATCCTCAGCTGGAGAGTTTGGGTGAGAAAACCCAGGGCTGGTCACAGATGGCCTTTGGCTTAAACCTGCAGCCCTGCACCTAACCCTCCGCTCTCTGCAAGCACAAGGGGCTCCATTCACTGCCCAAGTAACGCCACCGCAGCCAGAGAGATCAGCTCCACTTCTTCTCAAAAGAGCACAACACCGTTTTTCAAATTCGTAATTCTAAGAGAAAGCAAGGACAAAGAAGTGTATCAGGTTCCCGACACCACATGCAACTGAGTTTCACTTTGTCTGGAAACAATACAAAATTCACATGCGAAGCGTAAGGAGGACACAAAGGGCCCTGTCAACCCCTATGCGCTTGCAACAGAGAGTTCCCCTGCTCTCGTAAACACCATATGTACTGCTGGGTTTGAGAAATCCTGGGGACAGCCACGGCTGGATGAGGACTGCCGGGCCAGAAGATAATCCAAGAGAGAGAGGGACCAGCCGGCACATTAGACAAAATCCAGTGCAGTCCTTGCAACAATCCACCGCACGGCACAGCGCACTCCACGAGGGGCTTCCCTCAGCCGCTGAAGGCAAAACGTGGACAAAAGATTAATTGAGCCCTAAATAATAGCTCCTGGTGGAGAGTTGAATCTCTGTGCCTTGAAGAGCCGCCCACTCGAGTCTGTCAGACCCCCTGACAAACGCCAGTGATGCCCGAAGACGCAGGAGGCGAGCGGGATTTGCTAACCTTTTGGAGAAAAAGTGCAGTTTAAAAGGTAGATACTCAAAAAAGAGAGGGTTTCTGAGATGTGCACTGAGTACCTGAGTTTGCGTTGTACTTACCTGACAACAGCAGAGCCAAAAACCAAACAAATCTACCCCAAGCCTCTGAAGCGGTCCCCGTCAAGTATAGATTTGCTGAGACACTGTGAAAGATCTAGAGAAGGCTGTGTAACAGCCTACCAAAAGCGTGCTTAACATTCTGTAACTAACAGAACGAAAGGCTAGATGTAGTAGTTTTTTACTACCATGGAGACATTATTTCAGACCTCTCCATGGGTCTGGTACTTTGTGTTGAAGAACTACTCAACACAGACTCCAAGACTGTGATCTAATTTCTGAACATATTAAGTGCAGGACTAGACCGCAGCATTGGGCAAACAAGAGGGAAACCTCTAAGGAAAGGCTGGATTAAAACTCTGATGATGTTCAGAAGCAGAGAAATTGTTGCTAATTGCTCATACTCCACTAGTCCAGGGCTGCTTAGGGGAATGTCATCCACAGGACGGGGTGGCCATGCTCCAGTTTGGTTGCTTGCAGCTCTTTGTCATCCCAAGTCACTGGAAAAGTATGACATGTTCACATTGGAGGCCTCAACAGCACAGGTATTTCTCAAGTGCCTCAACTTACCGGATGAAATACATATATATTGTCTCTCACCTTGTCTCTATGCGGCTTCTTACCTTGCCTGCTCCACACACCTTAGTTCTCATGGACAAGCAGTTGGAAGCATGACACACAGGGGCCAAGGGCTGCACCACCTCCCACAACTTGGACTGCACCTAAGTGGTATTGACATGCCCTAACTCTCCAGGCTACCAGATGGAAATCCCAGTGATGGTGGAAACTAGCTCAGAGACTAGCTGTGGAATGACTAGCTGTGATCTGCAGGGCACTGGTCCAGAGACACCAGAGATGGGCTGCTGGAAGAGATCTGTTCTGTAAAGGAGACATCACTAAAGGAGTAGAGAAACTTTTGGATGAAAAACTCTGCTCTCCTTGAGACCTACAACAAACCAAACCCAGAACTGTATAGCTCAGCATGTAGATCTGGAGTGGACAGTTGCAGGTTTGGGAGTTTTGCAGGTCCTGGGGAGCAGCAGTCCACGGGTTGAAGACAGGCTCAGATGCTGTTGCCTCCCAAGAGCTATGTTGTGACAGAAAAGGCTCTAAATCTCTGGGATTTTTGAGGGTAGTGATGGCTTCATATGAGTGGGCTTTCTCCAGCCACATGAAGATGATGCACATTCTCACTCCTTGTCTTCCCCACAGTTACCTAATTTTCTGAGGAGGACAGAGTTCAACCAGAGGACTTCAGGGATCACAGGATCACAATAAACTCATACAAATCAATGCAGACTCATTTAGCAAGTTACAAGAGCTTTGAGAACTGTTCCTACCTTCACTTCTAGGTTATCAAGGTCTGAATAGGATTTTCTTGCTGCAAGAAGATTCCCACGGGATCTTCTGAAGGATCACAGCTGAATGTATCTTTGGACAATTGAAGGCCAAATTACTTATAGTTCTGAACTCAGAAGTCATCTTTAAAATGGTGAAAGACATGGAAAATACGGAAAAGGGATGGAGATGAGGGGTTTTTAAGTTCAAAACTACTTGTAATTCTTGCACTACTGGCAGGGCACTGGTCCTCCAGTCATTCAAAGATAAGCCATGCTCAAAGCTGCAGAAAAAAGAAGCACACACTGTGTTTTTGCTACTGAGGCTCTGGAAGATGGAGTGTCCTGTCATGGTGAATCAGAAAGCATGAAAACTGCTGGATCCATCTATGCTGTTTGCCTGCCATGGGACAAAACCAAGGTTAAGCTCTGAGGCCCTTGATGATATAGTCCTGTCCCCCGCAAGACAGTAACATGACAAAACTGTTACTGTCCTATTACTGGTTGCAGCATTAGAGATTTAACCTATCTTAAATTCATCTCAGTCCTGGGATCCTCTGGACACATAAACCTTCCCCAACTCCATGTAAGACATTGCTCTCTGTGCTACACTTGGAATGATTTTCTGTAGTATCTCCTACCCAAATCCTACATCTGTGTTGTGGGACAGAGAGCATGAGCATGGGAGTAACCTGCAAAACTAATTCATGCTTATCCTGCATTTCCGGACACATTTACTCCATCTGAATTTGCAAGCTTTGCCAACAATGTTTCCCAGCCTGTGTGGTCAGTGGAGCTGCAGCACTACGTCTGCAGGTCACCGCGCCTCACTCCGCCAGGCTCTTTCACTCCAGCTAGTGTCAGTAGCACAGAATTTACATTTTGCTAGGGACCCGTTGTGTTTACACTTTCCAAGTGGCTTACGGGTTTATGGCAGGTTACTGGGATCCTCAAGTGTAAGGCAGATTTAAGAGCTAGAGGTCACCGGCAGTGGAGAGCACTTCAAAGTCAATCCATGCTGACCAACGCATTCACTCTGAAGATGATACATTCGCTTTTGGTGTGGGTCTAATGTGAGGTACTGGACTGCCAACCTCATAAACTCCAAATTTTGAAACTCCTAAACTACTTCTTCTACAAACGTATTTTGCTTTCTAACACAGACTGAGATCAACAAGGTAAACCTTTTGAATCTTGCATCAGCTGTTTTGCCCCTAAAAAACCCCTCCAGAAATACATAGTTTTCTCAGCTGTAGAGTTCCGAGATGATTTTGATGAAACTTACTAAATTATTCAGCATGAGCATAACACCAAAGAAAATTCTAAGAAAAGGTATAGGTTTCCAGCACATAGCCGTGTTCTTTTTAAAAATTTCTGCAGTGAGCAGAGAATGAAGATCCATAATCCTAAGGTGTTTTTCAGGCAAACTCTCCAGAGATTGGACCAGCAGAATTCTCTGAATTTGAGGAATTTTTTTTCTGAGATTATACTGAGAAAACACAAGGCTGAGAGTAGACCTACAAACGAGGAGGATATGGCCATCCTAAAATGAGAGTCCAGAGACTTTGCAGTGCCTTTTCCATAAATCTGAGTCGCAATGAGCAAACCTCTGGCAGTGCTTGCTTTGAAGTACTCTTCTACTAAAACAAAAAATGAAAACCTATGTGCCTCTTTCTTTAATGAATTAATCAACTCCTCCAGAAAAAGCGGGGGGAAAGAGAAAAGAAGAAAAAAGCCAGGAAGCACATAGATGTTGCTCACAAAATACAAGAATATATTGAATAACTTTTGGAATTTCTATGGAAATAAATAATTTTTAAAGTAGTTTTCAACATGGGAAATGTGGCCTTGGTTCACATGAAATGAGTGTGCACAAAATGGGTACCAAAGGTGCCCGTGCAGGTGCAGCGCAGTGAGTTGCAGCCATCCATCCTGCCGTTGCTGGTCAAAGGGAACTGCCCATTTATCTACTTGTGTGCAGAGTTGTTCAGTTGTCCTGTGCAACTCGAGTAGTCGTTTCTGCAGTTATGACCACATTTTGTATATACACGTCTCTAAGTGGGCCTCTGGTCTTCATTTCTGTAGTCTGCTCTCTCTGAACAAAATGTAGTGTATCTGCAGGAGGGGAACCGTGATCTCAAAATTCAAACAGGCATGGTTCATCTCATGCATTATTAGAGGGAAAAGATTTCTAAAGTGGTGCTAAATCCCCTGAAGTTAAATGCCTTTCTTTTTCATCAGTTTCTAAACAAGACAGAGACATTTATGTTTTACTGTGCTAATATGAGTGTCTTGGATGTTTTTCTCCTTAACTAGATTGTCCCAAATAGATATTTCTAATGATCATCACCTTAAAGTACAGTATTATACAGCTTCCTTGGTACGAATGGATTTTATCTGGAGGTTGATGCTTTATGACCGCTATTATGACCACGTTTAATTCAAATGTATTTGGAACACAGCAGGAAAATGTGCTGCTTCAAAATTCAACTCCTGCTGCAGTAGAACAAGATAAGAAATTCAGCTTATATTTCGATTAAAGCAGATCAGAAAGAGCAGGCAGTATACGAGCATTAATATGCATGAGCCTCAACAGCATTTCTTTAGATGAAAGCTGTATTCTGTTCACGGGGCGCTGCTGGATGGGAGCGTTTTCGAAGTGGTGTAAGCAAACCTCCTGTGGCTGGGTGGTGGAGGGGACATACTTGGTCCTGCCTCTTCCACCAGTGCTGCTCCGGAGCTGCTGTGCTGACAAGAGGAACGGGTTTGATGGGGATCTAAGATCACCCCTACCCCAATTACTGTCCTGCCCCTTCCTCAGGCAGTGTCCCTCTGCTCACGTCCATCAGTTTGTGAGCTCCCAAGGGCAGAGGGCTTCTGCCCTTCTGGGCTGTATGGGGCTTAGCACCATCATGTGCCTGCCACCTTCAACCTGTCCCTCCAGCTTTAAAAAGCTGAATTTGCTCACACCTGAAATTCAGTTTTTAGTGGCTTCAGAAACAATATTTTTTCCTGGTTTGTCAGAATTGCTTGGCCCCGAGNTTAAGATGGGGAGGAGTCTCCCAGGTCTTGGCAAAAGTTGGTCTGTCCTCTGAAACTCTGGACTGAACATGCAGAAAGAGGCCAAACAATATTTTGTGAAAATATGCAAGTCCTCAGGAGATGAGATGGATAATCTTTTATAATAGGTTCAGAAACACAGCTTCCCTGAAGAAATGGTGAAGAGGGTCCTCATTTTGAAGGGTGGGGTATAAAAGCTAACTTCTTGGAGGTCCATTTCAGTCACAGTGGTGAGACCCAGCTAAATATAGCTTCAGAGACAGCTGCTGTACTCGAGCCCATCAGATTGGCTGTGGAAACCCCGAGCGGCCTCCCTTCCATCCTCTCAGAGCTGATGTTTACAATGAATAAAATACATAATTAGGCAAGCAGTTGGCAAAAGCCACGATTTTTCATATTAAGCAATTAAGCAGCACTGGACTGATTTGGCTGCAGCTCTGAAAAATCTGCCTAATGAAACAGTGCCACTTGACATTGAAGATGAACTTTCCTCAGGTCTAATTTCAGCCGCCATTCATGGAGAGACCAAATTTCTTGGACTAATTGAGCCGGGAACTTGGGCTGCGCGGATGCAAATCATTGCTGTCCGTGTCCGCAAGTTGCCCGTGGCTGCCGCGGGGCTGTGCCAGCCCGGAGCAGGCGCCCGGGCACTGGCAGGCACTGCAAGCAGGGGCAAAGCAGCTTGGTCTCCTGCCACGTTCAGAGAGCTGTGCCGCCAGCACAGCTCGATGATTTTGGGGCAGCTGGGGAGGTCCCTGTGCACTCACCAGTTCCCTGCCGTGGGGGATGTCCCTTAGCAGCATCGATGCCTGTGGGTGAGCATCCTTGCCATGCTGCTCGGCACACACGGAGCCGGGGCAGGGGCTTGTGTGGGTCTGTATCAGCGCAGGGGTGAAGGGAGGGTAGACCCACGGGCTCTCCTCTCCAGAGGATCTGGCGTGGTGGATTAGTTCTGGCTCAACACCATCCACCTCAAACCTGCAAAGCCGCTCGCTATCTCTGCATCCCAGCGTGCAGCCGAGATGTTTGCCTACAGAGGCACGATTGAGCCCACCTTAAACAGAGCCTGAAACCATCTTCTCCTAGTTTAGGGAAAGAGAAGGACACTAGCTAAGATGATGGAGCAGCCAAGCCATCACAGTAATGCATTTGTTGTTGGCTTTTTATTTTTGTTCCATTAGTGAACACCAGCATTTAACTCTAATGGAGTCATTTTACCTCTCCCTGTGATCCTTCATGATTTCAGAGCAGAGAGAAAGAAATCAAAGCAAAACCACAAAGTTGCCTGCCCATCATGCGCACACTTACGAGGGCTGCCAAAAATTTCTCTTTTAAAAGATCCCAGCTTTGATGTCTAACATCCTCTAGTTAAAAAATGATACATTAAATGTAACTTTCTTCTCATTGATGCTGTTTAATTCCAGCCAGTTTAGATAACTGAAGTGTTTTGGTTGGTTTTGCTCTCTGCATCCCCACACTAATACAACAGTGATTTGTTTGTAGTCTCCAGCGTTGCAGGCAAAATGTTCAGATAAACTGTTCATGCCTGAAATTGTTAAATGTTTGAGAAGCCTTCTGTACACGAGAGCTTGAAAACCTTTATAAAAACAAAAGGTATCATTATTTTAATCAATAACTAGCTGATAATGGCAGGATTTTTTAAAAGTTAGTGTTTATTTCAAGGGTCTGACTTGAGAGGCTGTAATGGGCGTTGAATTACAGGAACTGTATCATCATTTTGGCAAGAGGGTTTCATGGGAGCGCTTTGTATTAGGTTCAACTCTACAATCACTCTTCACATTCCCTGGTCATTACTCCACAGATGAAATGCCGAGGAGATGGAGAATCCCCTGCGTTTTGCCTGCAGCAGGTACAACACTGTCAATACCGCTATTATCCCTACCTACACAGCCAGAAAGGATTTTTTGTGCTGTCAGCGATCTGCACATCAAAACATGCTCAGTGCAAACGCGAGAGTTAATGAGCTGCCGCCTTTGTGCAATTTTATCAGAGATCAACAGACCTGGGTGTATGAAAGGCCTCTATGTAACCAAAGGCAGCAATGGAAAATTTCAGATTATGTGAAGTATCGTGAAAGGAATTGTTTTTTTAAGCAACACTTCTGCTATATGGGTTTTTCTCTTCCAGCCCTTTCAGGGTTCTGAAGCAACACAACAAGCATCTTGCTGTCTAGCCGACATAAAATCTCTATTTTTATCTCCATCTTTACCTTTTTCCCCCCTAAAAAAGAATAAGATGAAGGCAACTCCAGAAAAATAGACCCAGCAGCTATCGTATTTGCCTTCAAACTCCTTCTCAAAACTCACCTTGCTGCAATGCTTCCAAAACATGCCATGCCTAGTCACTGATACACCCAAAGTAAACTTGTTATTTGTCCTTCCTACATTTTTTTCCCTGTCACCACCACTATTTCCAGGTTAGATATAGCTCTGCTACCCAACATGCCAGGTTGTCTGATCAACAGGCTGGTTCTTAGGGCAGAAGTGCCATTAGCTGTGGAAATGCAGGGTGGGTTAACCGCCCTGGGACTGCCTAACCCGTGTCTTAAAATTACATTTGCACTATTTTGCTTCTATCTTCATCTGGGTATGCTTCCCACATATTTCTTTCCTTGGGTGCTCAAGGACAAGGAGAGGAAGGATGCATGGGGGATGGAGTGCTCTGGGTGTTCTTCGCCTAACAGTGCTGGCTGCTCGGCAGCGTTCATGGGAGAAAATAGACCCCAAGGTTGTGTTCACAATCCTCCAACACCTACCAAGCTATGGGGGGGAGGTGTAGAAAGCCATGAGAGGGAGAAACATGTCCCACTGGAATCTCAAACATCGAATGGATTTTGATGCAGCAAATGATAAAAAGTGCCTTTTTTTAAATAAGAAAAATTAAATAATGATTGCGCAATATTCATATAGCTCTGAGACAGCTCTAAGGCTCTTCTCAAAACAGAGCTAACACTGTGCTGATGAAAATGCTGATTTATAGCCTGAAAGGTGACATCATCAAATTCAGAGCACTCAGACCTCCGTGTATACACTTATTCCAGGAAACAGGAGCCAAGGCTCAACCTGAGAAGAAGCAGTCACGTCGCTGTACCACTTGATCATACAAGACTCAAAAATCATCTCTTATTTGGAAGGATGTGACCTAATTTTTTTCCTCCAGCCTTACAGATCAACTCCTCCTTAGAGTAGGTCTGGAAGCTGTTTGACGAATACCATTTTCGTGCAACTATGAGAAACCCTTTCCTCCATGTGTCTCATCAGAGTAGACAAATCTGCTGCTTGAGATGCAAGACTAAATAAAAGCTCCAGGCTGGTGCCACTGGAAGGATGCGCAGTTTACAGCATGGATGTTTTGCTGCCGTGGCTTTCCAAGCCAGCTTCTAGGGTGTAAGATGCACCAACAGGAGGAATTGTTCAGCTGGCAGAGTTGGCCAAATGGCAGGCAGAAAGCCTTCAGACACCCCAATATCTTGCTTGTATCTAGTCTATATGGAGATATATATAGAGAGATATAGATATATATAAATGTTGTCCCCTGAGCAGATGAAACTCTGCAGGCAAAACCGCAGCATGTTTCTGGCCAAAGGATGAAGTTATTGAGTGCAAACCTGTGTTCAGGAGCACGTTGCGAGAGCTTTCGTCTCTTGGATACGCCCAGGCAAACACCTACTGCTTGCAAGTTAAAGTTACTTTCCTTGTGACCACCCTTGCGAAGTCAACCTTGAAATAAAAAAACCCACCTTCTCCTCCTACAACAAATGCCTCCAAGGCCCTGAAACAGATCTTTGACACACACCGGTGCGACTCCGTGGATTTATGTAGGGTAAACCACAGACCTGAATCCACTCTCCTCCCTCCTGGCAAGCTTTCACTCTTATTTGGCCTAAACTACCTTTCATTGCACACAAACCTGGTGCTTCTGCTCCTCTACCCTGCTAAGTCTACACTTAGGGGAATTTATCGTGGCCCTGAGATTACAAAACCCTGCAGCTCCTTGGTGCTGTACCGAGACCCCCTCTGGCCTGGCCTCCGCGATCTCCCCACTTCCACACACAGGTTCCATCCCCTTTTTTTGCCTCACCCATAACACTTGCTGCTAGTTTACAACTTCTTAAGGGATCGCAATCCTTCCCATTGAAGCCAAACAGGTGTTCTGTCCTAACCAACCTGAATGTCACTGCTTCCTTCCCTCCCATCCCAGTGTGTACTGGGGATGTATTTTATGGAACTTTGTTGTGGAAACACTCAGCTGATTCTGTGCATTAATCCCACACACATGGGAGTCCCCTTACATCCTCATGCATCACCGTCACGAAGAGTTAATTATCATCACCGTGTCTGTAAAAGGTGGAAACCTCAGACCACTCTCTTTTGCTTGCAGAATAATGGTGTGTGTCACCCTTATTTCAGTTCCCTGCGATGCTCCTTGTCCCTTTGCAATTTTTTGGCTCTGTGTTTCCCATATGTTAGTGATTAGCTCTGCTGTTACACCCAATCTAACAATTTTGCTGTTAAGGCTGAGATCTTGTGGGTTCATGTGGTGAACCAGGATGCACTAGTAAATGTATTTGTCAAGCAAGCCTTCTTAGTAATTTGTTTAAAAACAGAAAATCAGACATGTAATGAAGTAGTTAATTACCATTTTAAACATATTGTTACCTCCATCTGGCCTGAGGATTAGCCAATACATGGGGTCTTGCCAGGTTGTTTCCACTACAATACAACGGCTGATAAGAGTCAAGTATTTCCTTGGTGCAGTGATGTTTATTTATCATACAAAATGTACACAAAGTCTTGTTTCCCTGAACACAGAGAGCAAAACAAACAGGAGCAGGTTCCTTGCTCGGCAGCCCAAGTCTGCCTTTGCAGGGAGCACCGTGCCCAGAAGAAGCTCTGTCTCTTGGCGTGCTCCCAGGGGCTGCTCGCTCCTGGGTCTCTTACTACAGCCTTTCAGTGACTCCATAACAAATACATTCCTCTGGAAAGTTGGAGAGCTATTTTTAAACCCCATCACACACAGCTGTAATCAATCCATCGCCCAACCCTTCATTCGCTAGGGCCTCTGGGGAAACCCTCCACCCACACGGCTTGGCTTCTGCTCAAGCCTCGTAGGCATGGCCAGGTGCTGCGCTGTCATTACACAGTGGTACGTTAATTGCGGCTGCCACTTAGCCAACATGAATGGTGAGCTACCGTTCACCTGGGCTTCTAGCAGAGCCAGAGATGAAGGGTGCAAATTATGGCAATGATGAACACCTGCAGCATGAGGTGCAGACCGGACACCAGCTGTGACTTCTTCAAGTGGACCTGTCCTTCTGCAAGGAGCGTGTAAGGACAACTCAGGCTTTCTCAGCTGATCTCCTCCCAAAGTATATATCCATATTCAGCTCTAGAGCACCGGGGCCATGCCGCTGGTGGCCCAGCAGCCGCAGCCAGGCAGGCAGGGGTTTCTCTGTCCCCCTCATGATGTGCTTACACCCGCCTCAGTCCTTAGCCCTACACTTGCTCACTTACGCCGCTCTGCAGACCCATTGCATCAACCTCCAGAGCTGTGAAAGCTGGGCAGCCTGGGTCCCAACTCAGTAGGTCCAGATGAGCCCTTACGTGGTTTTATTCCTGCAAGTCCCACTTAGGAAATGCAATGATGAGAGATCTGCTGGAGACTTTTCTTTGCTATTTTCACTGTTTAACAGTCCAAGCAAATTAATACCTTGAAACAAATTTGTAATTGAGAGTCCTGAAGGTGCCTGAGAAGACAGAGCATTCAAGAAGATAAGCAAGACTTTGGTGCCAAGACAAATCAGTAAGGAGACACCAAGGGACTGCTGTAGCCCGGCCGGGGAGAACTGCAGGTCTCCGTCACAGTGGCAGGAGGAGGTTTGCAGGGGCCTAAGCAGTTCTTCAGCAGCATCCCAGAGGGAAGCATTAAAGGCACTGATCTTTCCACTCACTACAACTTTAATACTGATATGTAAACATTTATGGAAAGAAATCGATCGGCAGGAAAGGAGGAGCTGTGGTCATCCAGGGCCAGGCTTGGTCTACAATTCAGCTCAGAACAGGCAACACCAAAGCTGCCGAAGGTGCTTGTCCACAGTTGTGGACAGGAGTCCAAAACTCCCATTTTAAGCTCTTCTTCATAAGGAAATCCTTGTGTCTTCAGCAGAGATGGTCCCGAAATGAGCACTGTCCCTGCTACAAGGCAGATTCCAGCTTCTTCCCCAGTGGGCATTTCCCCTGCCTGAGCCACTGCCCCCAATTCCTGCCCTGCTGGGGGCTGTGCATGGGGCCCCGTGCACAACCCAGTCCAGAGCTAACCTGAGCACACTTGTGGGTGCTTGTGGGGCCGTGGCAGTGTGGGAGAGAGGAAACCTAGCTGGGGGTGAGGAGCAAAACTTCCACCCCCTGGCTGCACAGCTTAATAAGCAGTTTGTGGCTGTCCAGGTGCAGCACAGGGACAACCAGCAGCACTGGAGGCTCAGCTACAGCCAAATAATAATAATAAAAAAAGGCAAATTCTGTTCCTTTAAATCCCAGGAGGACTGAAATCATACTGTTGCTCTGCTGGCCTTCCTGGGGAAACTCCTGCTGGTTCCCCACCCCTGTGGTGGGAGCTATGGAGGGGCTGCCAGAGGAAAGGCAGCTTGTACCCACTCCTGGAGATACTCTGCCTCCCTCTCCAAGCAGAAATCCCACTGATAGGCAGTGATCAGCTGCTCGCTCGGTTACTCATCAAGTAAGCATTTCCAGCCCCAAAATGCACACGGTGCCTTTAGAGAGTGGGAGGAGGGTGGTGGGCTCCCCAGCGCCTTCCGATGGGGCAGGCTACAGTTCCCCCTGCTCTCCTCAGCACCAGCTGCATTCAGACAGGCTATTAATGCATTTTATAGCCCATTAAAATTTGTTATGGAGCAGAAAATGGTTTTCAGGGAAAAGCAAACACACCCTGTGCTTTCTCACCAATTAAAGCCGATGAGCCACAGTGGCTCAGCCAAGATACAACAATACAATGAAAACAAGGCAAAATGTTTCAAAGTGCAAGTGGTCGGACCAACAAAAATGTGTTTTCCCGCATAACAGAAGAAAAATAATTAAACAAAACGCTGCTTTCCAGAGCTATGGAAGGAAATGAATGTCTGAAGGTGGAGGGGAAGTGTGAATGGTAAAATACAAATACACAAGCAACCACTTTGCAACAGAATATCCAGATCTAAGACAAGGACACATGGCTTACAAGGTCAGCGGTCAGACAACTGATCCCTTCTCCACTGCAAAGACCATTACAAAGAAATTGCCAAAACCAACCAAACACCATATTTTAATACTAAACAGGCACTCTCAGAACCAGTGGGAATTTCTCCAGTGTGGCAAGTAGCGTCCATACACACAAGAACGATTACTGCCTGCAGTAACAGGCAGCTTCATGAAGGATTTTCTACATGTAAAACTGCAACACTAAAGCCAGAGGAAAACATCAGTGAAACGACCGCAGTGCAAGAGACCCCAGACCACGCAACTTCATGACAAGTGCAAGAGTCAAATTATATAACTGAGCTATTCAAAGCCAAAAATACCTTAGAGACCGGTCCCAGGAGTAGTGTGATGTGTGATGTGTGATGATCTTACTGGGCCTCAGACAAGGACTGACATATCAGTAGAGATAAGGCTGGGCTATACAATGTCCAGCACTGGAATAACCCAAGATTTCCACCCAAAGTTGCCGAAACCCCAGAGGAAGACACTTCCACCACTGTGTGCTGGAGTGCTTCTCTCCCTGATTTTTGCACAGATGGAAACTGGAGGGAAGGTGGGAGATGTGCAGCAGCAGCAGCAGAAGAGAGTGAAGGTGGGAGACATGCAGCAGCAGCAGAAGAGAGCATCTCACCCATCTCCACTGACCAGAATCGCTGCTCTTACCAATGTTCCATTTCTTCCAATGCAAAATGAAAAGGAAATGATTTCTAACTCACTATCTAGTAAGGAATAAACAGTATAAGCAGTCAGACCTGAAGATTGAAATCAGTCCCTAAAAATGCAAGCATTCAGATGATCCTGTTTTGGGCAGCCACCCAGGAAAAATTGGAGTCTCCTGCACAGCAGCCCCGTACACTTCGAAGATCAAATGCCTCAAACACACCCAAACGCACTGTTGGGTGCCGTGAGCTGGCACAGGCGCTGACGCCTGCAGCGGGGAGCACCAGGCTCGGCACAGCAGCTCACATCCAGCGCGGTGTCCTCTACAGCCACAGAAAGAAGACGATGGTGAGGCTGCTTTCAGAAAGAAGGAATCAGCACATTATAACTGCAAGGCTTCACAGCAGGGCAGGATTCCTTAGTGCTGGTGTCTCACCTCCCCAGCCTTGGGCTGGTGCTTTGGAAACGCAGAGCGAGCAGAGGCTGCAGCTCTCTGTGAGGAACATCTGTCAACTAAAGGCCAACCGCAAGGAAACGCAGTCCCAGACAGGGTTTTTGCAGGGAAAACTTAAGAATATTAACTTTAATATTTGATTTTTTATTACATGGTGTTCCTAGAGATATGACTCTGAACCTGGCACAGCAAGTTAAAGAGATTATTGTCCGGTGATTCAGCCATCAAACCCACGTAGGCTCTAGTGCCTCCCATGCCAGTAATAAAGTAAGGAGAACACAAAGTGTTATTTCTCCATAGCCCCTGTGTCTTCCTCTGACAGAGCAGACAAACAAGCCCTGTTTTTCCAGCCACGCAGGTGATGAGAGGAAGGCAGGTGAGGACGAGGAGCGCTCGGACGCCAACGCTGAATGTCAGCGGTGCAAGTCCCAGGAGCATGGCATGGGGTTGGAGCTGTCTGATTCATCCCAGCTGCCTGCAGTACTGCCTTCAGACACGGCTTCAGGCACAGGCAGGGTGGCAGCCCCCAGCTCTTTACCCATCCACTTCAGTGCTGTCAGGGACGGGTCACAAGAACCTGCTAGGCAAAGCCATAAGCAACTGATTTGCAAGTGACTGTGTGTGAATAGTCTTGGAGAGCCAACAGGCCACCCCTGCAGCTCCAGCACATAACAGTGCCAAAGAGAAAATAATTTTTTTTAATTAACGCCCCCTCCCCCCAAATATTTGTCACTGTACAGATTCCCCTGGATCTCCATTACTCACTGCTAATGCTTAGAAAACAATGAGTAAAATGTAAGAGGCTGTTTATCCTCTTCCTTTTCCATTTTAGGGGTCGTTCCTCCTTCCTATTCTCCACCAGCTTTTTTTTTTTTAGGTTTATTGAATCATTTTACAGTTCTGAAGTCATTTCAGTACAGATGCTCTGCCTCCTACTGCTGTGAGCCCATCATGCTGCTCTGTGACCACAACCACCGCAAGGAAATAAACCTCGACAACAACTCAGCAGAGGAGCATTTGGAAGCTTTTAAGGAGCAGCAGTGCCTGCGGCAGAGCAGCCTTTCCCACTGCCATTGACAGATGGAGGTGGAATAGGCTTTCTTAGTCTCTTTTTAGAGAACAGATGCAATGGCAGCAACAATCCGCAGACCAAATCTCAAGTGTCTCACCCAGTTTCTGCCTCAGTTCCCATCAGGCAAACTCCTCCTGAAGGAAGATCCTGGTCCAGCCCCAGCCACTCTTGTGCTGGTGCCCTACCAAGACCCCTTTGCTCCCCTCCTTCACATCTGGCTCATTTCCCATACTGGTGCCATCAGTCCTTCATGTCATCTTATCCCAGCTACGGCCCTGCTCAGCCCATTTCCCAAAGCAGTTTTATGGCAGTAGTGGGGAAGGCACTTCATCCCTGCCAACATCCCTCCCCTGGGATGTCAGCTCTTACCCCATCTGAAAGGCTTCTAACTCTTCTATTGTGTGGAAGCCTTGAAAACAAAGACCAGGGAAGGAACTGTGCGAGGCCACATACAGAGGAAAGTGACTTTTTTCTTCCCTTTTTCAATCAAAGTTGGAGTTCCTGTTGACAGTAACAGAAGACATTTTGGGCAGAAATGGGATCTGTTAAAATTTACTAACCTCTCTGTGTGTGTCCTTTCACACACAGTAATGGCTCATCCTTCTTGCAACCTTACTATACTCTTGACGTTTGCTGTATCTGCAGGCTAATTCTCTGCCGGTTGAGTAAAACGTTCTTCATTGGCTACGAATCTACAAACTTTTAGTATCCCGGAATATCTACTCATATTCTGATACAAGGCGAACAGAAGCTTTTTGCATATATATATATAGTATATATACATTATTATTTTTTGTATGTTTATACTTTATTTGATATATATAAAAATACAAAATTCATTTTATAATTTTCTTTCCTACTGCTCCCCTTTGTAAAAGAAAAGCTTAACAGTCCCCCATGGCTCATTGCTACCCGTCACTTATTTGCATCCTTTTCAAGAAGGGCTGAGCAGACTCGAGCACCAGCCGGTGGCTGTAGCACGCTTCCAGGTGGGTGCCCACATTCCTCCTCCGTTTTTCTTCCTGCAAACGTGCTGGCTGCCTTTTGGATTGCTGCTGTGGCAGCAGAGCAAAGCCTGTCCTGAGCCATGCGGAGGGACAGACAGAGATTTCTCTTCCCAGCACCTCTCTCCCCAGCAGCACCTATAATTTAGACTCTAGAAATGGATGTAAGTATTTCACATTTATTCCCTAAATAGGGCAAGCAGGGATTGTCCGTCCTTTCTTCAACTCAGCAGTAAGCCACTTTAGTACATTTACTGACAGCTAAAAATAGACCGCCCATGCCTCGGCTTCCTCTACTGAGTCACCAGCAGTTTTCTGACCAATCCACAGTTGCACAGCAGATGGTTGGGCTCCAGTTCAGAAGGTGCAGGGAGTTTAACTCCAAGCACTGGCACGCTCGCAGACCTCATCCATCGCCTTACAAGGGTGCACTCCTTGGAAAACGTTGGGCAGTAACCTTATTAATGGGGACACCAGGGGGACACCAACACGGGCTTTGCATTACCTGCAGGGCAACTCTTCTGGCCCGTGGGGTCTCTTTGCTGAAGCAGAGCCTAAAGTGGCAGAAAGCGTGCACAGTCCCAAGGGAGGGGGATTTCCCGGGCGACAGAGCGGGCACATCCCAGGCGGAGCGCGGGAACTCCCGCTGGAGCGCAGCCGGCTGTTGCACAAGGCAGCTATCAGCAAACACGGCCAGTGCTCTCTAAGAGCTCAGCAAACAGGGACACCTCCAGCACCGCACCGAACTTTGTCCCGGCGCTGCCGGGAAGACAAGCCGAGCAGAAACGTGCCTGCAGCCCCCTGCCCAAGCGGCTGGCTCTCGCGCAGCCAGCAGCCCGGCCATGGGTGTCTCCGGGCATGGGCGCTGCAGGAACAACGTCGTGCCTTGCCCAGATGTCTCACCCAGGACCCCCCAGACGCCATTAGCCAGGACCGCTTGGCGGTGGGGTTTGCCAGAACGAGGTGCCGGCACAGCTCAGCAGCCCGGTGGCAGCTCCTGCTGCCTCGCACAGCCACGTGCCAGCGCCAGGGATTTCCACAGCACGTGTAAAGCCCAGGGGAGGCCCAAAGCAAGACTCTGCTTTCTTTTAAACAGCTGACAAGCCAAAGCGATGTCCCCTCCCTGTCGAGGGCTGTGCCACGGGCTGCCTTCCCGGCACCTTGCCTGGGATGCAGAGGCTGGGACCTGCCCTGGGGGGGGCGGGCCAAGGGGGTCCTGGACCAGCACCAGACTGCCCTGGTGCCATGCTCACACAACGTATGTAGCAACACCCTTTTAAACAAAAAACTAATTAGGTTTTTCTGGTGAGACAGCATGTTTTACTGGCTGGAACAGGAGACAAGACTTCTGGCTTCCTTTTCAGGATCAACCGAAAATGAGTCATTTTCCCAGCTTTCTCTCAGCCTGAGAATGATTATTTATGTATTTGTTTATTTAAAGTCTGTTAAGAATCTTTTTTTTTTTTTTTTTAATTGAAAGAGAATAAGTATAATTTCACCAAAAATAATTCCAATTCTAAGTATTCCAGGCTGGCCTCAGCTTGACAGCAAGAAGGTGGGTGTGGGGAAGAATTATTTATACTGGGTAACTGTTTCTAGCTGGTTCTGCTAGGCTGTTCAATAAATCAGTTAGCCATAGATTGCTAGCTTTGGATGGCATTACCCTATTTAAAAAAGGTCTGAGTTCAGAAAATTGAAATCTGGAAGCAGCTCCCTTCGGACAGTGGTCAGGATAAGCAAACAGGATTAAAAGCCGCCTAGAACCCTTTCTTTCTTTCTTTACAGGTTGTTTGGGCAGCCAACAGCCTGTTGAAATCCCAAGCAAGTGACCCACAAGGCTGGCACCCCGGGCGGACAACCCAGTCTCGATTTTCAGCTGGGACTGCTAAAAGTACGGGGAGACGAGACACACTTGGGGCTTCGTCTTGGGTCTGTGGCTCTGATGGAGCAAAGCTTCGTGGCCAGGGTGGAACAAGCAGAGCCATCTCAGCAGGCAGCTGCAGGAAAGCAGTCCTGTGGCAGTCGCTTTGCAAGGTAAAGGTTTTGGTGCTGCGGTGAAGGGCAGGAAGGCAATGTCGCTGCTAAGGAAATCAATGATTGACCTGTTCGAGCTGTGGCGATGGCCCTGGTGGTCCAGCATTAGAGTGGGCACGGTGGCAGGGAGATGGCCGCCACACACTGCATTTTGGGGGGAGCAGCAGACCCCGCGCCCTGGACACCTGGCACCTGCAGGGGTGTGCGAAGGGCCCAGCGCTGTGCCACGAGGCTGCGGGAGCCTCCCGGGAGTCCTCCTCCCACCCCAAACCCTCCACCCACCAGAAACCTCTTCTGCCCCACGGCACCCAGGGGGTAAAAGCACATTGGGGTCACTTGTGTGGAAGAAGTGAGAAAGCCTGTAACACGTCCAATGTGTTATTGCAGGCTGGAGCAAGGATGCGGTGCCCAAGTGACCAGGCTGTGTCCCAGGATGTGATGGGGGATGCTGGCCCCACGCTGGTCACCTGCCCTAGCTTGCTGGCAAGCCCCCCAGTTTCACCAGTTGTTTGTCAGGGCTGCAGCATGAAGGAAGCACAGGGAATGTCCTGTCCTTGGGGCAGAAAGCATATGAGGTAATTACTTGTCTCGCATGCTGCTGTAAAATCTGGGATAAGGTGGTGCCTGAAAGACTTTCTTCCCCTGGCTGGAGCAGGGGACCAGACCTGCAGTTGTGCCCCAGCCTGTGCAGTAGATCTGCTCCCCGAGACGCTCAGTTTTGATTTTTCCACTACCCGCAGCCTGACAGAGAGAAGCAGATGTTCAGAATACACAGGATTTCAGAAGGAAATCTGATTTCCCTCGAGTTTACCACTAGTCCCGCCTGGCTCTCTGCTTGCCTTTCCCGCAGCCGGCAGCGGTTACCGTACACACAGGCTGCTCCCCTCATTTCCTAGCTGTGCCCGGAGCAGCCGTAGTAGGGGGCTCAAATAATGGTTTTTACAAGAGCCGCCTTCCACAGAGCCTTTTGAAGGTCATGCTGATTATTTCCTCCCAAGCAAGCAAAGCACCATGTAATTATTGCAAATGTCACCTGGTGAAGAATCACTTCTAGTCAATCATCTCAGCCTGGAGATAACTGCTGCCACTCTTTGCTGCCACAGCAAGTCAAACAGAAGTGATGAGGGGTCTCTCACCTCTCCTGTCAAGACCCATATATCATATACCTCATATATCATATATCAAGACTCATATATCTCCTGTCAAGACCCTCCAAATGCAATAAATTGGTTAAATAATGTTCATGAAAGGCCAGTCCATAGACTCCCTGCCGAGTAGGATCTGCACACTGGTGGATCACGCAGAAGCCTGCTACCACTATATGCGCTCACACAAGGCAGAGCAGGTTGTGGCTTTTTAATTCAAAGTGCAGATAGATCCTGTAGACCTACAGCCTGCTGCAGAGCAGGTGACTTGGGGACAAGACACAAATTAAGCTCTGCCAGGAAGGTTGAGCACAGGAACCTGACTGGACGCAGCCAGGCAGGCCCCAGAGCACACAACTTCTCCGTGTTTTCAGAGTCCTCAGCCAAAAGCAGGTAGTATATGGCATTAATGGCATTTATGGTGCTTAACAGTTTTTGTTGTGGAGCTCTGGTTCTATTTAATCTTAATTTGTGATGCTTACCCTTTGGGGCAAAATGTTTCACATTTAGTTAATGCTTGAAGAATATGTTTGCTCTTTTTAAAAGACAAACAAAGCTTAATAGCAAAGATGATTCAGTGAGATCAACTGCAATTAATGTATTTAATAAACTGGGGGAACCCAAACATAACTTAAAAAAAAGTTATGTAAAAAATATGGTTATCTGTTCCAAGCTTTATGACATAAACAATCAAACCTGTGACATTAACATAAATTTTAATGAAAATAAGCATATAGCATACCGTAATGATGATCACCAATAAAAACATCTCATCAGGAAAACAACCTGGTTCCAAGGGCAACTGTTTGGATGTGAGTGAGACATGGTGCCAGCCTCATATTTAGCACAGGGCCCAGGAGACCACGTGCCCATACATACGCAACTGTCAGGGCTGCAACCCATAGCAGAAATACATAAAGTAAATTTACCTGCTCACATATGTGTCTTGTCAGAAATATCGGCAGAAGTAAAAAGGACACACTTGACCTCATAAAAAAAACATGAGCAACATCTTAAGTTACCAAAAGGTGAAGAAAAAAACTTTGAGGGCTTCACCCGAATGAAATAGAGGAAAGAGCACTGGTGCCGTGTTGTACTGTGCTATTCAACTAAGGGCAGGTACCCCAAAACAGGTTGCTGCCATAACTCATATGGACCAAGTCAGCAAGTACAACAGGTATTTATCCTTCCTCCCCCGCCCCCCCAGCATTAGCAGCTGCCATCTAAGGAACAGGAATGAAGTTCTCTCTTGTCAATGCTTTGAGTGAAGCTGACACAAGGAAGAAAGATCCTTCTGCAGCAATACTGGGGGAAAATTATTTCGTAGAGATTTCCTCTCCCGAAGTCTACGCAATGTTCTGGTCCACTTACTGAAGATGTCACAGCAAATAACATCCACAGATTTTGGAAAATACAGTCTGAAACACCAGTCTCACACTTTTGGATAGCATCGGAAATAAATGCCCTGGCATCCACATGCTGACTCATACCTGGGCTGGTGTTCCTTGCAAATTGCTTTAATGCAAAGTTCTGTCATCATCAACCACTTTTACAGTGATCTGAGAACAGAATCAGGCATGTTAAAAAAAAGTCCATCCACAAGATGACTCAATGGCCATCGAAACTTCTTTGTCAGAGCGTAACATATAGTGGAAACCAATTCAGCTGTTTTACTTACAGGAAAACAATGCAGGGCTTGCGGGCCAGCTGCTGTGAGGTTACAGGATCTGTGACCCAGTTTGTTACTGGGACCAACAGATCTGTCACCAAGCATGTAATAACCAAAAAAATCACTAAGGAAGTTCTCTGATATTTTCAAGCCTGCAAAAATAAATCAATGGACCAATATTTCAGCATGAAGTTAAATCCAGCCTAGCCCAGAAGCTGTCCTCCTCACAAATCAATTTGGACATTACTTGGCAAATGCTGCAGGTTTCATGTGCTGGGTTCCTAACGGCATGGAGCTGAAATACAGTAGGAGACCTTGCTCTGACTCCAGGCGTCCATAAAAACTATTTCTCATGCCCTGTGTTACCTTCCGCTTGTTCCTATTCCCCATGGTCCAGGAGAGGACAGAGCGATGTCTGCGGGACCGGCTGGTGGAGGTCACGCAGCCTGGCTGGGACATGGGTGGTCCGGGGGGGGATGCTCGGGGAGCCTCCTGGTGAGAAGCATCACCCTCAGCCCTATCTATTCACATCAAAACATCATTTCAGAAGACTCTATATTTCTGTTCCAACCCTGGGTCTCTTCTGGGAAGTGACTGTTCACGATGCACATCTGGGATCTTGCAATAACACACGAAGCACCTTCTGGCACCAACTACTGCTGTGACCTAAACCCGGTGCCGGGTTTCCCTGTGGAGAGGAGAAGGGCTGAGCTGCAAGGTGGGCTTACCTGCTTGCAAGGTGGAAAGAGGCATCCCCTCTCCCCCAGCACCACAGTGGATCTTCCCCCTCCCAGCAAGGGTTGCTGCGGGGAGATGCAGCAGCACTTGCGATGGGTGCCGGGGGCGCCAGCCAGGCTATTTTTAGATCAAAGGAAGCCAGAGAGCTCAGACACATCAGATTGAAGGCACCTTCAACTCTGCAATATGCGATTTCAGTGTTCGAAATGATGAGAGTCTAACAGGACCCTTGAGAATTTCAACATTTGTCTGAAAATTATTTGGCAAGTCTTGAACCAACAACATAATTCTCTCAATGTATCCCAAAGCTCTGACGAGATACATCTTTAGCACAAATTCCTTATTTTTAGAGCAGTGTCCAGTACTTGGTCACATTAACCTGTACTAAATTTGCAATTTCTGCTGAAAAATGAAGACTACTGCTTCACCTGATTTGTTTTCTTCAATACACAGCTTTTCCAAAACGAGATCCTGATACTGATCTTCCTGCTGAATCAGGGAGCATGCTGTGAGTGCTAAATTGCCCAAAACAAAATAGTCCTGAACGGATAAATGACACATTTTCAAATAAATCTCTCAACAATAGCTGAGCTAGTTTAAAGTGTTTACTTTTGACTGGGTAGCATTTTGTCTCTATTTCCAATTTGATGACCGTGTAACTAAAGAAATATTCCACTGAAGGGCACAGGCACGTAAAGCCTCAGCAGAGGATCCATTGTATATTACTCTGGCAGATGTAATAAATCTCATTCAAGTGCTTTAGAGCTCATCAATACTTTAAAATGACCAAGAGTGAGCCAACAGCTGCTATTGCACTCATTAGTCTCTTCTCTCCTGAAAAATACAGAAGTCTAAAGATGTCATCAAACATGAAATCTGATTTTCATCTCAGCCTTTATCTGTCTTCCTTATATATGCCCTTGCTTCAGATGATTAGTTTTTTTGTAAATGTCATTTTTCGTCTGTGGGATTTAATTCCTACAGCTGCAAATTCTTATTGTCACCCACAAATCAGACCATCATCTAAATTCTGCCCACAATTATTTTCAACTCCCTGTTATAAAAAACTAGTTCCCAAAAGAATATATGATTTTTGAGAATAGAATTTTTCCCAAAACATTTCATGTTTAGTTTTTTAAGCTGAGTTATTTGTTCAGAGGTGACACCTAGCCAGCAACCAATTTTTCAGTTATATGCTTTCAATTTCTTTTCAGATAGAAGCGAGCAATCCTTAAGACAGCAGTGGAAGGTGCTCACCGGAGGCAGGTGGGAGAACAACAAAATCAAAAGGTTGTCTTCCCGTTTGCCTCCTTGTTTACATCACACCACAGGCTACACTTCTTCTATACTGGGTGTGTGTATACCTCTATGTATATACCTCTGCATATATGTATGTAGGTAGGTTATATGTTCTGTAGATACGATATGTTATACCTCTATGTATATATCTCTATATACATCTATGTCATATGTCTATGTTATAGCTCTCTCTCTATATCTCTCTCTTTAAGCTGGGGTGCACTTAGCAAGAGATCTTACAAAGGATCTATACAAAGGATCTTTCTCCTGTCCTTCTGCACCTGCCATGCTCTTCTATATACGTCTATATCATATGTCTATGTTATACCTCTCTTTATATATCTCTCTCTTTAAGCTGGGGTGCACTTAGCGAGAGATCTTACAAAGGATCGCTGGAAAATCCCATCAGGATTTCTCTTTTGCACCTTTCTAAAATTTGGAGATCTCACCTACCCAACCCTTGTCTTCAACGTGTTTCTAGAAAGACTTACAACCCCACCGGTGGCAGAAATCACAAGTATCTGCTCCAGCTCCCTGGCCATGCATCTTTGGCCAGTGCAGTGTCAAGCTTCCCAAGCTATGAGATGTGTGAAATGTCTCTGGGGTCAGAAGAGAGCAGTGTAAAAAGCCTGTGCCCCCAGTCGAGAAGACAGCAGAGAGCACCCAGGTGTGAGCGAGCCGTTCCAGTCACCAGCTAGTAACAGGAAAGGTCCCAACACCAAGGAAAACACGATAGAGAAGCTAGATTTTGTCAATCCCAGGGGTTTGCAATGGGCACAGACAGAGCAGGTATCTGTGCACAGTTTCAAAGAAGTTTTTTCCATACCTCAGTCCCAGGCAGCGTCCCAGCAGGGTTATCCCCCTGTGCACACCGGGGACACAGGGTTACCTCAGGAGAAGGCACTGGGGGAAGAGCGAGGTGCACCTCAGCTGCAAGGTTTGGCAACCACAGAAGTGGTGGTGAAGAGCATGGCAGGTGCAGAAGGACAGGAAAAAGCCCCAGGGAAGGAGCTGCAGCCCCTGGGTTTATTGCTTTGCACCTCCTCAGCTGTTTTTTGTCATTATGTGAATACGGTGGTGATCGAAATCCCCTCCAGCCCCAGGCAGGCACTGTTAACAGCACAGCTGAGCTGAGAAAGGAGCCCTGAGACCCAAAACTGAAACAATCTAGAAACTGATTAAAAGCAAAGGTTGGTACGATCGCTTCAATTCCAGAGTTGGAGCTGCGTGACCCTCCACTGCTCCACCAACAGCATGGCCAATACATGCCAGCTAAATTGTGTTTGCAAAGTGATTTCAGCTCTGGTGATCAGCACTGCTGTTAAATCGCAGTCAAGGAATTGATGAGCTGCTTTATTTTTTACTATCCCTTAATGGCTTTTGGACCCAAAGCTGAGGATCACTGTGATGCAAAGAACAAGCGAGAGGGAGCACTACGGCAGCTGGGTGTTATAGTGGGATGTGGGGGGCAATGCCTAAGGGCTGTGGTCAGCACTAGAAAAAATGGCAGGATTGTACCAGGGAATCTCTGGGATCTCTCCAGGAAGAATGAATTGATCAGGATCTATGCCTGAGAGTTACTCTGCAGGAGTAGAAACAAGTTAGAAAGTGTAAGCAGCTCAGACCAAAAAACAGAAAAACAATTATGAGTATGTTTTAATAAATACAACAAATTTCCCTGAAATATAGTCTTTCCAGTAGGAACCCCCTCTACCTGCTCTTACTTGCACAGTATATTCTGTAATTTTCTGTACAGTTGTAGAGAGGGTTTCAGACAATCTACATTTTCCGTCCAACTGAGCTTGTTACGTTTTTTCCCCTTCTGCAAGCCACAAATACACATGCACAGGCTGCTCTGGCATTCGCTTTTAGCAGCGGGTGGAAAAGAGGGTATTGCACTTCCTCACTGCCAGTAATACAATAATTCAATAAACTAGGAACGCGTGAATGAGCAAGGCTGCTCTGAGAGTGCAGCCTAAGAAGCTGACAAGAGATCAAAAAGAAAGAGAGAGAGAGGTGAGAACACACACAGTGTTGAAAATAAGCCCTCGGGCACTCTAATGATCCCTCCTTCTGGGGGGAAAAAAGGCCTGCTTTTTCCCCAGTTGGGTTTAATGTAGTGCTGAGCACCCTTACGTACAGTGGAAGGAGTCAGGAGCACATGCAGGGCTGCGTGTGTCCATGCAGAGAAAGAAGACTTTGGTTTTGGTGCTGCATCTCCACAGTAGCCTCTGAGATCATCTGCCACTTTCTGGTGGTGGGCATTTGGGTTGACCCCTTGATGACAGCCCATAGAGGCCATGGCCATACCTGGTTTTGTTTCTGGCTGGCTACAGTAAATTTTCCAAACCCCAATGCACAGAATTGCAGCTGGGGTATAGCCACAGGGAAACAGGAAAGAAAAAAAGAAACAAACAAACAAAAAAGCTTATTGCTAAACTACTGTGCATGCTAGCAGAGTTTCCAGTCTGATTTGATAATGGTATTTTTAATTTATACGAGGAAATACATCTCTCCTACTCTCCTCCGTACCCCTAGCACCACTCCGGGTAATTGCAGGAACTGGCTGAGCCCCCGTGAAGCGGAGTTACCACAGATGGGGTGTGCAGGGAAGGGGTAGGTGACCACTTGTTCACAACATGGGTGCACAGAAGGAGCTGAGAAGGTGGCTGGGCACTACCTGTGGTACTCCCTGGCATCTGAAGGCTCAAAGCTGACACCTTTCTGTCACCTGAATGCAGTTATCTACCTCCCTTGGCATACAAGGACAGGCAGGGACTGAAGAGTTAAGCAGGACATGGGCTTGATGATGCTGGTGGGGCAGGACCAGGGAGTAGCAACTTGGGTCAACATCTGCACCTTCTGCTTTCTCCTTTGAAGGGTACAGCCCATGCTGCCCAGGGGACGAAGGCCAGGATGAGGAACAGTAGTGTTTTTTCTGGCAGTCCTGAAAGCAAAATTACTGCACTGGTCTGACCCCCCGCTTGCCATCTCCTGCACCTCCTGCAGGATCAGAACCTTCCTTCTGGCACTGCATCATGGCAGGGAAGGGAAGGGAAAAGCAGGTTCTCCTCCTTCATTTCAGGGCGTTCGGGGTGCGCAGGGCAGCACATACTCGATCACTGTCCAGCCTCAGAGTTAGGCAGGTGTCCACCATGCTTGGGAAATCTCAGCTGCTTCAGCTTTTGGAACACAAGTGTCTGTATGGACATGCTCTCATTTGAGTCCTTGTCCCCAGGGCAGGCATAAAGCTGCTCCCTGACACGTGATGGGAAGGCAGAGATGGAGACCCCTCTCCCAGGCCTGGGAGGTAGAAGCTGCTCAGAGAAAACCCTTCAAGGGTTTCTTGGATGGGCAGCTTACCTGAATGCTCCTGTTACTTTGTCCCTGCAAATGAACACATCCTTTTGGCTGAAATTTTCAAGATTTTCTCAGCCTGAGGCAGACACCTGGTATGCAAAATTTTGGTCCCAACAGTTGAAAATTGGCAAAGTCGAAAGAAAGAGAAACTGTGATGCTTTAATGGAAAGTGTTAGGCAATTTTAACACCATGCAGCAGTCCCAGCTATGCTGCGCTCTGGTTTGGGTTGTGAATGCACAGGTCAAACCAGCGTTTAGGTGTGTTTCTGAACAGCCACAGAGATTACTGATATGAAGTTGTCAGTTTTGCCCTAGGACTGGGGTAGGTTACTCTTGTTTTGCAGTGTATGTGTGGCTGGATCTACAAGGAGGAATGCAATTACAGATCTTATCTTGCTTACCTACTGGCAAGGGGTTTTGTCTTATTAAGACTTCTGAATGTAAAACTCAGGCTTTCTGTTCCCTGGGTCATTGGTCTACATGTTGAACCCACAGGTAAAAGACAGATGCTTTTAACTTCACCCGGTTTTCCGCAGTGGGCTCAGCTGCCACCTACCCAACAACAAGAACAGCAACAAATCCTCAGGTGGGAGAGTTGCCCATCTGCCCAGCATGGGCACTCCTTGGTCAGGCATGGAGATCTTCAGGTGCGCACCCTGAGGACACCACAGGGAATGGTTTGCGGAGAGACGCAGACTGGGAAAGCAGGAGGTCAGGTCACTCTCCGCAGCCAAGGTGATGAGACTTGGCCATGCCAGGATTTAAGCTATCTGGATCCTGTCCACAAGCATCTAAAGCACCTCATGTTCATGCTTCTGAGTTGATCTGGGACCTTTCCAGTGGCTGCAGCAGTGCAAGCCCTCGTTTGATGCAAACGGGTACCAGTTCTGCAGCAGTCACACAGATTTAGGTCAGATATAAGGCCTGACTGATTTTATTGACACACACTGGAGACTGAAGCAAATGCTGCTAAGTCAGCTTAAAGAAACCAGACCTAAGCTTCTGTTGGTCATCCCCGCAGCCTGCAGCAAGTTCCCAGCAGCGCAGACCTTGCTGGGCTGCAGCAGCCCCACTGCACACTGCAGGCAGGGGCAAGCCACAGCCCCCAGCACTGGGTGCAGACCCCAGATTTTCGGCATGCATTTTACAACACCCATCCACCATGAAATAGTCCTGTTCTGGGCTTTCAGAGCCCACTGCGGGTACTGACCTCATTCGCAAGCCCCCGGGGACAGTGAGAAGTGAGGGCACTTGGTACGGTGAAAGAAGATTCCCAAAGAAGGGTTCATTTGAAAAATAAAATCAAATTAGTCAGTGGGGATGATGCAGCCAAGAATGAATGCTCCTTCTTCAGGGACCAATTTCCATAGTAAAGCTCCTCAGAAACAGCATGCCTTTTGCTCACTCGCATGCTGCTGGATGTTTCACAGGCTGCAGGGGGGGGAAAGTACGGCTCTAGCTTCTGCAAATGTACGTTGCAAAGAAGAAAAATACATTACTAGATCATGTGGGGCCTGTAAGCCTGAGTTTGCATTCCTAAAATACTTCAGTTTTAATAACCCTTTGGAGTACTATTGGATTTAACTCCCTGTAGCAAAGACTTGCCAACTATCACCTTGGGGTTTCAAGTTAGTGAAGCCCCATCCTTTTAAATTAGGTTACCACCAAAAAAAGGTCAAGAATCCTCTTAGCAGATGGTTTCACAAGAGAAAATGTAAACAAATTCTGCATTCCAATATGAAGTAATACTAGTGTCCAGGCACTGCCAATATTTCACTCCTTATGTAAAAAGTGGTGGGCTGATATTATCTGCAAAGGAAGTCAAACGAGCTGATACAAATTAAGACTTTTTAAAGAAACAGGAAGCCTACCATCATATCTACACTTACAGTCTAGACTAAGCCCTTTCGTTTAACCATTTAGGATCCTGCCACCAGGAGAATTGTAAGTTGGTATATAAACACTTTAACAAATGGCATCAGTTCTAATACAGTGAAATAATGCTCTCACAACCAAGAACACTCAGACATTAAAAACAAACCCAACTTCTCCATTGACCTTTCATTGCAATCAGGGCTAGAGATTTTCTTTCACAATATGGATATTCTGGACCTCAGATAAAGCCATGGACTGTGTCTGCTCAACTGTAAGAAAGAAAGTTTGACTCAGGGAAGAGAACAATAGATTGGGGCACAGGAGAGGGAGATATAACTCCTGAAACACTTGTCTGACCTTGAATAAAATACACTTATTTTCTCCTCTCTCTTGGGCAGGCTGTCTTTAGCCTGCAGGGAACGGCCTGGCTCTTACCATGGCAGGTGTACAGCACCCAGCATGGTCTTAAAGCCCACAGCCAGGCTGCCGCAATAGCTGGTTGTGGCACGGTGTGATGTGGGAAGCTCGCAGCCTTCACAAATCATGCAGAGCTCCAAGCTCCATGGCAGAGGCATTAATTAGCCACATATAGGAAACCCCAAATCTGCCTTGCTGGGTTGCACCTAACTTTCTTATCTTACTCTGATTGCACACAATAAAAAGTGCATGGTGTATGAGTTCAAGAAAGCATTCAAAGAAGGGACCTTGGAGTCTGGATCTGACACCTGCCCAGATGTTACCGGCACATGGAAGCGCTGATTTACCACGGGGCTGGAAGGGCTGTGGGCTCTTCGCTAGCTCGGCTCGGGGCAGCATGCAGCTCAGCCTGGCTCCCCATCGTGTGATATGGCAGCATCCGTGTTGCCAGGGAGTTTTGCCTTCATATTCTGGCTGCGTTTGCCTCTCATGTTTTAAGGGTCCTTATCCAGCTACCACTAATGAAAGAGGCAGCACTCTGCCAAAGCGAGCTCTGCCTGGGATCGTGCGCGGGGCCAGCCCTGGCAGCAGCACAGCCTGGGCAAAAGCTGTGCTGGAGTTTTGCACCAGCCTGTGCATGGGCTGCGCAGCCCCAGGCTGGACCTGCAAGCCCAGCGCCGCCACCAAAGGAAGGCAAGCATCCCCGACCCTGCGGCTCCCGCTCGGACAGAGCTGCCAGCGTTAAAAAACCCGCCACACAAAATCCTCTACCAAGCAGTAAGCTCTTCCCACACAAAAAGAGAAATACCTTTCTCAGCCCTCAGGCTGGGACTGTGCAAAGGCTCTGTCACCTGATGTTTATCATTGCGCATGCTGGAAAATGAGTAAGTGGACATAAAAGCATCACAGTGACCCAGATGGCACAATGAACACTCGTGTGAACAGGATCACAGAGCAGCATACCCCAAAACACCAGAATACTGATGGTAAGGCTCCCTAGGGCCCCCGGGAATGCCCAGGGGATGCACCCGTCCAAAGGATGCTGCTGGGTGCAGGGTTCCTCGTGCAGCACCGCACAGCACCACCCCCCTTGTCTCTGCAGCGTCCCCCACCCCTGGCAGCTCAGAGCAAGAGGGAGACCACGGGGAGAGAGCCACCAAGCCAGTCACCCCACAAAGGCTGGGGACAGTCATGTGGGGTCCCTGGGGGAATCTCAGGGGCAGTTCATGCCAATCCCAGAGGAGGGAGCGGTGGGAAATGTCATATCCTTTGACCTATCTGCCCTGGATCATGAAGGAGTGGCTCCTGACCAGAGCCGCAGGGAAGGCAATGCTGGCAGCGAGGGCAAACCACTCCCCCAGCATCTTGGCAGCATGGACAAGCAGGTCTTTCTCAAGGAAAAATGGCAACTGGAGGGAACAGCTACAAGTTAGCTCTGTCAAACATAAAAGCATTGCCCCAGAGAACACCTTCTGGAAAAACTAATGGTTCGATTTTAGAGTGTGGATAGTCCTTAGCCAGGGCATACCATTTTAAAATGATAAATTTGGAGTTCTCCAAAGTATCTTCCTTTGCAATCTCACTTCTTAGCATTGCCCTTAAGCTAGGAGGTCAGCCATGGACAGCTTTCAAGGAAAGCTCAGACGGAGCTGTTTAGTAGCCTTATAAACATTAGCATGCACCAGCCTTCCGCTGGCACAGTAGTCATCCGGACACACCAGCAGCCACCCGCTTCACAAGCTCCAAAGGGAGAATTTGGCTTACGACTGTGCTGGCACATCCCCCTCTGGAAACTGCCTCCCTGGCCAGCAGCACGTTGTCCCTCCTGAAGGTAACACCCTGGTCACAGAATCACAGAATCACCGGGGTTGGAAGGGACCTCTGGAGATCATCTAGTCCAACCCCTCTGCCAGAGCAGGTCCACCTACAGCAGGTTGCACAGGATGGCATCCAGGTGGGTTTTGAATGTCTCCAGAGTTGGAGACTCCACCACCCCTCTGGGTAGCCTGTTCCAGTGCTCTGCCACCCTCAAAGTCAAGAAGTTTCTCCTTATGTTTAGATGGAGCTTCCTATATTCACGTTTGTGTCCGTTAGCTCTTGTCCTGTCACTGGGCAGCACTGAAAAAAGACTGGCCCCCTCCTCCTGGCACCCTCCCTGTAAGTATTTATAAGCATTGATGAGATCCCCCCTCAGTCTTCTCTTGTCCAGACTAAAGGGACCCAAGTCCCTCAGCCTTTCCTCATAAGAAAGATGTTCCAGCTGCCTAATCATCTTCATGGCCCCTCTCCAGCAGTTCCCTGTCCTTCTTGAGCTGGTGAGCCCAGAACCGGACACAGCACTCCAGATGGGGCCTCACCAGGGCAGAGCAAAGGGGGAGGATGATGTCCTGGCAGACAGGGGCACCCCTTGTTAAGACACAGGAGCAGAAGGTTTTGGTCGTGGCTGTGGGTGTGAGCTCCACAGGGCAGGTGGTCTGGGGCTCCTTGCCAGACTCAGCTGTCCCCCCTGTCCCTGGGGCGCACAGGAGGCGGTGGGCACGCTGGCAGGGTACACAGGCACCGCAGCCCCCCACCCTGTGGCAGCCCCGGCTCTGCGGCGTGGCACTGCCTGGGTGGCGGACACAGCCCCTGCACGGCACGTCGGCCTCTGGACAGATGTGCAGGTGCTCAAACGCCAACATGGCAGGCTGCTGGGAGAGGGGTCCTGCCAGCCGTTTGCCCAGTGGGAAGGCCCAGCACCCCCTTCCCTGCAACATCTTGCATCCCTGGAGAACATAAGAAAACAACGGCTAACTGATGGTTTTCTGGCTAAAGAGTTGCTCAGGGATGTACAGATTTTTCTTGCCAAGAAATGTTTCAGCATTTCAGGTTCTGGCAGTTACTTCAATGTTATATAAAACTGAATTTCATACCTCTTCTAATCACTCTTGACAAGTTAAATATCAGTATTTAGTACCACTTAGCTCAAGGTCCGCTGCCCCGGGCAGCTGCAGGTGCAGGTAACTATCATGGCTGTGGTGTAAAACAGTCTGGAGAACTTCTGTGAGCAACATTTTCATGAGGGACAAGCAGATGGGTAAGTCATAGTTTCAGCAACAAGTATCTATAGCCTCTTAATGCGTGCTTTATTTCAGTAAACAAATCATATCTTCCCCAGCAAACAAACAAAACCAGACCGGAGAGGTGCTCCTTCGGTGGTCTGAGGACCGAAGCTCCTTCAGTGCTCCTTCTGCTCATTCCTGTCGCTCAGATTTGCCACCAGAAATACATCCAAACCACAGGTCTGGCTCCGACAAGCCACGAACATTTCCTTCCTTCCTTCCTTCCTTCCTTCCTTCCTTCCTTCCTTCATTCCTTTCCTTCCTCCCTTCCTCCCTTCCTCCCTCATTTTTTGAGTTGAGGGTAGGGGTTTGAGGCTTGACATCTGCAGCCATGCTGGAGTTTTGCATCTCGCCATTGTCCCTGCTGACTGCCACATCGTACATGCCACCGTGGGGCCCTGGCTGGAGCACTGCGCCAGCTCCTAGACCTTCTGCTCCAGCCGCAGCGGGTTTTATTTTTCCTAACTCATAATTTCAAGGAGCAGTTTCAAAGCTGGCACCCCAGACACATGCTGAGGAGTGCTGAGACTCATATGGATAACTGAATATTGTTCAGGGGCTTTTGGAAAGTGGTTGGCCATACGTAGTCTCAGGCCATGTGGAAGGAACAGCAAACATTTTTGTTCTGCGAAGCTGCAGGTTTGTTTTCTCCATTGTTCTCATTCCTCCTTTCTTGTCGCTCCCCATTTTCGTGAAGCCAGTGCATCTTTATGCAACAGCATCCTTCATAAGCAAAGTCAAAATGCGTGTTGGAACATTTAAACACAGTTGCATGGATGTAATAATGTTATTCTGTCACCACACTTTAGTCAAACTGGAGGAATCTGTGCGTTAGACAAACCCTTGATTTCAAATGTTATTTGAAGGATGAGCAAGAAAAGCTTTCTTTGAACCATAAAGACTTTTATTAACTTATGCCACTCCTATAAAAGTATTAGAATTCAGTACACATCACTGAGCTAAGAAAATAATATTGCATCTCTATGGCAACCTGCAATGAACAGCATATTGACCATCTCTGAAGACACAGGGAATTGCATTATTCTTACATTACAATGCTTTCTACTTAGAGCATGCCTTGTGCTTACATTCCTTTAGGAATAAAAAAAAATAATGTAAAAATTGTGACTCACCAACCTTTCCGCCAAATGTTTGGTGCAGGAAGCATTCATTTTATCTCCTGTAGCTCCTGCTTTGCACAGAAGCACTGTAACTTCATTCATCCCATCAACATTTATCTAGACAATTCCCAAGGAAAATACAAAGTCAAAGACGCTATATACATTCGCGATGAAAGCATGAAAATAAGGCCAACCGCTTCTCTTTCCCTTTCATCTTTGCTCATTTACACTGTGCACGTCTCCTCAGCTGTTAACAACACTGAGCCATCACATCAGATGTTCCTTTTTCCCTCAGGATCCAGCCCAATGAAAGGGAGAAAGTGTGCATTTCAAAAAGGAGATGGACCTGGCATAAAGCAGAAGCAGCACAGAGGACATGGTAAATAAAAAAGGTTGCGGGGCGCGAGGGAGGCACAGAGCCGAGGTGTGGAGACACGCACCCGCTCTGCCTGGCGAAGGGCAGCACCCATCAAGGAGGGCAGGCAGACTGCAGACTGCTGGGAAAGGCAGGCACCTACCCCACCGCAGTGGAAACCCATCTTCAAAGTCCATTAAATGCTTTTCAGAAGCTTTGCGGCAGGCTAACGGTGAAGAAGTGCTCACTGATTCACTAATAATAACATCTTTCAGTATTACTGGGACTCTTTGGCCAGACATGAAGACATCGTGCTCGCTTTGCCTGGCTGTAAAATCAAAGCCTTGTCAAAGGCAGCACAATTTTCTCCAGCTCTTTGCACATGCACCTCAATAAAGCTTCAAGCTTTAGGGCATAAGTTCCCGCGAAGTAATGGCAGCTAGAAAGACTCATTCTTGGTGAACAGATTATTCTATTTCTGACTATTTAATGGGTTTTGTCCATTTCTCAGAGGCATATCAACCCAGAGGACATGGTACTGGAACAGAACTACTGCAACTGATGTGTACAGCATATTCCATTCCCTTTCCCGTCCCTGTTGCTGCATAGGAAAATTCAGTGGCTTCTGGCCACGTTTAAAATAAGTTATACTATGGAATGCTTCCCGGTAAAATTAAGAGGCAATGAGCCGCAAAAGGTATTTTAAAAAAAAACATTTGTCAATGCTGAAAAACAGTAGCATGCCGTCTAATCACGTGCCTTCAAATCCGGATCAGTGACAGAGTCCTCGCTGCCACGACCTGTCAGCAGGTTACCGGAGAAGGGGCTGGAGCTGCCGGCAGCAGGCAGAGCCACTGGCAGCGCCCTCCTGCCGGCACTGCCGCAGCGCCACGGGACGAGGGACCATGAAAAGCGTTTTGTATTAAAATTCAGGGGAACTTCTGCTCTGTATCGGTTTGATTTGCTTGATTTAACTTTCTCATTTGTGCTCATCCAGCACGGGGTGGCTGAATTTTGTATTTTCATGTTCTCAGACAGCAGATGACCTACTTTTCTTGCATTATTATTCCCAGTTTAGGCAGCCTGCCTCCCCGGGGGCGGAGGAGGAGTGCTGGTGGTATGTTTGTGGAGGATATACAGCTGGGACTTGGTTGGTGACTGATTTGGAGAGGAAAGGGGTAGAGCTTTCTGTATGGTTTCAGGGGAGGTGAAAATGTATTCAGCCCGCGATGCTCTGCCTCTGCACCCCACCGCAGGAAAGTCCGTTTACAGAGGGGTTTAGCACAGAGATGAGTAACTACTGAGCAGCAGAAGCGTACGTAAACGGCCAGGCAGGGATGGGTGCAGGCGAAGGTGTGAGGGGTGGGAGGAGCGGGGCGATGGGCAGTAGGTGGGGAGGGCAGCTTGAGCGTGGGTGGCCAAGGGGAAGGTGCCCAGGCTGGGTGAGCGCTTGGATGGAGAGCGGCCCATTGCTTCCCAGGAGCGGGTGTACAGTGAGCCTTTGGAGAAAGGATGGAGGGAAGGACGTCAGCAAATGTGCTAAGTGCATGGGGGAGAAGAGGGAATAAGAAATAAAAGGACAATATGCCTTAAAAACCTATATCTTTGCCAGTGTAGGTAGGCGGGTGGCTGAAATTCGCCTCCTATGCAAATGAGCAATCCCTGCTGCTTTTGGGTAAACATGACTCTAAACGAGACCTGTGCTTGCAGGCCGGTTATGGCTGAGACCTTGCTATGTGAGAGCAATCTTTCATTCTGCCTGAATGTGAGATGTAATCAGAATCATCTTGTGGGGTCCAATAACCAAACCAAGGACCCCCCCATGAAAACACAGGTCACACACAGGCAGGTGAGAAAAGCCCTAGGTAAAGGGAGGATTTCTGTAGTTAGAGAGTGCTATCAGGACGTCAGGCAGAAGACAATGACCTGGGAACCACAGAGAGAAAACAAAGTAAAGAAGGTTTCAGGCTGTAGAGCTGTCTGAGGAAGGTGTAGGACCTGGGAGCAGGAGAAATAAAACCAGCTTCTGTTCCATTCCTATTCCATTTGGGAAAAATCACCCCATGTGTACGTTCCTTGTACGTAACAGAGTTTACATCAAATGCTTAAATCCATCATTTTAATTGCCTGACAGAGCAGAGCCCAAATGAGGGCTAGCTTCACTGGCCAAAGGAACAATAACTTACTCTTTTTCTTAATGCATCTGCACAACCTTCCTCCGCAGCCCTTTGGGCGGCCTAGGGAAAGGCTTTTGCTGCTGCTGCAACTGAAACAAGATGCTTGAACCCAGTGCCGGAGTCAGGCAGTTACAAAAGCAGAGGAAGGAAGGGATGGTCTTGCCTTGCACTGGAAAAGCCTACGACCTGCAGGGAGCCGTGTGTCCTCTGACAGCCACCAACTGGCTCCTTTCCTGCATTTTGCACATTGAAATGTATCGTCATTAACAAAATTTGATGACAATAATTCCATTTTATACGGCATCTGAAAGTAATAGAACACCTCCATGTAAAGGTCTGGTTTGAAATTCCAGATTTACCTTTTCTGATGCAGCTGGAGAAACAGAATGAAAAATTACACGAGCAATCATAATTGAAAGCTCCTTAGCCTAACCCTTTCTTCTAACACCGGCCTCTTAGGCTGCACGCAGGTTGGTAGGCCCTGACACAGGACAGTACTTAAATATGTCACATATTATCTCACATATTTTGTGTACAATTTCTTGAGCAATGTGAAAGCTGATTACAGCTATTAGAAAAATACACAATAATGATGAACCTAGTAAAGGTACAAACCCATGTTTGAACATTTACCTTCACTTAGAAATGGCTTTTCTAGTTGTCAAAGTAAGAAATCAAATGACATTATTGCTGAAGAGCAGGGAGAAGAAGGGTATCAGCAAGAAGAAGGGTAAATGGCCATTTGATCACTGACCAGGTAGAAGACCCAAAATATCTTGCCACTGAAGTAGAAAGGCAAGAGCTGTGTTGTGTCTCTTACTTTGTAACTTAAATTATTTCACACTAATCAGTCTCAGATGACTGTCGGTGAAGATATTTCATGAGCTAACTGATCATTTATGACCCTTCAACACTAGGGAGGCATTGGCGCTGCTCGCTGGAAAGCTCACCTCAAGCTGCAGTCCCCAGAGACCAATAAACACTTTGGCAAAATTTAAGATAAGAAGACATTTCACATAATTAACAGACAGAGAAAATGTCACCAGCTTTTCACCTATCCAGAAACTTGTCACGAACAGCCAGTTTCATGTCTTGATTTACTGAAGATGGGTCTAAAATACATTAACAGATTCCGTATTTCTGCCCACCACAGGAAAACTGCCCCATAAGAAACCAGAGGATGGCATCTTTAGCCTAGCCACAACTGCAAAGGAGACTTAGGCTTTGCACAACAGTGAGACTGGCTGCTTGCTATTTATCATCCTGCAAGGAACTGATGTCTGTTGCCCTGAGCTACAATAAAAGGCCGATGAGAATTAAATTAACATCAAAAGAAGCAAAGCTGAGCCATGTAAGCCTTCATCAAAGGAGTAAAGCAGACGTGTAATTGTGTGCTCAAAATAAGTTAAATTTCTGCTCGCTCACTGCAACCCTATAGTGGCTGGATCAGACGCTCTCCGCTCATGTGCCCAGCCCAGACGTGGCCAGCACAGGGGGTTTCCTACCTACACCCCTTCTCATTTCCAAATTTCCCCCAAAAAACAAGCAATACAACCCTTACAGCATCTTGCCACTCGCCTTCCTCATGGTTCCTTATCAGTGGGGATAATTAGCTTGAACACTGAAAGCCCCTCAGTGGGAATAAAGGGATAACCCCATGTCTCCTAGCACAGAACAGAAGTTCATTAGCTTGCATGAATTCCCTATAAAATGTGGATGCATATACAGCATATGGCCTTGTTATGTTTTTCTCCCCAGACAGATAGCAAAAAAAGCATATTTTTGTTGATAATTTTCTAGTATAAATTTGATCAGGAGTAGGAACATTTTTTTTAATGAACTGTGTATTCTGCATCTGTGCTTCATGTGTTAAAAAGAAAATTCAATCATTTCAGTGTAATTGTTTTATTTACACAGTTTAACCAGAAAATAAATGGCTACAATAATCTTCTTCTGAGTAAGAAATTATGCAGTTCACACCAGGAGGGTAATCAGCAGTGAAAAAAGTAATATTTTCCTGACAAAGATGGAAATTCATGAATGCTTTTGTGATGGGCAAGAAACCAAATGTTAAAATTACCTCAAGCCACTTCAATGTGACAAAATAACAATGTTTTATGCATCCTCCCTTTTGTCTTTTCTCTTCAAACAAATGCAGGCCAGGTGATTAACTCACACCCAAAAGCAGAAACAGAAGGTCCTTCCCTGCGACTCAGCCCAGCACTTATACATCTCGGGAATGCACGTCGATTCTCCTGTAGGGTTTGAAGTAGCAAAATCGCTAAAGGAGTTTGATAAGAGGGAACCTGAATGTCACTTGTGCCTCCTATAAATTGAATTTGATAAGAGAAGGGTGATTGGGCACCACATAATGACATTTCATCTAAATAGCATGCTCTGGAGGAAGCAAGCATGGCCAGAGCAGCACTGCCAGACCCCCGTAACAGGGCTGCCTAGCTGGAGCACCTACAGAGAACAACTACCTGCTTTCCAAATTACCGTTCAAAACAGCCACTAAGTATGTGCTGATGTGTAAGCGCAACGCTATAAAACCTTCTCCTGACTTCAGAACAACACCTGAGCATTTCCAGGAATGCTCCAAAGGGACTCCAAGCTGGGCAAGAGGGCGAATCCCAGGAACGGGGCTGTCCACCCTCATGCACAGGGCTCTGGGGATAACACTGTGACCGTGTCACCCCCAAGACCAGGTGCTAGCTGGAATGGGCAAAAGCCCTGGCAGGGAGGACCCTTGCAGTTAAGTAGCACAGGCAGTTGCATCTCAGTGCAACCAGAAGAGCCTTCTACCACCAAAACAGCCGTCAGCACTGAGGAAACAGTGGGGGGCACATGCTGGATCCAGCCTCAGGAGAGCACCGCTGAGTCCCCAGGATGTACCAAGCACAGTACCAGCTCAGAGACAGCAGCGCCAGGCTCACGAGGCTGCTGCAGCCTCTGAAGAACATGCAATGGTTGCACAAGGTGCACTCATTGCTGGGGGGACTCCAAACCTACTTAAACGCTGTGTGGTGGACCCTGGTGGATCTGCAGGCATCCAGGGCAGCACTTACCCAGCCAAGCTGAAGCTGAGTGTCCCTCTGAAAGTCCAGGCTACACCACAGCTCTGAAGCCAGCCTTTCATCAGCGCATCTGCTGCATAAATGAATGTTTGACTTGATATAGAGGAATGAGAAGTATCCTTTTCTGGGTCTTTTTTGCTAGAAATAATGTTAACTACTGAGGAAGGACCTCTGCAATGAGACAGAGATTAACTAAAATAACCCACCCAGACATGTTTAGTAATGTGTCCACCCACCAAGAGTCTCCATTTGTTGAAGGCCAGGATACAGTCCTGCAGTAATGGAAGAGGAGGTCAGAAACCTGCAGATGCCCATGGGGATGGCGGAAATGGCAAAAATGGACACTGGGACCTCCTGTGGCACCTTTGGCAAATGTCCTGCACTGCAAGAGGACATTTCTTCAAAAGCAGCAACTGTCCGAGCGCCGCTGCTGAGGTTTCAGCACGAGGTGAGAATCGTCCCATGGGTGGGAACACGCAATGGCCAGACCAGCACAGAGGCACCAACACAAGGTGGGCATGTACATGATTCCTGAGTGCTGGCGCTTCCCAGTGCCTTTCTCAAGGAGGTCTGGTGGCTTTGCCTTACTTTCACTTTCCAAATAACTGCTCCTACTGAGAACCAAGAGAAATCAATACAATGAGTAGCTGTAAAACTAATTCAGCAATACTATGACCTTGATAATCCAACTTCTCGGAAGTGGGATGGGTTAGATCCAGCACTTCAATGACTTTGGACATTTCCTTAGTACAGCAGAGCGCAGTGCTGCAGAAGAGAGCTAGCTGAGGGGTGTGCATACTGCCAGTGCCTCGACAGCTATAAAAAGGTTTCCATCTGCTTTGTTAAAATAAGGTTGTTTACTCAAAGTGCCTTTGAAGCAGAGACAAGGAGTAGTATAAATTGCGCTAGGAGAACCACTATTTATAATAAATCTGGACGGAAATAAAGGTGATGATAAATGCTGGTGATCACACTGGAACTGTGCAGGCAGGTGGGACTGTGATGGTTTTGATGTCCCTGCAAAGGGCAGCTTTCAGGCCAGAATTTGCTTTTGCCTACAGTGCCAGCACAGACTTCAGTGTCCATCCCACCCAGCAGGGCCTTCCTTACTTGAAGAGATATTTCATATCTTATGGGCAGTGAAGATACTGACTATAAGTAAAAATAATAAACTGTCCAGCTGCCAAAGATTACAGCTGAAAGAGCTCGCTGGTAAAAACCTCTGGTTTTGACACCAAGAATCCTGTACCCAAAGCTGTACCCACAGCCTCAGCACAGCCCAGCACAACCCCAGCCCACTCCAGCACAGCCCAGCACAGCGCCAGCACCCCCCAGCACAGCTCAGCAAAGCCCTGCATAGCCCAGCACACTCCAGCACACCCCAGCACAGCTCAGCAAAGCCCTGTATAACCCAGCACACCCCAGCACAGCCCAGCACACTCCAGCACACCCCAGCACAGCTCAGCAAAGCCCTGTAATAACCCAGCACACCCTAGCACATCCCAGCACACACCAGCACAGCCCCAGCACAGTCCCAGCACAGCCCCTGCACAGTCCCAGCACAGCTCAGCACAGCTCAGCAAAGCCCTGTATAACCCAGCACACCCCAGCACAGCCCAGCACACACCAGCACACACCAGCACACTCCAGCACAGCTTCAGCTCAGCCCAGCACAGCCCCAGCACAGTCCCAGCACAGCCCAGCACACCCCAGCACAGCTCAGCAAAGCCCTGTATAACCCAGCACACCCCAGCACAGCCCAGCACACTCCAGCACACCCCAGCACAGCTCAGCAAAGCCCTGTAATAACCCAGCACACCCTAGCACATCCCAGCACACACCAGCACAGCCCCAGCACAGTCCCAGCACAGCCCCTGCACAGTCCCAGCACAGCTCAGCACAGCTCAGCAAAGCCCTGTATAACCCAGCACACCCCAGCACAGCCCAGCACACACCAGCACACCCCAGCACAGCTCAGCAAAGCCCTGTAATAACCCAGCACACCCCAGCGCAGCCCAGCACACACCAGCACACTCCAGCACAGCTTCAGCACAGTCCCAGCACAGCTCAGCACAGCTCAGCAAAGCCCTGCATAGCCCAGCACACTCCAGCACACCCCAGCACAGCCCAGCCCAACCCAGCATATTCCATCACAGCCCAGCACAGTCCAGCATATTCCAGCACAGACCCAGCACAGCCCAGCATATTCCATCACAGCCCAGCACAGCCCAGTACATTCCAGCACAGCCCAGACCAGCCCAGCCCAGCCCCACCAGTCTGTGCCAGCTGCACAACATCTGAATGCGACTCAGAAACGCTGTGGCTGTCCAGGGCGCAAAAGAGAAGTCTAGCAAGGCAACCACAGACCCTGGAATGACCTAAGGAATCTGTTCGTTATTATTCAGTGATAGGATATGGAAATGGTGCCCCAGACAAGGCCTAGACAAGGAGGGCAGGGAGTGGCTGTGGGAACTAATCTGTGCATGGACACTTTATCTGTCGGGGCAGCCTAAAGAAAAATGCGGTGCTGAGAGGTCCCAGATGCAGATTGCTGTCCGTAATTGATCAGTCTGCATTTTCAAGTCTATCTTTGCAATGAAAATGGGTAAACATTGACTTTCTAAGATGACAGATCTTCCCAAATCAGAAAAGCCCTGCAAGGCTTGAAGCCTGTTCCCTGTAGAAGTCCTGGCTGAAGGACCAGGTGGGGTCAACAAGTGAAGGGTCACTTAGATGGCCCAAGCAGTCAACATTTTCTTTTTGCAAAATGTGCAAAAAGAGAACGAGCTGCTGTGTGTGACCGTGCAGCAACTCAGCTCCCCGCTGCTTGGTGCTGAGCATGGAAAACAAGGGACTAACGGCTAAAGATTCACGTGGACGCTCAGTCAGCCTTTCAAAAGCACCTCCGCACTCTAGTCCCCACCTGAGTGAGATGTGTAGGAACTTACTGGGGTTTTCATATCCTATGTCTAGACACCAAAATGTGTTTTTAAAATTGGCCCGTGGCCACACTGCAATTAATTTCCCTGTCAGGGAAATGGAAAAGCAGTGCCCACAGACGGAACAGCAGTTCTGCATAGCTCTCAGGCAGGAGAGAGCACTGCAGAGCGTATTGCAAGGTGCAAGATCACCAAATTTGCAAAATAAGCATCCTGCCCTTCAGAAAACGATACAAAAGGCTTTTAAGCGGAATCCAGGAAAGTATCTGGGATAAAAATGCCCCAAAAATGTTCTGAAGTGTCTTTGCTTGTTCACTCCTACATTTGCCATCCTACATATTCAACTTGGTTTATGCTTAGGCAAAATAAATTAATCAGTAGGGCTGCAGAGAAAACATTGCTAATTGAAAGATAAATACACTCCAGAGAAACCTCCTCCAGGAGAGAGCTGACAAAATAGGAAATAGCAGGATAGGAGTAACACATCACTCCAAGAATAAAAATAACGGAAACATCAACAGTGTTGTTATAAAAACAAGTATATCCAAACATTAAGAGAACCACACAACCATTCAGAAGTCATCATTCTTTTTGTTTATTCAGGAAAAAAAATCTGTGTAAGTACTCAGTTCTTATCTGCAGGGAAACAAACTCAATTCTAACCTGATTTTAGCAGATGAGCATGATACATATTCCATTTCAGACCTGCAAGAGTTAAATCAATGAAAACCTGAATTAGTGGCAATAACAAAAAGTGAGGGATTTACTGCAAGGTTATTTCTTTTAAATCCTCTCTCCCCTGTTCTCCAAACACGAACCTACCAGCTTACCTTCATTTTTTCCAGACATTGATACTTTCAGTTCTAATCTTTAAATCCTGTTAGTGGGCATTTGCATACAGCTCATTAGGTAATGGACCTGTTTACACAGAGGAAAGACATTGTTAAATATTTTGCTGACTTAGGATTGTGACCTAGGGTCAAGGGGACAAAGCACCTGGCTTCACCTCCCTCCATGCTTTCCGTGGCAGCACACACGTGGGCAAGGGTCCTTAAGGCAGCAGTCAGAAAGGAGGGTTCAGCACCTATTCCAGAAGTCTGGTTTTAAACCATATATATGGAGGAGCCTATGACAAACACCCAACACACTGCATTTTGCACCAGTCAGCTAAAAAGGAGTTGAGCTAGAATAGGGTTGTCTGCCAATTTTTGAATTTCCAGCACCTGCTACGGAAACAGGATAGTTCATGAAACATCTGTGAGGGAAAACTCAACTTGGAGTCAGTCGTCTTCTTTCCTCACCAGCACTTCTGTAACTATGGCAATGGGATGTACTCACACTTCAGAAAAAGCATCCATTCCTGCAATAGGAGTAAATGTACAAATAAAATAAAAATTAAAAAAAAAAAAAAAGATTGGATGAGGAAATGAGAGTGACCCATTAGACGTAATGATTGATTACAGCATCTAAAGTTCACAGAGGCTGACAGATGTAAAACCACAGTACTCAGCAGCGCTTGCCAGGTTGTACTGTTTAAAAGTCATGCAGGATGTGGTCACCTCTCCTTGTTCTCAGCTACAGAGTGTTACAAAAAAAAAAGAATTTATTACTGTTGAAAGAAAGACACTCAATGAAGAAAATATGGAATTAAAATTGTGATGTTAATTATGAACATGTAAACATTTTCAGTTGCAATATCCTTCATTTTTCCTCCTTTCTTCGCAGACATAAATATATCTATACACACATTAAGATACAGGACGGTAAGTGATGCAATCACATACTGTAATGTAGTACACGCAAATATATACACACGTAACCAGTTTTGTGTCATCAGCAAACTGATGGTACACTCCGTCCCTTCACCCAGGTCATTATCTCTTGTTTCATCTTGGAACAGTTTAGGCTTCTTGCTCGGATACTTACCAATGTCCCTCTAAACCATAGTCTACTTTATTTACAGCAGCTTACACACAGATGCTCCTAGGCCAGTCTTGTCCTTTCCCAAGTAACTTGTGTTCACTGTCCTCCCCAACCTGTTTATGGGCAGTGTCAGCATCAGCATCCCTGTCACCTTCTGGCCTCAGTGTGGCTGAGCATCCGACCTACACCCTCAATCCTCCTTCAGTTCTTGCTTGAGCTACAGGATCAAAACAGCCACTGGTATTTCAGACCTCTTTTCAAAGAGCTTGACACACTGGCATTAATATGCCCCTATTTCTGCTGACAATATCAGACAGGCTCACTTTTGCTGTCCAGTGGTTACTTCACCCTGTTGCTCATCTCAGTCTAGAGGAGCCAGAACACAGAATCATAGAATTATAGAACTACCCAGGTTGGAAGGGACGTCTAAGATCGTTGAGTCCAACCATCAACCTAACACTGCCGAAACCTCCACTAACCCATGTCCCTCAGCACCACATCTACCCAGCTTTTAAATACCTCCAGGGATGGTGATTCCACCACCTCCCTGGGCAGCCTGTTCCAATGCTTGATAACCCTTTCGGTGAAGAAATTTTTCCTAATATCCAATCTAAACCTCCCCTGGCGTAACTTGAAGCCATTTCCTCTCGTCCTATCACTTGTTACTTGGGAAAAGAGACTGACCCCCAGCTGGCTACAGCCTCCTTTCAGGTAGCTGTAGAGAGTGATAAGGTCTCCCCTCAGCCTCCTTTTCTCCAGGCTAAACAACCCCAGTTCCCTCAGCTGCTCCTCATGAGACTTGTGCTCTAGACCCCTCACCAGCTTTGTTGCCTTTCTCCAAGTCTTTATCATCTGGATGCTCATCCACCTACTTTGGCTATGCACATGGGACATGCACGTATCACCAATGCAGTGGAGAAGCAGCTTTGCATTAGTTTTTGTGCAAGATCACAGTGTATCTGAGCCAACTTTTACCTTTCACACTACAACTTAAGAGTGTGGGCGCACATGCGGAGGTTATATCCCCAAAGAAAAGCATTCAGACTCATTTTAAATTAAATTTTAAGTTAACAAGACAGGCGAGGTATGGCTGTGCTGAGTGGGATGAAGTTAGCACAGATCAGTAACCAAAATGGGATCTTTCTCTCTGCATCCCTTAAGACCTCACACAGCATGGTGCCCAGGAGCAAGGATCCCTCCTGTGTTAGGCATGCCACCACCTCCTGTTTCCACCACAAGAAAAATTTCAGCATTTGTGGGTTTTCTCCCTCTCTCAACTTTAGAAAAACAGCTGGAAGTTTTAAACTTCCCACAGAGGACATGTATCTGAAATGGTTGTTTAGTCACCTGGTTTCCTTGGTTCTGAAATGGAAAATCATTTCCTCTGCAGGCAATTCAGGATTAAGCGTGAGCTTTATTGCCATCACCAAGCAGTGCCCGTGGCCTCGTACCCTCACACTGCCCTGCGGGCTGGGATGGCATCTCCCACCCACCTGAGTAGAGCCATGCAGACGTCAAAAAAATATCCCACTCCAAACTGAGAACAGAAACAGCCTGCATTTATTTTTCGTAATTATAAAAAAGGAGGTCAAATAACAATATTGTTAACAGCATCACCTAGTAGCCATATTACAGAGATACTTGTACATCGGGGATGCAGACAGCAAAGAGTTTTGGCTAACATGTATGCTGAAACATTCACTTTTGTAATAAAATTATCATCCTTCTGCCTGTTCGTACATTGATTAACTAACAAATACTCTATTTCCTTCCATCTGTTATGTGCTAATAGTTTTGTTAGCTTGCTTCACCTCTCTGTTTACAAAAAGAATAAAGAGAAATTAGCCAATTCAGGAGTGAGGGAAAGCCCTGCTTTGAGAAAAGAATTACTTGAGTTTGACTTTGTGGAAAACAACTTAGCTAAAGAGGAGACATTACAAGGAAGCTAGACAGGGTTCTATCAAAGGCTACTTTGATGTTTCTGAAAATTACTTCAAACAAAGAAAAAATAGTTTCTCGGGTTTTACAAGTGCTTTCAGACTTCAGCTTTTAATATCAAGAATACTCCTAAAAACTAAAGCAGATGATGCGCAGTTCACTGGCAGCACTTGGATTTCCACCTGCTGCAGCCACCTCCCGCACCGGCGTCTGCCACTGGGCTGAGACCCACCTTCCCTCACCCCCCGGGAGCCACACTCCCTCGCCACAGGCTGCTGCGGGTGGATCGGGAAGCTCATGCTTCTCCATCAGCGTCGTCTAAGGCAGACATCCAGCCCATAGGGACCCCAGGTGGGGTCCGAGCAAGCCTACCCTGGAGCCTGCATCACTCCCAGATGCTCACCGCGAGGCCAATGTCACTGCCAGCTGGGTGGGAAGGAGCTCTGTATCCCAGCTAAAGACACACTCACTGCAGTCAATTAAATCCTTCTGGGAATTCATTCCCATGCTGAGAAGAGGCACCATTTATATATAATGGATCCACTTTATGCTGCTGATTCCTCTCTGGGCTCAGCCTGGCTTCCAGTGAAATCAGCAGTAGGATATGCTCTTATTCCTGGGAGCAGGATGTTCTGCAGTGCTGGCTACACTGGCACTGTGCAGCTCAGAAGCTCTTTGCAGAGACAGAAAAGGTAAGACTAATGTACAGAGGGCTACAAACAAAGGTCTAGTTTATAAAAAGCTACAAGCCCTAAACTGCCGTTCTTTTCTGCTAGGTGCTGCTCACTGTTAAAAAAAAAAAAAAAAAAAAAAAAAAAAAANAAAAAAAAAAAAAAAAAAAAAAGATGCCACTTCTTCAGGTATGAGTAAGAAAAGGTGAAAGAAACTTCAAGCTTGCAGCTCTTTTCATCAGCAGGTTTCCAACACACCTTTGGAGGTGACCACACACTGTCACTTGTTTTTAAAACATCACGTGTAAGAGCTTCTCTTTTCCCTATCACAGAATCACAGAATGGAAGGGACCTTTGGAGATCATCTAGTCCAACCCCCCTGCCAGAGCAGGTCCGCCTACAGCAGGTTGGACAGGAACACATCCAGGCAGGCTTTGAATATCTCCAGAGAAGGAGACACCACAACACCTCTGGGCAGCCTGTTCCAGTGCTCTGTCACCCTCAAAGTAAAGAAGTTTTTCCTTGTGTTGAGATGGAATTTCCTGTGTTCCAGCTTGTGCCCATTGCCCGTTGTCCCGTCTGTGGGCACCAGCATCATGAACTCCTGGCAAGAGATCTCCTCCTGCTTTCCATCCGATTTATAGTATGGTCTGGGAGAAATATGCGTTTACTGGCCTGCTTTAACAAGACAAATTTGTCATTCCTGCAGTCATTCTGCATTTCTACAAGTCAGTTGGAAAATCTTTGGATAGATGCCCCTCAGGGTGAGAACCCAGGCAGCGAATTGTGAGGCCATGGGCATTTGTGCTGAAACGCTGCATTCTTCATAATCCTCCTACAGCGGCGATAACTGAACTGCAAACAGCAGAACAAGAGCGCAGCCTCCTGCTTTGTGCTTTGTCCCTCACTCTGCTTTCACAGAATCACAGAATCACAGAATCACAGAATATTAAGGGTTGGAAGGGACCTCTGGAGATCATCTGGTCCAACGCCCCTGCCAGAGCAGGTCCACCTACAGCAGGTTGCACAGGATGGCGTCTAGGCGGGTTTGGAATGTCTCCAGAGTCGGAGACTCCACCACCTCTCTGGGCAGCCTGTTCAGTGCTCTGCCACCCTCAAAGTCAAGAAGCTCCTCCTCATGTTCAGATGGAACTTCCTATGTTCAAGTTTATACCCATTGCCCCTTGTCCTATCACTGGGTACCACTGAAAAAAGACTGGCCCCCTCCTCCTGGCCCCCTCCCTTTAAGTATTTGTAAGCATTGATGAGATCATTGATGAGGTTTGTGTTCATCCACCTCCCGTTGCCCTCCTCTTCAGAAACAAGGTCAAAATCAACACAACTTGAGAGCTACCAGCAGAACTGAGCGCAGTTTTTCCCTACCCTCACCCCTTATCCACTTTATGTCCCTTCTCAAATAGCACTCGATTTTTTTTTTCCCCCCCAAATTAATTATCAGGCTGTTCTCTTAGAAAAGGTTCTCTATAAATGAAAATTCAAGGTAGGAAAATAGGATTACGTCTTTTTATTTCTAAAGCAAATTTTATGTTCTCAGCTTTAAGTCTGCCAGGTATCTTCTTTTTGATGTTCTCAGTGAATAGGTACAAAATAAGTTTCTGTTTGACTTAGAAACTTATTTTTACTTGTAGAACAGAAGCCCAGACCAAAACTGGTAATGGCACCAAGGTAGTGACTAGGTCTTAAAAAAACCCACAAAACAGAGTGACAAAAATAATGAAATTCTACAAATCCTAAAAATCCTGCCCAGTTTTCTATAACACATGCCAGTAGCAGTTTAAAGCCTGCCTGAACTGATCAATTAGTCCACTCCATTGATTTAAGGAAACCTAAACACTGATTAAAAAAGGACATTATAGAATTTTACCAGTCACAGGGGCTGGTGAAAATTATATTCCCCTAAAGCCATTACTAACTGTCCTTTCTATTATTACATTTCATCCTTTGTGTGTGAAATGTGTTGTAAAATGCAGAAGAGGAAATAGGATACATTTCAGATATATACATATATATAGCATTTTGTATGCAGACGGAGAAACCATGGCCTAGCAGAATAAATTACAATATTGTTTAATTGCTATAAAAATCAAATAATATATAACAATAGTTATGTACAGCCACCCAGGAATCACAGATACAAAGCAAATTAAAATTGCCTGAAAATATTCAGGAGGTGTTGGTGTCACAGCATACAAAATGCCATTTCACCTAGTGTGCTACCGTCTACAGCATTAATTACAAAGCTCTGCTTGGGAGAAGTCTTGCAAGAATATAAATTGCATTTTTTTTTTGCCTACCACAAGAAACAAATAACTCTTATCAAAGATTATTCATTCCCTGTCACACGGCTACAGTGACTGCTAATAAAAAATAGGAACCAAAATCAAACAATGGAAAGCAAGAAAGAATAAATTAGAAGATGTCACGAGCCTTTCCAAAGGAGCTTTTAGCCAAGTCTGGGATCATTCCTATTATGTGTGCTAGGTCAAGAGCATCTAAGCTTGACGATATTACAGCAAAGGCACCTGTGGATGTTCTCCATCGTGAGCACGCCAGGGTCCCTGGTGGGTCCCCAGAGACCCCCTCGTGGCAGAGCTATGGCCAGGCCAGGCAGGCAGCGTGGGGGCAGCAGGGAGCCACCATGGGGGCTGCCCACGCCAGCAGGGGGTCACGGAGTCGGGGTGAGGGTTGGGGGATGAGAAGAGCCCTCTCTAGGGACTCGAAGCACTGCAACTGCATTTCCAAAATACCCCAAGCCACATACTGCATTTTAATAAAAATCACTTGTTTCCTTAAACAAAAGCAAGCACAGCAATCTGCTACACCATTAAAAGCAAGACTTTCCTCCTAACTTTAGATGTGTGCCGGTGTAAGCTCAGGCTTTTTTCTACTAAACTGCAGATATTTCATCCCAAAATAAGAGAGTTACACAACTACATTTTGTACCCCTGTTCAGAACCAACTGCTAGACTGACTCCTGTATTACACAGGAACAAGATGTTCTGTCAAAACTATTAATACCAAATCTTTCAGGAAAAGGTGGACTATTTTGGCAGCAAATACTCATTTCCAGTGGAGAATAGTCCAAAAGGAAGTCAAAGATCCGGACTCCGAACGCAAAACAAGGAGCACTTGTAAACAGTTGAGACATATTTCCATGTTATGGAGGGGGAACCTGGGGCATTTTTTAAAGCTTTGTCTTCCTTCATTCATGTATAATCTTATAAACGGCAGTCAATTAAAAGCTTAAAACAAACAATGTAAGTCTTTTTGAAAAATGTTCCTTACTTAACAATAGCCAAGAGCTGGGTGTTTTATAAGCCAAGCGAGCTGTGTTACAGCAATCCGCAGGCACCGAGGCTGCTCCTGCTTCTCCCAGGGAGCCAGGACCTTCCTGCCACCCCATGGACAGGGACTGGGCACCTGGCTCTGCCACACCAGCAAACTCATGCTCATGGCACCTCCGCATCAACTGACCACACCAGCCTCTGCCAAATCAGCAATTTATCAGGAGCTGAGACGGAGCCAAACGTTGGGGATAAGGTGGTATATTGGAAAAAGGGACACTGATGGAGGTAACACCACCACAAAGACTTTTCTGAGCAGTTTAAGGCCCCACCGTGCTTTGGCCATCTAGGCTGTGGCGTGAATTGAACAGGCTTTTTCAGCCCTGGCACCTCCATCTACCTCAGCTGTGCCAGGTCATTTCTCTTGGGCTTGGAGCAGTATGGTGCCCCTCTTGATGAAAGCAAGTTCAAGCTGATGAAGTCTCCACAGCCAGCACCTAGATTTTGATTTCTACTGTTTTCAAGGGGAGAGGGCAGTAGGGTGTCATATTTGAACACAACAGTAGAGTCAACCAGAGCTCAGTTTGGGGCATGAGCTGTGAGAGAGCTCATCCAGATTTGGGGCATGACCTGTGAGAGAGGTCAGCCAGGCCCCGCTAGAGTCAGCCGCTAGCTGTGTCCCTGGTCCCCATCAGGTGCTCATCTCTCCATGTGTCTCACAGCCCATAAGCATGTCACAGCTGGCACAGGGGTTGCAAAATGGCAAGATATTCTGAACACAAGGGAAGGAAGAGAATGTCTGTTGATTCCCTTGCTTTCCAGCATCACTAAAGGTTAACAAACTCTTAGCATGAAGGAGAGTAAGTCAAGAGAAAATAGCTTGTTTTCTGTTTGAAACATCTGTCCATTATCAGGGCGTGTCCACCCACTTAAGGAGCCAGCAAGTCCATGTTGCAGGTAACTACTGCTCATGCAGACACAAAAAGTGGCGGATGCTGGTTGCTGCCTCAGATGAGTTCTTAAAGATGAAATAAACACACGAATTCTCGGCTTTGCATATTGCATCATCCAGTCCCCATCCAAGAAAACTCATGTGAGCTAGTTCTGGAGACTTTTCAATGAACAGAAGGTTTTATGAACTAAACTGAGTATGATTCACATGAAGCAACCAGAAGTTCTCAGCAGAGGTGTTGTGGTTTAACCACAGCCAGCAACTAGGACTCATGCAGGTCCTCGCTCCCTACCCCCAAGTTGGGATGGGGGGAGAATCGGAAGAGTAAAGTGAGAAAAAACTGGTGGGTTGAGATAAAGCCAGTTAAATAGGTAAAGCAACAGCCAAGCACGCAAGCAAAGCAGAGCAAGGACTTCCTTCACTGCTTCCCATCGGCAGGCAGGCGTTCAGCCATCTCCGGGAAAGCAGGGCTCCATCATGTGTGATGGCTACTTGGGAAGACAAACTCCTTAACTCCAAATGTCCCCCCTTCCTTCTTCTTCCCTGAGCTTTGTATACTGAGCATGACGTCACATGGCATGGAATATTCCTCTGGTCAGTTGGGGCCAGCTGTCCAGGCTGTGTCTCCTCCCAACTTTCTGTGTGCTCCCAGACTACTCAGTGGCAGGGCAGTATGAGGAGCAGAAAAGGCCGTGACTGCTTAGCAAAAATCAAAAATATTAGTGTGCTGTCAAGAGTATTCCCATTCCAAACCCAAAATGCAGCACTACACCAGCTGTTAGTAAGACAGTCACCTCCATCCCAGCCAAAACCACAAGAGGATAAATATGAGTGACTGTGCCTATATCCTACCATTGGACTGGCAGCTCAGCATATCCTATCCCAGCAGCCCCATGTGGCGCCCCAATCAAAATTCTTATGAATGCCACCAAAAAATCCAAGGAAGCCATCGCTAAAGCAACATGAACATCCTCACTAACCCTAAATCATCACTTATGTATCACAACAGCCAAGCACCCTCACTCCCCCGACATATTTTCCTTCATTTCCACTGTATAGCTGCACACCAGAAACCCAGTAAACTCAATAGCTCTGAAAAGCACAAGGTCACAAAATAGCTCATTGAAGTAGTTTATATTGTCTTACTTCAAATTTGCACTGCTGCCTTTAAAAACAGGAAATTTTCTACTGGTTAAAAATATCTCTGTCTCATGTAATTTCAATGAGGCTTTGACCTTCCTTGCAGAGAAAATGAAGGAGGGTCTTGGTTTTTTTTTTTTTTCTTTTAATTTAATAAAAAAACATCCAACTGGAACGAATGCTTTTATTTTAACAAGTTAGGACACTGGAAATGTAGCGTGGTCTCATGTTGCCCCTGTTACACATTTTGATTTCCTCATCAAATTATCTATGGAATATGATCATCTGGAGCGTATGAAACATGTAGATGTGTGAATTCCCATGCAGGTTTACAGTTCACGCTGCAAACTGCTGGGCAGTTCGGGCATGCCTGCTGCCCCGCAGCCCTGCCAGGAGGGACAGCACTGCGGTACCCCACTAAAAGTAACGTACCAGTGGCAGACGGTACCACTCTGATTTTACTTTATTTCTGGACAGTACAACGGAGCTGAGTTTTTATCAGGTCCTGGATGCTTTCATAGAATCATAGAATCACTTGGGTTGGAAGAGACCTTCAAGATCATCGAGTCCAACCAGAAACCTAAGCCAAAACCACCCCTAAACCATGTCCCTCAGCACCACGTCCACCCGGCTTTTAAATACCTCCAGGGATGGTGATTCCACCACCTCCCTGGGCAGCCTGTTCCAATGCTTGATAACCCTTTCGGTAAAGAAGTTTTTCCTAATATCCAACCTAAACCTCCCCTGGCACAACTTGAGGCCATTTCCTCTTGTCCTGTCGCTTGTTACTTGGGAGAATAGACTGACCCCCACCTTGCTACAGCCTCCTTTCAGGTAGTTTGTTAATGTCAGCAATATTCATACATCATAAGCTGCAGTGATAGGAAAGGGAAAAGGGGTAGGAAAGGAGGCAAAAAAACAACTTCAGTTCTTAAGGAACTTCACCCATGACAGCATAATATCATGGGGAAATGTAGTCACAAACCCCCTGCTGCTACCGTGTCTTATGCAGCTTATTTCATGGAGCAGAATGTTCTTACAGACAACAAACAAACTTAAAAGGTTATGAAACAAATCTGATGCAGTAAAAAAACAGTCTTTCACATCACTTCTTGCTTGTGGGGCAGACCATGGCCACCTGCTGTACCTCTGAGGATTCACCACCTCCCACAAGCCTCCTGAAAGAGGAGGGCACGGCACGGCCCTCCCCTGCCCCTCTCCAGTGCAGCCGATGGAGTACAGCTGGGGGCAGAGGCTCAGCAGAAGAGAAATTCAGATGGGAGAAAATCGGTACTTCTCCTTTCCCAGGAAGAAAGCCAGAACCCAGACACACACATTGTTATTCAGATCAGGGACAGTTTGGCTTTTTTCTTGAAAAAGCAAGTCCCCTTAGCCAACTTTTCAGTGGAACGGGTAAATTGGAAATGCGTGACAAGGAGGCATGCATGGGGAAAGAGAAGTTGGGACTGCGTATGGTTATTTTCTACCTGATGATATTCTCACATAATCTAGTGCATACTACAGATATAAATTGAATTTTGGCTTTCCAGCCAATGAAAAGAGCCTGCTTGCTAGAGCTGGTTTGAGTACAGCGCTTTTTTAGCGCTCCCACTTCCAGTTGATTCCCTGCATGGTGCTTTTCCACGGTGCCGTGCCTAGCGCATTGCCAGGACACCGCAGGGAGATTGACTGCAAAGGTACACGCTCTACCAGCAGCACATCTCAGCATCCTTCCACCACTGGGAAAACTTACATATTCATTAGACCTGAAAACCATTAATTCCAGTGCATGGAATTACCGCAGTACCTTTGAAAAAAAGAATCTTCTTAAGTCTCAGTATTTAGCAAATGCTTCTCACTAGTTGGCTATCTCTTCGTCAAACAAAAGCTCTATTCATGCTGTTGACAATCATAATATTTAGTGAAAAAGAAGAAAGAGAGTTGTAACTAATCAAGTCTTGTTCCATGGGTGGCTGTAAAAGAAATTTGTTTAATTCATTTGAAGCTCACAGAACCACAACATTATAGCTCATTTTACAACATTTATATAATTGTGCTGTTTGAAAACCCCTTCTCTTTTTAATTTATCAAGATTTGATGTAGCTGTTTACACTCCCGACCAACATGCTGCTGCGGGAGCGTGGCTGCAGTGCCTGTGTAGCAGCAGCACACCAGGCCAGGGAAGAGCAGCACATGGCTGACCACCTTCCAGCACCTCTGCGGGGGCTGCCTGGGGGTGTACAAGAGGGACCTGCTCCCTGAATCCCACCAGGGACACTGAGGATGGTCTCTCAACACAGGAAAAGGGAAAACATATGCCAAGGAGCTTGCTGGGACAGTGTTCATCTCCATCTGCTCTTTCTCCCAGCAGTGGCCAAGGTGGGACCTCTCCAGGCTCGGGGCATGGCCACCAAAGATCACTTTGGTACTTCTATTTCTGTGCCTATAGCATTAAGCTGCCCACCCCACCCCATCTCATCTCCCAGCCTTTCCTCACCAGCAGTCAAAGCCTGCACCAGTTCTCCTCTCCTACCCTCGCTGGCTCTCTGACTTAGCTGCACACGTCCATCCCTGTCCTCCTCCTCCTGGTCCCCATCATCTCCTTCTTTACCTCCATAAAATCCTCCCGGCTCCTCATCGCCTTTGCCGGTGTCATTCTACAGCCCCCTGAGCATCCCTGCAATGTCTGGCTGCTCAACACTTTCACGGTCTGGTCTCTCCACTCTGTGGACACCAGAGAGAAATCAGGGGCACCAAGGGTGACAGTCATGGCTGGGGACAAATTCAGCAACTGAGAGCAGGAGAGTGGGAGAAGAGAGGGCAGGGGTGAGATTTGAAAATAAAATATCTGTAATCAGCAGCAGCCACAAAAGTTGGTGTTGAAGAGGAGGCTGCTGACCTTCCACACTTACCCCTCACGCTGCAAAGTCGAGGCAAATTCCGAGGGACCACGGCCAACTCCTGCGTTCGCCAACGGAACTGCTCTGTAAGGTGGGTGCAAGGCATGAAAGTGGTGACATCAATGTGTCTTCTACATGTTTTGAGCAAGTAATGTCTTCTCTTCCATCACCTGCTCTACCTCCCTCCTTTGTTAACAGCAGTCAGCAACTGAACCCTCCTCACAGGGGCTGGATGAGTACTGGTGCTTCACATCATGCCTTATGCTGCGGCATGGATGGCATTTGCATGTGACTGTGGATTTCCATCCATTGCAATGACAAGGAAAGCTGGAGATGGATTTCACGCTGGGGAGGGGGAAGAAAAGAGGCAGATAATAGGTGCATGAAGCATGTGCTGCAGTGCCATGTCAAGTTACAAGCCTGGTACCAGATGTCTAGAGAAAATGCAGACACTGAAGTCACAAAGCGGCGTGGCTCGGAGGACAAGCTTCCAGCCACTCCCAGCAGCCAGTGTTAGGAATAAGCATTTGGATTTCTGCCATCTTTATTTTCCATTTCGATTTTGACCTTTCACAAGTCATTCTTCAAATAAATTCATTCAGGATTGTGCAACAGGATGTCACGCTTTACCTGTGGCCAGGGACATGCAGTCTGGATGGCAGAAAACGTGCCAGGAAATGCTGGCTCACCCACTGAGCAGCATCACTCTCCTCCAGCCCTCATTCCTGTAGCACACAGGTTTTCCTGCTCCAGTCCAGGCTGTCTAATCCTCAGCTGGGAAAAGCCAGCCAGCTAAAGGGCAGTTGGTATTGCAGCCTTCAGCTTTCATACAACACACCCAGGAAATACAAAGCAGCATTGCGTTATCACTTACTACACCTTTTCACTGTGCTCTGGATATATCACAACAGAAAATCAGGAAGAGTGGTGGTGCACTGGAACACAGCCTGTGACTACGCAGGACTTTAAAACCAAATGCCCACGGACTTGAACACACACACAATTTCCCATTCAACACCCAGCCTTCTACAGTTGTACCTTTGTGCCTCCTCCATTGTGCCTTGGGCGCAATGATTTTGTGCAGAGCCCACACTCAGGCCTGGCCCGTCCCCACCGTCTATGCTTTGGGGTGGGCAATGCAGGGAATTACAGCCCAGTGCAGCAAGTGACGTGTTGCAGAGCTTGTTTCTTTGTCTGCCGGCAGGAGGAGAAACATGCACCAAGCACCCTCTCCCTTCCTCCCTAGCCAGGGAAATGGGACCAGCTCCCCCCACTGAGCATGCAGCTGAAGCCAGTGGTCAAAGAGAAGCTTTTAGTCTTTCTACAGAAACCGGCCCTTTTTCAGCCACCCCTGACTCCCTGAATCATTGATGGTGGTGGGCATCTCTGGAGGTCTCAACTCCATCCACCTTCTTTAGCAGGGTTGTCCAGAACAGGTTGCCTAGGACCGTGCCCAGCTGGGGTTTGGGTTTTCCAAGGATGGAGGCTCCACAGCCTCCCTGGAGAGCTGGTGCCAGTGCTTGACCACCCTCATAGCAAAAATCCCCCACCAGCTTGTCTGCACCTCCCAGGTATGAGGTGCCCAAACCGAAATGGTGGTTCCTTTGGGAGCCCACTGCTGTGATTTTTTTAACAAGAGGTAAATATTTCCACCTTTCCTTCAAATCAGGAATTCTGAGAAAGCCCTCACAAGCTATCTAGGAGCCAGCCAGCACAGCAAGCAACTGTGCTGTGACAGCCTGAGCTGAGGAGCTGCCCAAGACACACAGGTGTTGGAAGAACACCATGATTTATTCAGTCTCAAAGGCAAAACACGCGTCAGGAAGCCTGGAAGCCCTGTGAGATGGGCTTAGCAGCTCTGAGGGGTTTAGGAGGCCATCTTCAGAAAGCTTCAGAAAGCCAACTCTATCCTGGGCTGCATCAAAAGCAGCGTGGCCAGCAGGTCAAGGGAGGTGATTCTGCTCCCCTACTCTGCTCTGATGAGACCCCACCTGGAGTACTGCATCCAGCTCTGGAGCCCTCACCACAGGAAAGACATGGACCTGTTGGAGCGGGTCCAGAGGCGGGCCAAAAAAATCATTAGAGGGCTGGAGCACCTCTGCTATGAGGACAGGCTGAAAGAGCTGGGGTTGTTCAGCCTGGAGAAGAGAAGGCTCTGGGGAGACCTTATGGCAGCCTTTCAATACTTAAAGAGGGCTCATAAGAAAGATGGGGACAGACTTTTTAGTAGGGCATGTTGCAATAGAACAAGAGGTAGTGGTTTTAAACTAAAAGAGGGAAGATTTAGACTAGATAGAAGGAATGAATTTTTTATGATGAGGGTGGTGAAACACTGGCACAGGTTGCCCAGAGAGGTGGCAGATGCCCCATCCCTGGAAGCATTTAAGGTCAGGTTGGATGGGGGTCTGAGCAACCTGATCTGGTTGAAGATGTTCCTGGTCATTGCAAGGGAGGTTGGATTAGATGACCTGTGAAGGTCCCTTCCAACCCAAACTATTCTATGATTCTATGATCTGAAGAGGCAGAGGCCATGCCTAGCTAGAGGCTGGACTCCAGGCTTCCTCTCCTGTAGCTGCAGACCACTGGAACAGTAAGGTTTCTTGCTTCAGGGAAGGCTACACACCTTACTGCCTCAGGCACCTGCTTGAGGACTGCCAGACCTCATTGCAGGGAAAATGGGAGGAGTGTTTAGGGGTGAGTCCATGCCCATCATTCTGTTCCTTAGGCACGGAGCCTGGAAACACAGCTGACTGCCAGGGAAGGTGGACCAGGAAGGGTGTACTGTCTTCCCAAGCTGCTTATCCTGATTTAGGCAAAGCTTTCCCAGAACTCATCTTAATTTTATCTGATGTTTATCAAACCAAAGGTACTGTGAATGAAATAATTAATATTCAACTAGCCAGCAGTTTCCAAGGAAGGTCTGATACCTGAGGTAGGGTCCATTCACCTGTGCTTGCACCAAAGGCCTGTCACAGCCCTGCAGATAGAATTGCACTGGTTTCCGTATAAGGTGTACGTATATACATATATATAAATAAGTCCAAAATTACATTGGATTTTTGTCAGCATTAGTCTGCAGACTTCTGTTGTCCCTGCAAGGAGGTGTTTGGTGAGTTTCTAAGTTTTCTCATTCTCCCAGAACAAGCATTTCAAACTGCTTTCCCCAGGTGCCGGTTTACTGTTTTCAGATGTGAATCCTGTTTAATTTTCGGCCTACCTTTTAATCTTTTTATTATTCCATTAGTAGGGGAATGCAATACCTACTGATTGTTGTGTGGAAATTTGACTTTATAATCCTTGAAATATTAATTACAATTAAAGATGCAGAGGAGGATGGAACTCCAGTCCCTTTGCCCATTCCTTGTGGCTTGATTCACTGCTGTTAATCACTACGCATTGTTTACAATTTCTCAGCCAATTTTCAATCAACAAGAAGCTGCAAACTGCTCGTATGAAAGCCAGTCTGAATTACTTCTGCAAGCGAGATTTCCTCAGATGCCCAGCCAAGCTCAGCTCTTATATAACCCAGCTGAGGCTGGTGGATTTATCCCAGGGATGAATTTGAACAAGTGAATCAAATTCCAGAGAATCCGACAAATCCCTGCAATCCGGCATGGCTGGGCACGGGCTGGGCTGCCAAGCCTTGGCAGCATGCACACGCGTGCGGGCAGCTGCCTGTGCTCTCGGTGGCTAGTTAGCAGGGCTGCCGCTGCTGCTTGCCGCACCAAACGCAGCATCTCCTCTTGTTTTGGCCACTCTGCCCAACTGGGTGGCTGCAGCAGGTACCGCTGGACCTGCTGCCCCACACCCTCGCAGAGCTCACGAAGGGTTGTGATGCTGACGGCACAGGAGAGGAGGGCAGCATGTGCTTCCCCGCATGCCCAGGGTGCTGACTGTCTTCCCCACTCTGCCAAAAAAAGCCAACCCCAAAACCAGATGCTTGTCTGTGGTAGTATCTGCTCTGATAAAACTAGTCTGGATTCTCTTGCTGCTCACAACATTTCTCCCTACCATCCCCATCACCTATCCCAATATTTGACTTGCAATGGAGAGCAGGGCTGCTATATCAACATAACATTTCAGTATCATTCTTCATCTTGAAAGATGAAGATCCATGGAATCATGGAAAATCCAACATTGCTTATGAGGCTGTAGTTTATAACACTGTTGTCCTCATGGGGTGGATGCTACCAGACATATTTCAGGGCTTTCTTTTCCAGAACTGTTTTTTTCTGGCTAATTTTGCAGACTCTTTGTTCTGCCCTGATCTCCTTTTCCCTCCCAGATGTAGGCAAGCACCCCTCCAAGACCACATTTACAGACCTGCCCATGAAGAGGCCAACTGGATCAGTATCACCCTGCTCACTCAGAAGCAGCCTTCAAGCAAGGTATTCAGCTCCTTGAAGTTTGTGCTATTCTTTTTTTTCCTGTGTTCCTTATGCAGCAATTTTCTTTTCTGAAAGCCTTACAAGGGTGTTTGCCCTCTGTTGGTCTCTCTCATCCTTCTCCGTCACCATTTCTGTCTCACCTTTATCTAAACATGTTTGGGAAGGTCTCAGTAGCATGATAGCTTGCATCTGGAAGGTATCTAAACGTTCCTCTTCCTCTTCCTCTGCACATCTGCACTTCCCATTGCAGCACATTTACTAGTATTTTGTATTGATTCCAAATTTGCATTTTGTAGATGTGATAAGTTTACTACAATGAATGCACATCATTTCTGGTCACCGTTATCCTAACGCATAGCTTCAGGCATTTTCTAAAATGAATTTATAGGTGGGAAGCAGATAACAACTTCATAATGCATATAACAGTATTTAGAAGCCACTCATGAATTAAGGCTAAGGATTTCAAATGCCCAGATGAATCTTCCTTAGAAACCAACTTCCTCAAAAAAGAAGCTTTAAGATATCTTAAATTCAACAGTGAGTTTGGCAGAGCTGACCGTAACACCTCTTCCTCAGTAGTCTCAAATTTATTTACAAAATGGTTAATCTACTTCTAAAGCATTTCCTCAAAAATACTATCTCTAAATACTATCTCTACCATAGTGATCATAAAGTTTTAATGAAATCTCTTTTGAGCACAAAGGGAACACACGGGACACAGAGAGATAAAGTAATTAACCTGAGATCATGAAACTCATGGGACTTCTCATTCAACTACAAAACCATTCTTTCCTGTTAATAAGTGATCAAGTCTACTTTGGATGGATTACTAATTTTATTAACGAATAATATCTCCTAGCAAGTCCTTGAACCTTTCACCATCTCTCTTCCTGCCTTGGGCTGTTTTATTTCTTTTTTATGTTTTCATATACAGTGCCAAAGTACTATTGCACTATCCTACTGCTAAATTCTCTCTTCTTTTACTTGGAAAATAATTGCTATGGTTCTCCACTACTGCTCGATGGACTTTTATATTAATAGCATCACCTTCACCTGATTTTCATTCTCCTCCTCTGTTAAAGACAGAGACACCAAAGCCCAAATTTAAAAGCTGAAATTGTAATATCATTTAAGCAATGTGCATGCAGGGTAACCACACATTATCGTAAGTGATACCTGCTAACAGCACAACCACCGAACAGGCAGCACAGCATGCCCACCAAATTTGTGGTTCATCTCCTCCAGAAGTCTGTGGGATTGGACTGTCACACAGGTCTTGGATCCAGCCATGAATCACTTACTGCTTCTCTGTGAAGACTACACAGGTGGGGTGGGATGAGACCCACCTGGACCTGCCCCTCCATCACATCCCTCATCACCTCAGTCATCAGGGAGCTTCAGGCAAATCCAAGGAGTCACTACCTTCCTGTCTGGTGGTCAGTTTATTTCCACTTTCCTGCCTGTGTTTTTTCCTCCTTTCCTTCTGCCTCTCAATCCAGATCTTACCCTCCTACAAAACACAGCCACCTCCAGACCCATCCCTGATCCCTTCCTTCCAACAGGGCACCCACCAGCTGACTCTCCCCCAAGCCCAAATTTTATTTTAGTTTTGGTTTTCCAGTTAGCCTATGGCAATAGACATCTCTTTCCCCAGAGCGTAGAGGCGGGGAGGAAAGGATGGCCGGCTCTCACGTGAGCAGAGCGTGGGCGTTGGAAAGCCTACAGGCGCGAGAGACACCATGTGTGGATTTCAGCTCTTGCATAAGCAAAACCACAGACATGTCAGGGCTCTGCGGCCGTGTCCACCCCCCAAAACAGGGTTTTGCTGCCTGCACTCAGGAGCAGCTCTGATGTGGCACAGCTGTAACCTGGGATCAGTTTTCGGGCAAAGAGCTGCGTGAGAAGGGGCTGCAATGAGCCCTCATGGGGCTGCCACCCCCTCGCCCAGGAGCTACTTTTCATCTCAGGTGCTCAGCCTTGGTCCCTGACTGAGACACGCTGCTGCCAGTCCAGGTCCCTCGCTGAGCCTGGTCCGTAGCCTCAGCATCCCCGTTGCTTTGGCCCCAGCCAAGCCCTCAGCCCTGCCTGTGCACAGACAAGCCTCCATAAAATCCTAAAATCCATACACCAATCACGCCAAATTAAGAGGGCTCATAGACAAGTCTCCATGGTAACTGTATATAAAACAATAATTAGAGATACCTCTAGCCATGCTTCTATATCTAGAAGCAGCAGCTTGCTTCACTCAGGTTTGTTTAATCCAATCGCTAGCATATTAATAATAAGCAAAAGAAAGAAAGAATTCACTGGAAAGGTGGTAGATGCAAACATCCTTCAGGAAAAAATAGCATGTGGGGAGGAATCACATCACCAGCGTGTGCTCTTTTATAAAAATATACAAGCTTGGAGCAAGTCTTCGCCCCATGTATTTTTTTTAAAGATGCACTCGTTACATATCATTACACAACTCACAATTAGAAGAAAAGTGCTTCCAATGTCTGATTCCTTCCTTGCATAAGTGACCTATTTCAATCAGTTTATTTACTTGTTGAAAAAGTACTTGTCATCTTAGCACATTTCCTATTGCCCTCTTCTTATAAGAAGCTAAGGATCATGCATGTTTTTCTAAATTAACATGCTGTAATCTGCTAGATTTTTAAAAAGTCATATACTACATTAGGCCTTATTTGATAAGAAATCTGTCTTCTTCCCACCACGTTCAATCTGCCAATGAACATCAAGGGACTGCAGCATCCCCGACACTCGGAGTTAAATCAGGGTTAGACATAAGGATAGCGGTATTCCACTGAAACTGCACCGGGAAGTTTAGCCCAGGAGCATCACATTACGCAGATCAAACACAGCCCGTGATACTGGGATATAATGTCCTGGTTAAAGACAATCTGAGACCTCAGTACCGATTTCCATTTAATGGTATCCAATAACAAGACCCATGAGAAAGATACTGTATTTAACAGGAGATAAATAATCTTCCTTTAGGCTACAGCAATTGGTTTGAGTTGGTAATTAAATTATTTTCCTGTGTATTGTTTGGCAGAATGTTTTGGGAGACATCAAATGAACAGCAAGTAACTCCATTGTTACTGGTCTCATTGTTTTCAAGGCACTTTCTCTCCTAAGTATTGGGAGGCAGAGAGCAAATGTTAACAAATAAAACTCCAACAGAAACCCAAAGCAGGTTGCGGTACCGGGGAGGCAGCTGAAGCGCAGAGAAGAGTTAAGATTATTTCTGATGTGTTTGAGGTTTTGGTGTGGGTTTTTTTTAATTACATGGCTGTAATTCTGGGAATCAATCTTAAAAGATTGATACTAACCTCCAAGGCTCTGTAACCCATCCACAACCACTGGTTTCAGCTGGATTTCGTTCTCTAGATTTCGTGGTTATTCTTGACACTACAAATCACAGGCACGGAGGATCTGCATTTCTGAAAAATTAGGTCATGTTGTCTGATATCTAGCAGCTGGAATTCAGGGGTAATTCTGAAAAGCCAACCCTGGCCAACCTGCAAAGGGTCATGTGGGAGCGCAGTGGCAGGAGCTGGTGGCCCGGGTGGCAGGCCATACTCACAGGCCATTCTCCACAGCCCAGGGCATGAAAATCCAGGCACAAAAGTACACGATGGGAATACGACTGCATAGGATCTCCCACACAAATGCAAAGTGTATGCTTCCACTTATGCACAAATGCCTGTTTTAAATCACTCTTCTGACCAAGGTAAAGAAATGCGAACATGCGCTGATGCCGTTACTAACTCCTATTGGTACATTTGCAAACATACATTTGTACTTGAAAAATACCTTGTTTACATTATGAAGACCACTCCCTTAATGAAACACTTTCTTAATATATCTCCTTGTACTGACATGTTACTTTAAGCTCTCTCATTTCCTCACTTTAATTACTTTCTCTTAAGGAGCTTTGCTTGCACAAATTATATTGGAGCTCTTGACTACGATACTAGTGAACTCAAAGTCTGTGGTTCACAGCTTCACTTTCTTTGGGTATTCAAGCAGCATGCTTCATCACTGCAGTTTGCAGCAACAGACACACGCCATCACCTCTACAGTGCTAGAAGTAATTTTTCTATCCCTTCAGATCCTCTCTTCCATTCAGTCGCCCCCTGCCTTCCCCTTCACCCCGCTGCTCTACTGCTCGGCTGCACTTCTGCTAAAGTGTCTCTCTACAGACCTCTTCTCTTCAGGAAAACAATTACTCCTGGCAGCATCTTAAAGGTTTGTCTCTATGTCAGACACCTCCATGGAGTGTGGTCTAAGACCACACAGTCCATAGTGAGAAAAAGCAGCAAGATCAATAATAAGAAAGATTTCTTTAATTACTTGACTGCTGGTATAACTATGAGCTGTGGTTATTAGGCATTCATATTTCTTAAAACTCAGCTATGTGTGTGCCTGTGAAACCTAACCCGTGCCCATCCTCCTTCACATCCCTCGGTGTGGGAATTAACAGCAGAGCGTATGAGAGGAGCCGTGGCAAAGCTGAGACTCTGTGGGAATGTGAGACGAAACTGTACCAAAACTGTGAGGCACTGCTGCTCCTGCAATGTCAGTGCCTTCAGCCCAGCGTCTGCCCTCCTGCAGCATGTACCCCCGTCCTGCATTTTTCTATTCTTCCCTGGTGAGCACAGCCTCATTTGTGGGGGCAGTGGGGAAGGAGAAGGCCCAGAGAGGACCTCCTGCTCTCCTGGCTCCATAGTAGCCAGCCATGTCCTCCCTAGCAGTGCACCGGGGGCAAAGTGGAGCTGCTGGGGAGGGAGGATCAGTAGGTTTGAAGGTCCCATGAGGCCAGTGGATGCCATGGTGCTGCAGCCTTCGGGTAAGGGTTGACAGAGAAAGGTAGCCCCAGCGTCTCCAAAACCATCTGGCATTGCATCTTCTGTCCCAGAGGCAGGCAGAAGCACATAACAGCAAGAAACAGGCTGGAAATGGGGAGAGACAGGAGAACAGAAAAAGTTCCTGTCACTTTTCTACACAAGCCTGACACCCAATTAAACCTCCTGATCCGAATGCTTTCATCTAATTGAGGAACTTGTTGGTATGAGTGCCTTTCTCTTTTTCTGCTGGGTGGTTTTGGTTTTTTTGGTCTTTCTCCTCACATCACTCTCATTAAGGACCTGAAGGCTTTCTAACTCTTGTGGGTACAAATGCCACCACTTGGCACAACCAGTGGACTGCCCCCAGCTGAGGAACTCCAGCTGCTGCATCTTTTCACAATGGTGTCCTTCCTGGGCTGCATTTCACACACATGGCAGCTCACTGCTCTGTAAATACCACTGCAGTAGCCAGTTAGAAAGAAAAAGAAGAAGGAAAAGGCTGCTGTATAATTACTGAGAGAGATACCATCAATAGGGAGAAGAGCGGGTGTATCAGACTCAAATTATGACCCTCACTACACTGGAGAGCTGATTTTTTTTTTCCTGTTTGATCTAGTTCAACAAGTTAAACTGTTCCAATGTGGAGCAAAGTATTCTCCTAAATTATATGATCCTCTCTGCAAAATTCAGAAAAACTAAGGAAAAGAGGAAAAAAGATCCTCATCGAAGTGTTCATTGATGTGGCAAGCATTTTTAATTAATGTAAATCCCAGCTAGCAGCTCAGTGGAGAATTATTTATTATCTCTAACATTCACCCTCCTACTCATGCTATCACCAAGTGCAAATACAGGTAGGAAATAAGAGGAAATTGGATCCCATTTTATGATGGGACAACAGCCATTATAATTTTCCAGTGATGTATAAATATACAAAATGTGCAGGCTTCTGTTTCATCAGATATAGTGCCATAAATCTGTAATTAATATATTCAATCTGTATATTTGCAAAGGTATAACTAAAGCAGAGAAATGTATTTAACTCACACAAAATCTGGACAGTGCATTTTCATTCTTATCAGTTGTTAATTAAACGTAAATCAAGCCATTAAAAGAACTGCCTGCCCATTCTGCCCTGGCCATGTTCTGTTTCTTTTTAAATATCTTCTCCTTAAAAGACTTTTTTTTTTTTTCAGAAATAAAAGCCAAACTCTAATTTCTTAGCTGTCTTGACATGGTGATGACAGCTCCATAAACCTCTGTAATTATAGAAAATTGAGTTCTGATGTTTGATCCTGAACATACCGTTGCAAAGAAATATTGTGGAATAATTTTTGAAAGCTCACTTGCAGCGGCTGGTAGACACGTATTTGTCATGCTGGTGCTTCACAAGGCACCAAAGATCAAACACCAGGACATTCCCTGGGGCTGCCACTCAGAGGGGAGCCCAGACCACCTCCCTGTTGGACGAGCCTTCGGGCTGCACGCACACATGTGCCGTTGCACGTGGAAACTCACCCCAGCAAACCTGGGTTTGTAGTCCTTGCGCTTCCACGGCCGACAGCAAACAGGTTGGTACCTCAATACTTGGCAACGGCTGGAGTAGCACCAATCTGGTTGGGCATATAGTGTAACTGGGTGCATCCCAGTAAACACAGGCAAGTGCATAAAATGTGAGCTGATCTCCAATTTGGGCAAACCTCCGTTTTGATCAAAATGAAATTTGTATGAATAATTTGCTGCTCTAGAGAAAAATATATAAAATATATAAAATGATAGCCTTCTTCCCCATAGTGTTTAAGAAAATCTAATTTCTTCTTACACAAGAAATCAGGCAGTTAATTGAACCCATCCTTCACTCCACAGTGAATGTTATAACAGAGCTTAATGTTAAATAAATGTACTGAGTATTGCCAATCTTTGATTTTGGACAGCTTTCCTCTTGTAATTGAATTGTGTCCTAACATAATCCGGTTACTTTTTGCCTCTTACTGAGATTTTAAGGACAACAAGCACCCCTTCAGTAGCAGGGTTGCAGTGCTACATCCATTCCGCTCACAGAATTATGGAAAATCCTGTTTTGGCTGGCAGCAGTGGGGTGTCTAACCTTCCTCCTCCTCCTCCTCCACATGCCGGGAGCACTGCCAGGGCCGTGCCAGCGCTGCTGCCCGGCGCTGGTGCCCGCTAGTGCTGAGGTCAGCACTATTTCTAGGGTTCTCAGAGGCTGGCGAAGGTCAGTTCCACCCAACTCTCCTTCAGAAGCATCTTCGGAAGAGTAAGTGCACAGCGTACAGTATTGAGGAGATGGAGTAGAGGAGAGCCACTGCACTGCCAAAATATTACAGACTGACCTGCTAAGTGGATGTGAAAGATCCCTGCCAGGAGAATTAGACCTTCAGAGACTGCCCTAAAATGAACTAAAGCACTTTCTGCAGTACTTTACTACTAAAAGGACTTATACATTTATTTTAAAAAATCCTTCCGCATGAAAAATCCCCAGTGCCTTAGTGACGGCATGTCAGGAAATTGTCCTCCAGCTCCTAGATCTCAGCCTCATCGCTGAGAAAGGAGTTTTGCAGGAATCCAGAGTCAATAATCCCAGCACAAAATGGGGTTGTTTTGCTTTTTTCCATAGGAACAAGGGAAGAAAAAAGTATCTGAGGAGGAGAGGAGGCGTACTGAAAAGCAACAATAGATGCCATTTAATTCAAAGGAATAAATAACATAAACAATAAGCAGATTACCTATGTTAGTTGAGGTAGATGAGGTATGTGTGTAGGAACACGGAAAATGGAATATCCCATTGAACAGATGCTTTTTCCTCAGATGTTAAAAATAGTGAATGTAAGTACAGTCTCTTCATGGCAACAGAAGCTGTATATGCTCAGCGTTTCTGACAACCCAACAGACATGCAGAATCCTGAACCAGCACAGATCTTTTCCATTATACTTTTCCACTCCATCTGCCCTTCCTTCCCCCACCACGGATATTTGGTGAGGTATTATATGGCACAGAAAATAGCCCAAACCCAGGCTTTCTGAACGAACTCCTCCTTTGGCCACATCTCCTGGCCCCCATCTCCGATGCTGCCAGCTCCTGCGTTCCTACCACAGTGTGCAAACGGAGAGAGGGGCTCCGGGGGCGCTCTAGCCACCACAGCCATTTTATATCAGATCCTGAAGATGCGGGCAGAGTATCTCTCAAGCCCTACAAATATAATCACGCTCCCACAGAATGTAATGGCTCCTAAATCATTCAGTTGGCTCCCAGTGTAAATGCCTCCGTGCTGGGTTGCACAAGCACTGCCACGCACCATGATGGGTTTATAGCAGTGCTGGGGTGAGAGAGGACATTCCTCATTGGCAACGCCCTGACACACACCATTCCTCCAAAACACCACTGATCGAGCAAGGATATACGCAATTTTTAGCTAAAAAATACATGAATCCTTTGATCCACTGGTTAAGGCTATTCCCATTTCTCAGATAGCCACCATGTCTTCATCACAAGCTTCATCACATTCAGCTTCCTTGTCTTGGCCACTGCTCAGGTCAGCCATTCAGTCTGGAGAAGAGAAGACTGAGAGCGGATCTCATCAATGCTTATAAATACTTAAAAGGAGGGGGCCAGGAGGAGGGCGCCAGTCTTTTTTCAGTGGTGCCCAGGGATAGGACAAGAGGGAACGGGCACAAACTTGAATATAGGAGGTTCCATCTAAACATGAGGAGGAACTTCTTGACTTTGAGGGTGGCAGAGCACTGGAACAGGCTGCCCAGAGAGGTGGTGGAGTCTCCAACTCTGGAGACATTCCAAACCCACCTGGATGCCATCCTGTGCAACCTGCTGTAGGTGGACCTGCTCTGGCAGGGGATTTGGACTAGGGGATCTTCAAAGGTCTCTTCCAACCCCTAACATTCTGTGATTCTGTCATCCTCGTGTCAGTCATGGGCAGTTCAGGTGTGATACTGAATGTACCACTTCTCTACAGACACAGTTCACATGAATCCTACTTTTAAAAGGCATCAGGGATTCCATAGGAACCAACAAGATCTCTGCTTCAACACAGATTCCTTGTTTTAATAGAGATTGAACAAAGCTTTCTTCTCTCAGAAGCCAGTAGCAGACACAACAGTAAAAAAATCTACCTTTGTCAAAGAAAGAAAGGTCACCAGTCCAGACCTGCACCCCTGGAAGGACTGCCAGGCACAAAGAACAGCTGACGTACAATTGTGTCTTCTTCAAAACTGTGTTTTACGTGAACAGGTAAAAGAAATACAGTATACTTTGGGAGGAAGGGGGTGCGGCAAGGGAAAACAAACTGGTAAAACAACGTTTTAAAGAAGAGAAGAACGTGACAGCTTCCATTGTCAGCTCAAAGCTTCCCTGTAAGACTATTCACCTGCCTTACGTAAAAGACATCTATAAAGAGTTCAGAAGTTTCCACAAAGATCCCTACAAATGTAATGCTTGCATAGCTGCAGAAGCAGTTTAAAGCTTCTTTCACTCTGTTCATTTCCCTGAACTTGATCCAGATAAAAAGCAATCCCTCCAAAGAAAAAGAAAACCCAAGCGCCTATTAAATCTATTCCCTCCGATAAATCTCCGTATCTGTATCAGGTGTCCTCAGCTTCTATAATCCCTGTACTTCAGCCTGCCATTCAATAATTTTTAAAATGGTAACTTCCTAAGAGATTAAATGAAGATTTATCCTTTGGCCTATATTCCTCCTTGCACAAATGATAAGTTTCTAGTCCTCTCTTGAGGGTGAATGGAGGTCAAAGCAATCGTAACTGATCCTGTGCACATTTAACTCATACAAAGACTTTTCTCTAACATTTGCTAACTGTACGCACTGATACCCTGTGTGGGTCACCAGAAGAAAAGCTGCCTAATGCTTTAAATCTATTGAACCAGGCAGCCTTGTCTCCCTGCACAAGATGGTTTCCAGCAAGTGCAATGCAGCAGCTGCCGGTAAGCAGCAGCATGCCACATCTCCATTTCCCAGGGACCCACACCACTTCTCCATTTCCCAGGAACCCATACCACATCTCCGCTGCTCAGGGACCGTCCAAGCAGAGCTGCTGCCTTTGCTCTTGCTTGGCACCTAGCAGTAGCCTATCTTGCTATAAAAACTCCTCAGCTTGTTCTGCAGAGGCATTTTTACCTAGTCTGTTGGCTACTCTTCTTTAAAAAATGGCCATTGTGGAGCTGAAAATCACTTTGAACGGCTTTTTAACTGCAAATGACATTGTAGAAATTAAACATTTTATGCTCTTTTAAAAATTCCCAATTCTTCCATGCTAAATATTATTTTATTTATTATTCTTATATTTGAATGTGATACTTGATTCTTTGAAATTGCCTGGACAAAACCAATGTCAGAATAGTTCAGCTCAATGCCCTTTTCTCACAAATAAATGATATTTAGACATTTTCCTCTTTATTCACCCAGTGGGTCCAGGGGACTGTAAACAAAAAATTATTTTAGAACACTGCACAATTGCTATTATTTTGTCTCATCAATTCCTGTACCAATTAAATCGTCCTTATCCCAAGCAGAAAGCTTTAAAAACTTGGGCTGCTCTATACTCAAAAATATAGAGATTTTTTTAATTAGCCATGACATACCCAGCAGTGTCTGTCTGCTGGCATGGAGGAAGCTGCCTAGCAACAATGCAAAAAAATCCTCCAGTGGATCACAAAGAGTCTGTTAAAAATGGTAATCTCTCTCATAGAAAAGTAGAGATGGTTTCAATTAAAGACAGCAATTCTCAACTTGTTATTTATATGCAGTGAACTAAAATAACATTCATAAAGTATAAATACAATGTGAAAAGGCCATGCGTAATTACTTAAAGCTTTAATTTGCAGTACGTAATTTGCCATTCACATCTGTAAGCCTTTTGTTTTGCTTAATGGCAAAAAACATTCCAGCTAGGTCAGACCTACACTGGAGTTTATATGAGGTAGAAATCTCAGCAAACAGGCCTGGAACAGGCTCAAAGAGTCATTTAGTTTGTCCCTAATACTGAGTCAGGATAAATCATATATAAATCACTCCTGATCAATAACACTTTACCTGTTTCCCAAAACCTCCAAACCCAAACAGTAGACAACCTCCCTTGGCACTCTACTCAGTGGCCCATCTCTCCCAACAATTAGAAAATGTTAGGAAATCTCTAACCTAAACCTCCCTTGCTCCAGTCCTGCATGCTGTAATGGAGCAGACATAAAGAACAATACACATTTTTTTTTAGCAATTCTGACGTACTTGAAAATGACTGTTGTGGCAGGCTTCTGTTGAGTAAATAACTCCAGCTTTTCTCAGGCTTTCCTTATATAGCTCATACATCTTCACTAAATTGCTTTCTATTTCTTTTGGATTATTTCTTCAACTCCTTAAACTCCTTCTTGCCTTGTATGTTGAATAAACACACCGTCCCCATCCAAGTCAGCAGTGATAGCTGTAGGTCTGCATCCATCGCTTCTCCAGGCGTTGCAGGACCCAAATGACCTTTCTCTTTCCTTTTGTGTTCTCCTCCGGGTTCACTTCCCTTTTGTTGCTGATGCTGTTCATGTCGCTGATCAATCACCAATGCTGGCCTTTCTGCAGAAAACTGCACCAGGAGAAAACCAGGAGCTACCAAAGCCCAGAGGTGCCCATGCGGAGTTGACCCCACCTTGTGCCAAGAGCCTGTTTCACCCCAGCGAAGGGCAAACATGGGGCTGGAGGCAACAAGCCCTTGGGTGGGCTCTCGCTTCCAGCTCTGCAGCCCCGCCTGGTCAGGCAATGAAATGTGCCAAAACCAACAGCATTATGCCCGGCTTTACATCTGCTCTGGCCAGCTTATCCTCCAGATAACGGGCACCACTTCTCTGCAGATGGACCTCTGGGGTCCAGATGGGATACATCCCTCCCACCTCAGCCCAGCACAAAGTACCGGGAGACCACAATGGCTTTCGGCCACCCTTGAGAGTGACAGCTGTGGGCTGGAGCACCCAAAAGCCCAACAACTTGGCCCATGTTGGTCATAAGGGAAAACGCACCACCTCTTTTTTCAAATTAATTTCGTTTTCCCCAAAGGACTAAGCATTAAAGAATCACAATTGAATGCCTTTAGGGATTGCATCCTGGCAAAACAAACTCCCTAGTCCCTTCTCAGGAACAATGAATTGCTTTTTTCTGACAAAACAATAAAAGGACTCAGAACCATCCATTGCATTAGCATAAACATTTACCCTAACTTGGCAAAAGTACAAGCAATGAGGAAAAGAGTCCAAGAAAAGCATAAATAATAGATAACCTCAGTACCTGGGGTGAAAACACTGGGAAAATACTCCCTGCACTACACAAGCTGTGAAACCCAGTCTTTTGAAATACACACTTCCAAATTCAGAATGAAATGCCAAAGGAGCAACCTTAATGCTGTTGGCCAGATGTTTGCATTTTGTTGATATTTTTAACAATTACCTGGCAACAGTTAATTCAGTGCTTTGAAGAGGGGTATCACTATATAAAATCTTGTTATTAACATAATTATGAATGGATTTCACTGCTGAGTTTGGTAAATCAGGGTTCTTCTAGCTCCTAAACAGCATGTGCATAGCTACTCTGTGGCTGCAAAGTCTGCATTATCATACGAGAAATTAATTTTCTTTTTTATATATATATATATATCCTAATTTATCAAGGGTTCTTCCAAAACATGCAGAATACATGACTATATGTACTTTTGGTCACATTAGGCAGTCAGTTTTCACCCCAAAAAATACACTAGAATTTTTATTTTTCATCAATTTTCTTTTTTGGTTATTAATGTGACTGATTTCTTACCTCCATAGTTTTTATTCCTCTGGTTTTCATGCTGGAAATGGAGTTTTGACTGTGGCACACTCTAGAAGCAACGAGAAAATGCGATCATTCCCAAAGGTCTCAGTCAAATGCTCTGCAACTCACACTGATCAATCCAGTCCAAACCTTTAAATTTGACTACAAAAGGCAAAACTTTCCTACCTGTCCCTCTCATTTCTCCTCTTCAGGCGACAACGTCTTGGTGCATTAACTTTCAGCCTGTTCCTATTAGCTTCTTTGTATTAAGTAAAGTGTGTATTTTGGTTTTTTAAGACAGCTTAAGCAATGGGTTGCAGACGCAGTTCTTGTGTCTGCATATTTATTACGGCAAGGGGAAGCTGTATACTCAGGGGCATTCCTTTTGTTGCTGGCAACATAATAACATTTGCTTAATTGTGTTTTATTAATGCTAATATACCCAGAGGCTCAGACTCTGCCCGCACATTTTTGTAAATTGAATTAAAGGAAAAATGAATCAGCGTTAAAAGACAGCTGATTAATTTTATTCACTTGCTTAAGGGGGTTTAAGCCAAATGGTCTCCACATCTATTTTTCTTTAGAGAACAGACTTTATAGCCACAGGGCTAAGAGAAACTTGTCAGTAAGCCATTTTCATTGCCATGCGTCAAGGAGAGCTATTTAAGGCATTAAAAGGAGTGGACATTAGGTAGAGGTTCTCACCCCCTGCTCTGTACAAATGGCAAGGTTACACAGACACGGTCTCCCCTGCCTGCTGCCAAGATCAGAGAGTTTTCATAAAGCATTTTTTAATGAAGCTTTCACAGCACCCCCCGGAGCCGGCTGCTCAAGACAGGCAAGGACATGGGCACAGCACAAACCTGCTAAAAAGGGACATTTCAATCCACAGAAAATCTACCTTATTAGCAGGTCTGCCTCAACACATACTGTAATTTAAAGGCCATTATTGCACTATTTAATAGGCTTTCAGCTAGTCACAGTAGAAATCAGTTCCCGAGACAGATTTCTCACTTGGAAATAAGCTTTCAGCTAGTCACAGGAGAAATCAGTTCCTGAGACAAATTTCTCATTTGGAAATAAACATAATTCGTTGGAGAAGCCTCCACTGGATGTATATTTATACAACGCCTGAGTTCGAAATATCAGCATGAATGCAGGGTTGTTCAGTAGGAAACCTGCTTTATTTACCAATTATTCAGAAGGATCTGGTCTGAAGAGGGTCTGTATGCAAATGCCTTGGGCATTTCTGGCAACCGTCCTTTGAATGATTTCTTCACGACTTCTTGTTCAAAACTAGAAAGCCAGAAAAGATAGGAAGGCAAAAAGTCTCAGAGAGAGATGGATGTTTAAGACATATGCAAAAATGGATGGCTCGAGCCCCTCCGTGCGAGCAGAAGGCACAGCAGAGGTCCCTCATCATGACTGGGACATCATGTCAGGATCAGGATCTGAACATTTGTCCATCTGTTTTGTCAGCGAGGGAGTTGGGAAGAAAAAAGCCTAATCTGTAAGGGAAGGATTTCTACTCTGCCAGGTCCCATTGCCGTGGGATGGACTGGAGAAGCCTCCCAGTCAGCATAGACCATGTCCACCTAAATGGCCACGGCCAATGCTTTCTGTTAAGTACCACTCAGGTCACCTCGCACTTCCCCACACTTAACACTGGCACTTCAAATGGGTCCCACCTCCCCTTCCCACAGCTAATGACACATGGGTAATGAAAGTACCCCAGGAGGAGGAAATGTGGAATTTCTGAGAGTAAAGGAAATTATTATTAGGCTCTCCAAATGACCTGTGAGCCTTTTTGCAGGCTTTTTCACATCCTGCGTTTCAGAAAACAAGACGTAAGTACCACCAGGTCTTGCACCTTGAATGCACTTGGCAAATACTGTATTGCATCCTAGCCCACGAGATGCCTTTGTGTGCCACAGGCATAATGAGCAAAGCTGTCCACCAAGTCAACAGCCACCAGGAAATGTGGGAAATTTGTGGCACAGCTCTACAGCTAAGGGTGGCAAGATCCTCCCTTTTGGTCTCCTTTGTGGATGTGTCACCAACACAACATCCTGCTGGAGTTTTTCACACTGCTTGAAGATTCATGGTGTTGACCAAGCTTCCAGATAAAGTCTCTGGCTACTAGTAGGACATGGGCTTTCACACCACCCTGGGCATCCACACCATACCATGGGCATCTCACACATTCAGAAGTATATGATGTTAGCCAAACTGCAGCTCAGGGCATTTCATTTCGGGGCCCCCCCAAGCTTTGCCTCTTATCTTTCACTGTCATATCTCTTGCAAAGACAATGTTCAGCTTCATGTTGCTAAATGAGAGTGATCTCCACCAGCACAAGCAGGGGATGGGGTTGTTTGACAAAACTGTTTGGTTTGCAGGGGTACTCTGACATTTCATCAGAACTTGGTTTTCCCTTGGTTGTGAAGAAAACAAATTAAAATGCAGGAACAACAGGCTTTCAATGAAAGAAAAATACAGCTGTCACCCACGTTCCTCTCTTTGCAGGATGGAAAAACCCTCCGATGCCGTTGCTGCCGGATGGGTGCAGGCCTCCCACCTGCCTGCTGCTCGCCGCAGCATGGAGACCTCTCGGTGGGCAGCCTCTGTTTGCAGGACCTGCAGGGCTCTGAACGCCCAGAGAAATGTGTGGGAGTTTGGCGTGGCTGGTGCATCCGCGTGCTTCTCCCAGGAGCTGCAAATGTTTTCCAGTCTTCTTCTGCGCTCCTGGCTGGGGGAGGCAGCACGGGAGGAACGGGAGAAGAAGCACTCTGCAGAGGGCTCCTTCTTGTAGCAATTTACTCCATGCCCATTGTCACGAACGCAGTTGTTTTCCTCCGTAATATACAATGCGGAATAGAGACTTCTGAGGATAAAAATCCTGTTTTCAAAACTACAGCTGAGGCGGTCACTTTTCAGAGCGCTCTCCGCCTGGCGAAGGAGACAGCTCTGGGCTAGCCAGGCTGCCCTCCGGGGCTCCTAGCTGGTGGTCCACATTAAGCCAGGCTGCCAGTAGACACAGCTCCTTTCATCTCAGTGAGGGATGCTCTTCCTTGCGCTCCAGCTGAGCTTGGCATCTAGTGCCCGAAGCCCCATAGGAACCCACCAGCAGCCTGAGAGGAATTCCCAGGCCCCGCTGGAGACCCCTGAGGATGCGTTCACAGGGGGAGCCTCACTTCTGAACTTGCCCTGTCAGAAAGAGAGAAATAGCTGTCATTCTAAAATAGAAATCAAGCGTCGGCGAGGCCTGGGCACACATCTCCTGTTTGCTTGTTTAAATTACTTACAGCTGAAGAGGCAGTCCCCCCGACAGCTCTTGAGTGATAGGAACTTCATGCTGAGAAGGCCATGCGAGCGTTGGCAGTGTTCAAAAAGATGCTTTAAAATTAACATGGATTTGCTGTCTCGTAGGAACAGCCTGAGGCGCTCCCTTTGCAAAGGGAAAAATGTGTCATGACGGGGTGACTGTGCACACTTACAATACTAATGCTGCTCAAAGAAAGCACAAAGCATATGCATGTGTATGAGGAACCCAACTTGTCTGCCAAGCGCTGCCATACTCTCCTTAGGATGACACCAGAGCAGCCAGCCGCAGTCTCCAGAAGGGACTATCCCATACATCGGAGATGTTGCTTACAGCAAAGGCTGACAAAATCAAAAGAATCAGCGAAACAACTGCCTCACTAAGTTTACATTAACTGAACTGCAATCTTGACAGCGAGTTTTCCAGTCTCACAAGACCTGGCTGTTTGCAGTCGAGAGCTGTGGGACGCTGATCCAGAGACACCTTGTTCATCCAGTGCCTTCAGTCCAACACGTTGTTGCACCATTAGAAGAACATGAGAAACAGCACAAGATCCAGCTTTAGATGCACGTGTCTGCGTAACACATTAGCAGCATCTCTGTCTTTAATAAAATTTCAAGAAGGGGACCTTCTACCACAACATGTGATCTTACAAATTTCCTGGGAAAAATGTTCAGGCTACTCTGGAAAGCACCTCATCCACTTTTGAAATTGTAAGGCAATAATATTCTGAAAATATATTTTACACAGTTATTTTTAAGACTAAGACTCAAAAATAAGGTTTTACTTATATCAACAAACCCTAGGCTGCAGTAAAATTTTATCACCCTTCCTAAGTAACTGTGTATGTACATCTTTTAACAGGTCAGTTATGCCAGTTACTAAAATGAAATATGACTATAATTACTGACAAAAATATGTTTAGATTTTCAAAAATTTGCAGGCTCAAGAGGAATTCTTAATGTTGTTATGAATAAGCTATTGATTTTGTTGACTACGGCATATTTTGATGGCTTCCATCCACAAACTTGTAAGAAGGAGTTTCAGAGGTCAGGAACAATTCTCACCATTTTGCTAAATGTCAGAGGGAGTCTAGTTCATGCTTGTCACTGGAAAAGATATCTTCAGAAGTGACGCTACGTATTATTAACTTCCACACTGACTTGTGCTGGTTGTTAGTGGAAAATTCCTCTCACTCTGAAATACTCTTGACCTCGTACAAGAGTGGTGGCCAACATGAAACTAGACTAGTTCTTCTGCCTATGCTTCACCACTCTCTTGGATACAAAATCCTATGTTGTCACCTTCCCTGAAAATCCTTCTTAGCAGTAGATTAATGTTATGGGAAAGTAAAGAATTAATTTAGCTACATCAGTCTCAAGATTGACAAAACATTTTCGAGGGTTAGAGACACATGTATTCAGCTCCCAGGTTTCCTCCTTGTTTTCCCCAAAGCCTACACAGCTTTCCGTCTTTAGGCAAGACTCTCATCTTAGATCATGGCTTCAGGACACATCCTGACCTACTAATTTTCTCCCTGGGTTTCTGGCCAGGTTCAAGCCTTTCCCACTCCCCTGAGAATTTCCTGTGATGCAACAACAACTCAATACACCATCAGAATTGCCTAGTTTAAATTCTTTCCAGTATTATTGGCAGCCTCTACCTATCTTCAAATATTACTCTCTCTTGGGCATGCCAAGATGGAGCCACTGCCTGTCCAGAAAATAAAAAAATTCTAATAATGGTTGCAATACTTCTCTTTACACAAGTTGTCCATCCATTTTGAGTAACCACTCTCTGCCCTCTGTCACAGTGGGGTTCAAAATTATGTGTGTGCTGTTTTGGCCCTGTTACATTTCATCCAGCCGTAAGCGTCGGGAATCACAGTTCACATAAAATTACTCCTGCTGCTAGGGGCAGTACAAGTGAACCTCATCATCTGCCTCTCATGTCAGCAGACACAAAGGAAGATTGCTGCTCAAAATCACACACACAAATCTAAGGTGGGGTACAGCTGGGAACAGAGGCCAGACCTCTCAGCGATGCCTTATCTATGCTACCAACCTGTTTCACATCACAGACTAGCCAAATGCTTACAGCTCTCTGCACTTGCTGGTCCACTATGTGCTTGGGCACTCAAAAAGACAACAGCGTATAAATGGTGTGAAGGCAAAACTGCATTATATAGGTGCCAGTCATAAAGATCGGTCTTGCGAATTGTTTGAGTATCTGTAATTTTCACTATATTCAACTGCATCCATGGAAGTTCAGCATCTTCCTTTAAGGATGTAATAAACCATGAAATAAATACTTAAACAGACCAATTCAATGTGTTAGCTGCTATCCCAGCTGGTGGTGTCGCACTCACCCCAGATGATATTCTGAATATTTTGCCCTCTTCTAGCACTGTAACTTTACTCTGTTGCAGAATACTCCATGTGACAGTGGGAATTTGGGCCTTTAATCAAATCAGAGTGCTTTTTCCAAACATTGTCTGAAAAAAATTGGTTCCATTGTAAGGACAGAAATTGCGGGAAGAAAGCATTTTCATCAGTGGCTTGTTTACATATAGGATTTTCTCCATGAGCTGTGCTCAGGTAAAAAAATTCTGTGCTCCATGTAGTAACTATTGTGTAAAAAATGGGGTTTCTTGAATGGATTCTTAAAGATAGGTATAACAGCACAGATGGGGATAACTAACACCATAGCTCTGTGACATGAAGCCATTCACCCCAGCAGGGCACTGAGTGCTGCCAAGAGTCATCATCGTTAACTATTTCATTAACAGTCATCAGATGAAACACAAAGGGAGCGAGGCATCATTTTGATGTCAAAAATGGATGATGTTTGATAGAGAGAACCACAGCGGGTTATCAGATGCTTGGAGCTGAAAATCCAGAAAGGGGACACAGATGTGGGGAGCATCTGAGTCAGAGGAAAGGTAATGTTTTCCACCCTACCTCCAGCTCTGTCCCACAGTAGTTGTACATAGAGGCTTGGCTGTCCCACCAGCAGGTAATTAGCCAAGGTGGGGTTCTCAAACTTATTGCATCAGAGAAAAGGAAAACACCAGCCTGTGAAGAGGTTTGATGCCCAAAAGAACAAACAACTGCTGCTACACACACACATGCCAACATGGAAGTGTAGAAGTTGACGGCATACCATCACTAATGGAGACAAGGCCGTAGGCAGGCAGCCCATCACGCCAAGGGTTCAGTCTAGCCTGGTTGCTGAGAGGGGAACACACAGGGGCCAGACCCTGAGAAGCCCAGCAGTATTCACGGTCTGACACCTTGAACTGCAAGTGGCATCCTGAGTGCAGGGAATCTGAGAAAGGGCTTCTGCGCCTTTTCACAGCTTAAATCACCTCTGTCCACTGCATGGTACAAGTGTGTCACCAAGTGACGCTTTAGCCAGGGTTAAAACCTGGACTATGAAAGACAAAGAGTTTCTTTCTCACTACACACTAAATTTCTGCAGTTAAAAGATTATGAGGCAATTTATAGGTCTTTGGCTCCAGGAACAGCTGCAGCACTCTGATTCCTATGAACTCCTGCCCGTTGTTAAGGAACAAAAAGCCCCCAGACTACACTTTTCACAAGTCTTTATTGATTTAATAGGAGAAATAAATGCTTTTGGTAGGTGCCTTAGGAAGCAGAGCTGAATGATGGAGTGACACTTATGTGGGTTAAGAAGAAAGTCACCCAAAGGAGAATCACAATAAGCTGTTGAATGCATTGCCATTCACTCCTTTCCATCAGCTTTTGGTTCTGATCAAGTGTCACACAGAAGAGAGCATCCCTAACGTTCATAATCTAAATCTGATTGTTCAGCTCATGCATCAAATTGATTCTGTTGTACAGAAGCAAAAGGGGCAGCTGCCGCGCAGGCTTCCTGCTGGGGTATAAATGGAGTTTGGCTCCAGCCTGGTTTTTCTCGGTGTCGCAGGGCGAGTGGAGAGGCGGCACATTGCCTGTCCGTGCAGAGACCCCTCCCGTCCCCGCTCTGAGGGAGCCACCCTGACAGTCAGGCAAGATGCTCTGCTCTTCCCAAAAACACTTTTCACATTTCTTCCCAGCTGGACAACATGCCGTGTGAGGTGGCTGTAGAGAATGAACTAGTTAGTACCCGTAGAGGCTTTTGCTGCTTAAAAATAACACATACCCAAGCAGACATATGCTCTGCTGTTTGGCTTCCTGGGATGTAATTTTCTTCTACTTGAATTGAGTATTCAGACAGGTGTAATACTAATCAGATTCTCAATTTTAGGCAAGACATTCATCAGGCTCCTTCTCTAATTTCTTTTCTTACGCTTGAGTGAGGAACTGTGATTTGAGTTTTTTCCCGTGTTATGTCTCCTAATAATATTTTCCTCTCAGTCTCTCTCCCCCGTGATCACATACATATGCTTTGCAAAAGCCTGGTAACAGGGCACCTCTATTCTTTGCCATGGGGGCACACTACCAAACAGCAAAAAGGAAGCTTTCCTTTGCATTTCCTCTTTTGCACTAAAACCCTTCAAATAATATCCAGAAATAATAATTTTCCTTCTTTCCTTCGTGTTCAGCAGTGCGAAAACAACCATTAGATGTGTGGGGCAGTGGAGCTCTGTGACAGCAAATAAGCAGAAAGCAGTGTTTTGGGCCTTTAAATTGAAAACCCCAATCCCCATCAGTACTGAAGGTTAAACCACTTTGAGAGTCACTTGGCAGCTACTGTAGCTTAAAATACTCCATATAGGAAGATGTTAATTAACTTTTCAAAAAAGATACTACCTTGCAGGCACTGTTTTGTCATTGCCAGCTAAGGAGGGCTGCCTGCCTGGCCCTGGGGACTGCGGGCGAGGAAGCAGGCTGCTGCCAGCACACCGGAGCGCCAGCGGGAAGGCGAGGAGCCAGGCGGCTGCAGCCCCCCACAGCCCCAGCACATCTCGCCCCGTTGTTCCATCCCACCGGGGGACACCGGGACAGAGAGCAAACCAGTGGGTGCTTCTCAACCCACTGGTCTTGTGATGGGGGAAAAGCAGGAGGGGGTGGGAGGTAGGAGAAAGATGGGAAGGAGGAGGGAGGCACTGACGACTTAATTTGTCCCTTCTCCAGATGTGCTCTTTACGAACAGGAGTGGGGAAGCAGAAGCACGGTGGGAGTAAACACCTTTGAGACCTCAGTCCTGGGTGAACTTAAATTGTCAAGAAAAAGGGAAATGAGGAAAACTGGTTGGGTAGGAAGGCGTAGCTGGGGAGCAGAAGAAAAGGGGGAGCTGTCTGGTGTAAAGACAGAGAGGTTTGTGGCACTGAGCACTGCCTGTCCTGCAGCTGCCTGGACTCCAGCTTCTATTCCACCCAGGGACGTACACGTGCACAGTGCCAGACCGGAGGCTGCAAGAGACAGACTTTGTTAGTTTATTTAGTATTTATGAGGGAATCTCGTCCTTTTTTTTAGAAATGCGTTCCTCCAGCACAGGAAAACAATGAATTTGTTAGAGCTCTGGGTCAGCAAGCGAGTAACTGCGCTTTGCTGTTAGCTCAGCTTTTTGCATTCCTGCCTACAGCTGCTAATACTATGCTGCTTCTACATTATTCATACATTGGCAGGTGCAGAGGCTGAACATGGAAATATAGAAGCTAGGAAAAAAAAAATATTTTCCAAGGTGGATTCTCAAAGATTTTTATTTATCATTTTTGTACAGAAGCTTTTTCGTCATTGGAAAGAAAGAATGAATCACACTTTAGAAAACAGTAAGTTACAGTTCAGAGACCCGTATGCAGATACTTAGATAATATGCAACATAACTTATTTTAGAATCCAGCCAGTACCCACTCCGGGAAAAAACAGCTGAATACAAAAGTCATGTGTGTCTGGATACAATCGCTACCTACAGGCAGCCATTGATATTTTTAGTAGTAACTAACAAAAGTCTACCCTTGATACTATCGCACAGAACAGGCTTCTTACCTAGCCTCAGAGGCACGAGGACCGCAGCTGTCAGGATGCTGCCAAGGCAATTTGCTTGACGCAGAGTGAATGTTACACGCCTGCGTGCACGGGCACACACGCACGCAGAAGAGCTCGTGGGGAACCCAGGCTCGGCTGCAATGAGGAACAGGAGCGAGTTTGCTTGAAATACACTAATTTTAATTAAAGGCTTTCCGTGTTAACATATCGCCACTTCTTTTTTTATTGTGTCATCGCACAGCTCCTGCTGGTGGTCTATCTAGGCCATTAGCCTTTCTCCAGCAAGAGGTCAGCAGCAGATACGATCTCTGAAATGGGCAGTTAGGGACACTCTGCCAAAAAGGGGCATGTCCAGTGCTGCAGCAGCTGGTACAGGACACGCCGTGCAAGAGCTTGGAATGAATTACATGCAGCTTAGAATGAATTACATGAATTACATGTGTACATGCAGGTACATTCATGCACACATGTGTCAAAACAGGGCAGTGTTTGCTATGATTTCATAACAGCTATTCAAGAAAATTGTCCAAGCTTCATTTAGGAAGAAAACAAGAGAGCAAAGGGATACAGTGGGAATTTGCTCCTCCTTCCCACTTCCCTTCTGCTCTATTGTCCATACACTACAAACACTGCATATAAATCTACATAAACCAACTATAGACATTTTTCATCAACAATGCAATGCCACAAATACACAGCCAGACTGGAACCTGTATTCCTCATCTTTTTTTTTTTTTTTTTTGGATATATGATGCATTATTACATTCCTTTTCATGAAGGTTGGATGCAGTTCGCCTCTCCTTGTGGCCCATTCTCCCACGCACCCTTACTAGGACCTTCTTGTGCAACTCAGATTTGAAAAGTCCCATTTGTTTCCACAGAAATTGCCCCTGCCTTTTACATAATTTTCACCATCTCTACTGCAAACACCTGAAAGTTTTTGGTGTGGTTTTTCTTTAGGACTACCAGAACTGAAAGAAGTATTCCAGATGGAGGTCTCCCATGCATTTATGGGTTGGTATGATGATCTGGAGATTTTTTTTTACTCTTCAGCCCAGCATTTTGCTTACTTCTTTAATATTTTTTTTCATTGAGAGCTAGATCAGATCCAGTCCTATTAGTGGGAGTATTTATAAACTACAGACATGACTTGATAATTGCTACTGATGTGGAGTCCTACATATGTGCGTGCCCACCTCATGGTTAGTGACTTCTGGGACAGCAGTATTTCACCTACCCAAAGCCTAATGGCACACCATTGCCTACCCCTTCATGATTATTATTGTTGAGATGGAGTGGAATTAAGAAGCTGCAATAATCCTTTGGGACAGTCAGACTGTGAGATCGTCCTTCCTCCCAGGAGAAGTCACACATGCCTAGATGTATTGGCCCTACCTTCTCCTTTCAGCAGAACACCGCGAACACCCAAAACCTGAATATCGAAATGGTGAACTCCGCAGCACAAATGACTGATAGCCAGTTTCTGCTACCATCAAAACACAAGACAAGTCATATTCGGAGTGCAGCCTCTTTCACTGCCTCCTGCATCTGCTTCTGCTTAAGAAATTATGTGAGGAAACACACTCTTTGTATGGACTTTATCGTCCCATGCTCTTTTTTTTAAGGTGTTAAGATATGACAGTGATGGGCATCTCAGAAATAAAACAAAAAATATTGTTGCAGAATAAGAAATTATAAGAAGACCCTTAAACTGCTGAATCTACAGCACGACAAAAGCATTGCTACTAAGATTAACAGGTTTTTTCTGCACTGCCGTTCATGTGCATACTGGAGGGAGAAGCATCATGTTGAAAGACATGGCAAATTCATCAATTTAGAGCACTGCAATGAAATTGCTCTCAAAGTTACAATTTTTTAAAAATCTACCTATACTAACAAAGGTTTTTCAGCAATAGAGGAGATACATGAAAAATACATTATAACCCTGCTTTATAACCATTCAGAAAGTATATTGTTTTATTTTCTTCTGTTAAAATGTTGCTAGAAACTGAAAATCAAATTAATCTTCAAATACTTTATTTTTCAATTTGCCAGATTTTAGAATACAAAATGTCACAATCACATGACTACCTTTGCAGATATGGGCAAGTTTGCACTAAACCATCAAAATTAACAGGTATTTCTCTTTTATAACATTTTTGCTTAACTGATGTTTTGATTGGGCTTGCAGATAATTTTTGGTGCAATAAAATGCCTACTAATTCCCAAAGGCCTAAGCCTGCTCCAGAATAATCAGTGAGATTCAGAGATCAGCAAGGGGAAGACTGGCTCTCTGCAACTACTTCTGGGATGGGGGTAGTGGTGGTGGTGTGTGACAGACATATAAGCCTTGTAGAAACCCTAAATTGCTTCACCTTACTTGAGAGACTGTACTTGGAAGATCCAAGTTGTCAAGGTAAAATCTGAAACTTTTCCTACATTTAAATTGGGGCAGACAGGACTTACAGCATCGGGAATATTGTAATGTCAGGATTCAAGCACGAATGAGCAAGCTCAGGGTGGTTTTGTTAGGAAATCACTGGAAGGAATTACTGCAGTTTAATGAAATTTTGGAGTGAAGCTATAAATATTTCTTATGTTATTGAGTAATCTTGGTAAAGTGATGAATGCCTTAAAATCTTATTAAAATGATGGCAGTTTAGACTTCTTAGCATGACTCAGGATCACTTCATACTTTAGCCTGAAAACACAAAGCAGTTTTCATAAAAAAAAGCTGGAGCAATACCAGAGACAGTTCCTATATTGACTGTAACAAGAGTTCAATCAAAGATTTAATGAAAAACAGTGGGAATGGGTAAAATCTCATATTCAAATCTACCATTATTTTTTTCACAACAAACAGATCTAAAAATTCAATATCAAGTAGCAGATAACTATAATTAGCAAAAAAAAATTATCTAAAACCCACCTGCCTCTGCTAAGATGTTAAAAAAACAGATGCAGACATCACTCTGGATTAGCCACACACTGCTAAGGACTGGTTTGAAATACTAATGAAGTCAGCATCCCCTGGCTTTAATTTAGGTGACCATTTCAAGTTTAACCCCAGTCTATCCACAGGTTTTAATAAGAGCTGCTACCACATGCCAAAACCACTGTTTTTCCCTGCCTTCACCGTTACCAGTCACCTGCACTGTGGTGCAGAAACAAGAATCCCTGTTTCAGTGGCAGGCTGAATTCATGAGCAGACTAAAATTTTCCAGTAGATGCTGCTTCTAGGTTTGCCCAGAAGCCAATGAACATTTTCTGGGGAGCTCTGCAGTTTTCTATCAGGACTTCAATTCTACTGAAATTCACAGAATCACAGAATCACAGAATATTAGGGGTTGGAAGGGACCTCTAGAGATCATCTGGTCCGACCCCCCTGCCAGAGCAGGTCCACCTACAGCAGGTTGCACAGGATGGCGTCCAGGTGAGTTTTGAATGTCTCCAGAGTCAGAGACTCCACCACCTCTCTGGGCAGCCTGTTCCAGTGCTCTGCCACCCTCAAAGGAAAGAAGTTCCTCCTCATGTTCAGATGGAACTTCCTATATTTGAGTTTATACCCATTGCCCCTTGTCCTGTCACTGGGTACCACTGAAAAAAGACTGGCCCCCTCCTCCTGGCCCCCTCCCTTTAAGTATTTGTAGACATTTATGAGATCAAATTCCCACCACGGCTTCATGCCCACTCCATCTGAAACAACAACCAGAAGGAAAAAGAACACAAATTACTTGCATGGGCTTAGATGAAACAACATTTAATCTTTAAGGGTCAGGATAAGGTATAAGGAAGAGCTGCAAAGGATAGAGGTCAAGACAGGTAGGGAAAAAGTCAAGAAAACGAGGAACAGGAGGAAGAAGCTGCCCTGCCCAGAGGGCAGACCAATTTGCAGGTATCTTTCTTGGGGGAACACATATCTCCAAGGCAAACCTCATGAGCCCCTAACTACGCTGCTGAATAGTTCTGCGCATCTCCAGTAGAAATACCATGCTGCTTGACTTCCCACTCCAAATGTATCCAACATGCTGTCCAGTGAAACTGCGCCTTACTGGCTTTTTTATATTAACATTGGAGTTACACTTTCATTTTTCTGTTTGACTGAAGTAGAAGTCCAGAGCAGTCTATTCTTCCCTGCAGGCAGGACTCCCTTGAGCCGTCCTCCACCATCCTTCTCCCCTACATCCTCCATTCACCTCCCACAGCCTCTTCTCTCCCCTCACTCTGTCCCTTGGCAGTAAATCATTCACCGTGTCAACCTGTGAAACCGCCTTGGAAAGGGTGAGCAGAGCTGGCAGCACTGTCATGCTGGAAAGTGCCAATTAGCGCCGTCATGTCCTGCAGACATTAGCGGAGATGCTGGAAGAAGTGGTGCTACCATGCACTGGCAGGGGGCACAGGGCGCATTGCTCCCCCCATTTCTGTCTTTCTGGTGTGGTGCCCTGAGCAGCCCCCGCAGCGGGGGAGATGACCGACCATCCACAAGCTATCACGCTGTACAGAGACAGCCAGAGCTTTCCTCATGTTGGAGTAGGTTTCCATAAAACCAGTGGTCAACGGCCAGTTCTGTAAAAAGCACCCTAGGAGATGTACGTGGGAACTGGTAAGCAAGCATGGCAGGGGCAGCCGATGACAGATTGCTCAACGTGTAAAAAACTGGTCAACAGCATTAAAAAAAAAAAAGAAGAAAAAAAAAGAAAAAAAGAAAAAAAGAAAAAGCAGAAGAAGGAAAGAGATCACCCAGAAACTGCATGAAATGACAGCCACCAAAGCAAACAAAACAAATATTAATTTACCAGAAGAAGATAAGGGGAAAAAGAGAAGAGAATACACAACTGGGAGAGGAGGCTGACAGCACAAGTCATCAGGGACAAACAGAAAGGAGTGGAAAGATATAAGACAATAAGATAGGGAGCAAGGAAGAATGTAGGAGAAAGTAATGACTGGGCAAGTGTGTGGTGCAAAGAGAAGAGCCTGAATACGGTAACCAAGGACCAAACCAGTGTAAGAACTGGTGCTCCAGCTGGGATAATCTTAGTTCTCCCAGAGACCAGATGAGATGTCATGTGTTAGGGGGGAGGGAGGGTGGGGTGAAAAAAATCTGTAATGGAGACAAGTCAGTCTTACTCTGTCTCATGGCATTGTAGCCTTCAGAAGCATTTCCGAGCAAAAATTGTGGGGAGTGTAGGAGAGGAATAGCTTAAATTTACAAAATCATGACACACTCTGTTAGCCAGGCAGTACAATAAGCAGCTTACCTGAGTAGACATCAGCTTGTGTAACAGCTGTGCTGCTCTGGTACTTTAGATCCCAGTGAAAATGGGGATGGAGTCCATACTGGCCAGTGCAGTGCAAAACACTCCGACTTCATTAACTGCTGTTTTTCCAGTTATCCAGCAGCACTGAGCCTCCAGCAAGCATAATCTTTTCCGCAGAGAGGGTTGTGGTGGTGCACCAACTGAACAGAAATTATAGCCCGGGTCCCCTGAGCCTGGTGACTGATCCAGCAGTTAAGTTGCAGTGTCTGGTAGTTCCTCATAACAGCTAGAATTTAGTATCTCTTCCATGGCATGAAAATCTTTCACAGTAGAAAAGTTTTGTGGTGTTGTGGTTTGGGCTGGACTGGTCACTAAAATGAACAACAGATGCTCTCTAACTTCCCTCCCAAGTGACAGAAGAATGAGAGGGAGAGACACTTACAAGTTGA
>VZSF01005146.1:0-51156 GCA_013398295.1 Chionis minor
GACATTTCCTTCATGATACAGCTATTGAGACAGTAATAGGCATGAGCCTGCCAGAGATGGGACTTCAGTGGCAGAAGGGTCTGGCATAACATACATACAGTCAGAATTTTCCCATGGGCATCCTCAGGTAGATGTTAAGTCCTAATGAATTAGGAAATATGAGCATAAAGAGCCAGAGTCAGCTCCATCTGGCTTATGACAGAAATATAAAAATAGAGTGAGAAATGAGTGGGGGCAGAAATAATCATAATAATTGCATGGAATTGAACATGCACATACGAGGTTTGAGATAAGGAGAGAATTGGCAATGGCTCAAACGCCTGGAATATGGACTGGAAAGTTGTGGCTATATGTGAAAAGAAAGGATGTGAAAAAGAGATGAGGACATTTGAGGATAAGAAGCAAATTGATGTTAGCTTTGGGGAAGAAAAATAAGAAAAACTGGTAGATGTTGGGCTTGGAAGAGTGCTACAGGTAACAGTGACACCAAAGAGAAAGGAATAGAGGTCGGAAAAAGTGATGGGAACCTTTGCTGTCTTTTTATTGTAAGAATTGATAGGCTTTAAATGTGTAAAATAGTTACAGTTATGATTATATGAGGAACTATAACCATAGCTATTACGTTATTATAATTAGATGTTTCATTTGGTTTACTAGTAAAAGACAGTTTGAGCAAATGGCATCACATAAGGAAGTTCATATCTGTGGTTTTTAAACATTTAAGGTCACTCTAAGCATCTGTGTCTGTGAAGAAAAATACTGGCAGTTGAATTTTCTTTTGTTGAAAAAACTTTCCTGGCCAACATTTTCTATGCTGACATTTCTGAAGACAAAGAAAAATCTGTATACAGTCTGTATAATTTTGGGGGGGAAACTATATGCCTCTGTCAAACTAAAATTACCCTTTTATCAACTAAACTAAAACATTTTTAGTTGGTGTTATAACAAAACTATTTGATTTCCATCTGCTTACCATTTATTCAGTGATCAGAAAAATTATCTTAGCCAATAAGCAGACCTCATAGAGTTCATACACAGAGCCATGGTATTATTTTGCAATGAAATTTTACAAAGATTTTACATGTTTGTTCTGATCACTTCTTTGAATAGAAGATGAGTACTCCATAATTGAAATAGAAGGTTTCTTCTTATTTTTTAAGTGAAATATTAAACTACAGTTGTGATTAATATGCTGATCATTTACTGTGGTGTTGGTGTTTAATAGCAACAACTCAACCTGCATATGCCCAGGCTGAGTAAGTCCAGAAAAAGTAAAATAATGAACATTACGTCTTAAACACTTGTTTAGTTCTTGTCAATCTTGAAATTTTCCGTATCTGTTTTGGAAAAATATCTCTCACGCATTCATATAAATGAAAGTATGTTTCATTTCTCATGTATTTATAGTTTGATGCCATACCTGGAAGATTAGAATCAGCTTGCAAAAACACCGTGTGCAGGCAGACTGCCTACTAGCTGGTAAGTAATGCAAAGGTCACTGACTTTGAAAAAAGCATCAGTCCATAATTACTGTAAAGGAACATCTCTGAGAGAAAGTTTAAAATAGATGCAGCTGGTGTACTCCAGTGGAGTTGCATGGATTGCAAAGACTTAGAGCTGTAATAATCTGGACATCAGTGATGTGCTTCCTAAGTAAATAAGCACTGTTTCATTGGCAGCATAACGTTAACTGAAAATATTCTTGGTCTGCAGAAAGAAACTTCTACTCAATGAATTCTCACAAACCAAATTTATCAGTTCAGTTCTTCATGACTTAAAAGTCTATTCAAACCCCAGAAGAAGCTACTACCTGAAAAAGATCCTGTCTTTCTCATGGAAGAGAGAAAAGAAGAATTCTGTTGAAGCATTTTATTCTACTTTCCTGGGTAGCCCTTTGGAAGACAATACTGCTGGGAATATAAGATTCAACATACATAAAGACTGAGGGCACTAATGAGGAAAGCCCGAGGTTTGCAAACGTGCAAAGCAGAGTGTGGGGCAGAGCACGGACATGATCCCTCCACATCAGCTCTAGCCGGAGGCCCCTAGAGGTCACCCTGCTCCAGGAGGACACAGGCTAGCTGGAGAAATCCCTAAGGGAGCATCAGGAAGTTGGCAACATGGATGCAGAAGGCAAAGGTTATGCCTGCATGCTTGGTAAAGCCGTGATTAAGTGAAATGGTCTTTAAAGGTTAAGACAAATAGAAAATATTCACACAAAGTTCAGGCAAAGCATAGTTTAGTTGTATTTTCTATTTATAGTGTCTGAGAATCACACATCAGAGTTATGATAATCTGCTTGCATCGTGACATGTCTCCAATTCTGTGACAGAAAGTCAACTAAGGAACATGCCACATAACCTCTTTTTCTGAGTCATTTGCACCCTAATATTAATATGATGTAACCCTCTTTTCCCTTCCATCCACCTCCCTGTCCTTCTCTGACTCTTTTTGCCACCTGTTGTCCCTCTGCTTTCTACGCTTTAATCAGAGAAGTCTTTTTGCTTCACTCACCTGTTCTGTAACTGGAGTCACTCAGCTGCTTCAATGTGTGAAGGCAATGGCATTCTGAATGTCACATAAGAGTTACTTAATATTTAGTGTGGAAATATTTGGTGTGTGCATTGTTCAGTTTGGCTGCACAGTCAGTACTGTCCATTTTCAATCACAGGTTGCACATTTACCCACCTCTCTACTCTCAGTTGGCTGTTTCAGGACCTTTCCAAGAGACTAAGTTGCTTTAGTCTATGCATAGAACAGAGAGTTACAGCTAGAAAGAGAAGACTTCATGTGTATGAAAGTCTATTTTCTAAATTCCCTATAAGGAGATGTGGAATGTTTGCTTCCCTTTTTATGCAGTAACACTAAATTACAAATGCAGAATGCATTGCAGATATTAATTCTTGAAGGCAAGAGCAGGATTAGGAAAGAGAATGGACATCTCTGCCACTGCCTTGTATGAATAGTAGCACAAGCTAGTCTTCATCAATAATATTCTTGGGAGGTTTACACTTAGCCCTAGACATTGCCTTTTACATATGTACATAAGTTAGTGGTCCTGGCTGCCTTTCTTCCTAGAGAATTACTCCACAATTCATATTAGTAATTACTGGGTTAGCTGAAGAAATCAGTTCAAAATTCCATCTTCCCCACCTCCCTGCCTTCCCAGCTCGAGCACACAAAGTCTTTATGAGGAACATTCAAACAGATTCTTAGAGGACATCTTAAGAAGGTAACACAGCATGTTAAGTTCCATATTTAACAGACAAGTTCCATGGGGGATATAGAATGTATTCCCTGTAATTAATTTAGTCTGATCCAATACTTATGAAATCTAATAAAGAAAGTGTGTCCTTACCATCTCCAGGTCCCGTTCAGCAACATGTTAGTCAAAGTGTAGCAATAAGATTTGCTCTGAAGGATTAGCGTTCTGGCATTTCTGCTTGTCATCTGCCAGCATTCCTGGGAGCTCTCCTTTTACCCAGGGAACAGCAGAATGAGGCTGTGCCTCCTGCATCATACTATATACCCTGATGGTTTACAGGCCATATTGCTCTTTCCAAGGATGCTCTTCTAATTCTGATAGCATGGCTGACAACAGCATTTGAAAGTTGCAGCTCATACGAAAATTGCTTTTTTGAAGTGAGTGTGCCAATCAGCTCAAGAAATTACAGGTTTTGTTCCAGATCTCTTTATATGCAAAAAAGGTAGGCTGCATTTTGTGGATGAACTATCAGCAGTAGCAAGAACAAGTACTCTAAGAACAGTTGACTGATCTCAGAAAAGGAATTCTCTTCTTTACCTAGAAAGAATTGTATTAAACTCAACTCGTTGTCCCACGTCAGTGGTAAATGCAGACTAATTTCCTGAAAATTCTTTTTTCAGTGTAATTTGCCAGTAGTCTTAAACCTCACATAATGAAGTATTCTGTTCTACCTAGAGTGATAAATTAATATATATTATATATGGCATACTGGCTGGGCAGAGCCACCACGTTGAGTTTCCTGTAGTCTGCTCAAAATCTTGACATCCCATTTTTCTCAGGTACCATAATTAGTGAGGAAGCATGAAGTAAGTCGATACAATGTTTATTTCCAAAAATCACCCCAACTGAATACACTTAAATGTCTATTGTCTGTGTCTGATGAGGATAGCATGAACTCTTATTTGTTAAACCTGGCTTGAGAATAAACTGTCTTCTGATCCTTCTGCAAGAACTTATGGTTTCTCTTTCTATTTCATTCTACCTCAAATTATAAATTTGTGATGATTTCTTCTGAATCAACAGTAAACAGATCTAGCAATGTCTTTAGCCTGTAATATCTCCTTACTACCTACTCTATTTACTTCTGCCACAATAAGGTGTTAACATACTCATCCATAAAAGCTGAATGATCTAGCTCTGAGGATTTTTAATATCATAGGCAACAATATTATTTACTTCAACCTCCCCTTCATGTCTCAAGCCTTCAAATTTTCCATTGAAATGTATATATTCACATTTCTATAATATTTATGCATTTTTATCACATAACACTTTTTTGAAACTTACAGGTCTTGGGCATACATTGCTGTACCAGATCCATTGTGAGTTTTAAGCAATTACATAACATTTAAAATTATGTAATGGCTTGCTCCACGTAAGGCTTAAGACTGCCTTCCCATAAATTGCCAATGAGAGCTGTTGATCCTTCTGACCTTGCATCTTTTTGAACATGTGGCTAATCGAATAGCAGAAATTCACCGGTGAATGAGCAACAAGACCCACCTCACACCCATTGGCTGTCTTCTTAACTACAGTGAAGCTTACTGGATTGACTATTTGGGAAGAATAATATAGTTCCCCACCAGTAATGGAATACACTCTTCTAAAAGGAGTGCTCCAACTTTAGTACTGCTGGAGCCATGGTTAATGGGATGTTTAACCTTTCAATGCTTATTACACAAGGTTTTTTGAGAATATATCGTGCTTTCAGATCTGCCCATCCCTCTGTGCAAAGACTTGGGCTCCTGAACCCTTTGCTGACAAAGCATCCTGATATTTACCTGGGCTCATTTGGATTTTAGGTCATTCTGCTGGAAGATAGATTGGGTGTTTTAGGAAACCCACTTTACCAGTAGACTAGCTAACTTTATATGACAATCAAAGGCATAGATTTACGGCCCATGAGCTTGCTTCAAAAACTGGTGTAGAGCCATTCTTCCTGTACCTTGAAGAAATCTCTGGGCATAATGGTCTGTAATTCTTACTTCAAAGATTCAGATCTCTGATGATCTTTAAGTAGCTTCCTCATTTCTTCAGTTACTTGTGGTTTCATCCTGTACTGTTCTGGCTTTATCTAGTCTTTTTTCAACTATAGTTATTGCTATTGTGTCTTTATTCTAAAAAATTTGTTGGCAGTGTGATCTGGGCTGAATGCTTTCAGCTACAGGGACTGCCAGTGACTGGCCAGTCTGGGTTCATATGATTTGAACTGGAAGTACTGAACAATTCCAATCTTATTTCCTTCATACTGTGTTAACATTGATCTGTGTCAGTATTGACTCTTTCAGAATTTTTCCATCACAATGCTTTTTTTTCCTATGAACAGGTGTTCACATTCTGTCCTGCTGCTCTTAGAATGTATTAAAACTGTTCAGATAAAGTCTAGAAGCAGAAGTTTTCTTCCTGGCTAATGAGTCTTGCCTGAGCGATCTTTCGTCCTGAATATACTTACCTAACATATCAGTAACCCCTTTTCTGGGCAGCCTTGTTACTGAGGCTCTTTCTGTTTCACAGCAACTATATGTGAAGTCGTACTCACCATGCTTTTATGCTTGAAATCATTGTGCTTCTGCTATCTTATCTGTATAAAATAATGAATAGTGCTTTCTCTTTCTTCCCTTTTCCACCATTCCCATTCCAAACCAATTCCCTTTTATACCCTCTAACACCCCTAATTTTGTCACAAACAAACTCGCTCAAGTTAACTGTCAAAGAAGTTAATATAGGATCAGCCAATTGTACTGCAGCTGTAAATTTGCAGGGCATCCTTAGGGTTTAGGTCTCCCTCACAATATCTTGCTAAGCAGTCACATCTTACCAGGAAACAGACCCAGTTCTGCTAACTGTATTCTCGTGTCTGCTTTTCTTCTGGTCCACAAATCTTGAAGGTTGAATACTGTTCTACATGAAGGGGCTTAACTATTGTAACTATTATTAACTATTATTAATAGTTAATCTTAACTATTACAGCATTGTCATAGTGTGTTATTTGATGGTCATTCAGGCTACTGAGAGACCAGAGCACAGCTATCTCACTGTCTCAGCATGTGCTGTAATCACCAGTCATTCCTGCACCATACATTTGATTACACATCCTGGAAACTGTTAGAGATTTGTAGATAACACTCTGTCTAACCTAGATTCCAAAAGACTTAGGGAGCAAAAAAGCACCTGTCTCCCCAGGTTGAGGCTGCTTCTGAGTGAACACTGAACTTAACACTCAACATGTAAGAACAGTTCCAGATGGCACTTATTTAGGCAATAAGAAGTTTAACTAGTGCTACAGACAAGGCAGTCAGGATTGTTGCATTTAATAGAATTTAGACAGCTGTTATTTTCCTCTATTTGTAATTTTGAGGCTTACAATAACAGAGGGTAAGACTCATTGCTTGCTTAGTGTTCCTATGTCGCTCTTCGTCTAGGCTTGTTGTCTTATGATAAAGCCAAACATTTAGCTGGACTTAGCTGGACTGGGAGAAGTGCAATAACCACAACTGAAGATATTTTGGCAGTGTCTTACATAACTAGCGAATGACAAGCATGTTTGGAAAGCTTCACAGACTCACTGGCTTGTAAGACACAAATTGTAGCATTTCTCATCTATTTTAAACACACTAATTAACAAGGCAGTGTTGACAGGTGGGAAGCTCGGTGGAAAGTAAATCAGTCGGAGAAGGAGGGAGAAGAACCCTTCAAAACAGATAGGATTCAGAAAGGCAAATTGTTCTACTTCCGAGTCTTATGTCTTCTTGTTGATTAAAGTCGGAGTTACTAAGCCAAATTCAGACACATTTAGAAACCATTCCCTCAGGTATTAGTGCCGATGGAGAAGACATCTAAAGAACACTTGGCTTATAAAAGATACATACGTAGTCAAGAGGAGCTTTTTTCTATTCAAGAGTTATTTTGAGTTACAGAAACAATTCAAGCAAAAACTTCATTAAAGCATTTTTTCATCTGAGTAACAGAAATTCCTAGGTGCCACTATGAGGGAATGTCTGGCTGATCATGAATGAACTCCATTTCTTTGCATAAATTAAGTACAATAGTCTCCTTTGGACAATTATTATGACATAATTCTAAAAATATTGTATTGTATTGTATTGTATTGTATTGTATTGTATTGTATTGTATTCTATTCTATTCTATTCACACAACAGCAGAGAACCTGGCCATTTTTTGCCTATGTCCTTTATTGCTTTGAAGAGGAAATGGCCTATCAGAGTTGCTCGTATTAGTATTCCTTCTTAACTTTTAACTTTCACACCACTTCCTGATCTTTGGTTCTTTTATGTATTAATTGTGTATGTCAAATTTTGTGGCCCATTTTTACATTACAAGTAGAATTCTACATTCCACTCTGCATTCCATGTAGAATTCAGAATACTTGAGTTTAGAAGGCATGTCTGGGAATCCTATAGTCCAACCTACAGTCCAACCTCCTTGCTCAAACAGAGTGAACCAAAGCAGGTTCCTCAAGACCTTACCCATTTGGGCTTGAAAATTTCCAAGGATGGAGACTAAACAACCTCTCTGGGCATCCAGCTCCAATGTTTGACCACCCTCGCAACAAAAGGTATTTTTTTATGCTTAAAAGGATTTCCTGTATTTCAGTTTTTGCCCATTGCCTCTTATCACTGAGTACCACTGAGAAAAGTCTGGGACTCTGCAGGTTATAATTGAAGAGATTGAAGTCAGTTTTCCATAGGACTCGGCCTAGTCCTGTGGTTCACCAACAATTTCTCATAACTGCTATAAAGAGGTGGCATTTTAGCCCAATGCTACACAGTGTAGCCACAGTGCTCTTCAGTGTCGTCTCAGTAAACAAAAGTGAGAAAGCACAAGACAATCATGAGCATTACAGAATCATAGAATCATAGAACAGTTTGGGTTGGAAGGGACTTTTAAAGGTCATCTAGTCCAACTTCCCCTGACATGAGCAGGGACATCTTGAACTAGATCAGGTTTGCTCAGAGCCCCGTCCAACCTGACCTTGAATGTTTCCAGGGATGGGGAATCTACCACCAATCTGGGCAACCTGTTCCAGTGTTTTACCACCCTCATTGTGAAAAATATTTTCTTTGTATGTAGCCTAAATGTATCTTCTTTTACTTTAAAACCATTACCCCTTGTCCTATTGTTACAGGCCACATGGTGATCATTATTTTTGCTTGAACGAGCTGTATAGTTCAAGGTAGTGGTTCCTAACAAGCACGTCAATGGAGACGAAGTACTTTAGGAAGCACTTGGGCTAAGCAGTTTTAGGCTAGGTTCTGCACAGTATATGGGAAGCAAGAAATAATAGGTTAGCAGCAAGATGGACTGCTCAGGATCTGTTTGAATACACATAAAAGCATACCGATTCTCCTGTCTGAACAGCCCCTGATTACCTTTCTTCAGGGGCAAGTCACACTTACAGCAAATTTTTATACCCGATGCCTTTAGCCCTGCCAGTCCATGCACTCCCAAGGCAGCCACAGACAGGACTGCCCCCTTCCTATCAGACAACCTGCATGCTGTTGGTTGTCTCTGAATGTTACATGTATTTGGTAATTCTTTTTTATCTCTCTGCTGTTTCTTCTGAAGAATTAGCTCTTTGATATTCTTTCCTTACTACTGTGTGGACAAGGCACAAAACTATGTTCTGTCTCAGGGATCAGGTCTGGAATAGAGCGGGTGTGAGAACAGAGCAGAGATACTAGCCTGGGCATGTTTGCTATTCTGCTTTTCATACCTTGTCTGTGAAGAAAAGATGTAGAATGGGAAGAAAATTGTTCCTTTTTTATGCCATGTTGGGGAGAGATCTGTCTCACTCTCACTGGGCACTTCTGGGTAAATAACAGTCTGTACGCCCTTCTGCTACAATCCAGTCTAAGCATTCTTTATTGGCCTGTGAAGGAGTTATCTTTGGTTTTGTGTGTAGATAGACCTGTCTAACATCCCAGAAGCAGTGTGAATACGGTGAACTCAGCAAGCATAGCTGTTCAGATCATGCACAATGCTCCTATTCTGGACAATGAGAAGGGATTGTTCTTCCTCACAGATGCTCCTGTAGGGATAACCAAACTACAACAGCAATCACATGATCCTTTTCCTAAAAGATCTGATGACTGATTGGTAATGTCGTAATGAAGGCACAGCAAAGCACTTCTGAGCATGGACCATACTGGTAAATGATACCTTGCATTGTAAAATTCAGGAAAATTTCCCACATATTTCTCCCAAGTTAAGGCTCGTAAGGCCTTTGGTATTAAAGACTGAAGGAACAAATAAACTGCTGCAGCCATTTGTCTGTAGTACCTGTGCTTTGCCTACCGTATGATGCTGCTGCTTCCCTAAGTAACACTGATGACACATACGAGACCTCCGTCCAGCAGTATTCAAGAGAGGACAAAGTTTGTGAAAAGCATGTTTACCACCTCAATCCTGCTGCCGTGGAAGGAAATCCACACCTCAGGGCAAAATAAGTGATGGATTAATCTCCCTCCTAGGCATGTTTTTCTCTGATCAGCCGAGAGATGTTTTCAGTCTCCTGTACCAAAGAACTTCTTTTCTTACCAAAGAAAGCTGAGGATGTGATGAAACAGGACAGAAAAGGGTGATCATGATGGCCATGTTCAGAAAAGTTTGTGGAAAAAGCAGCCACTCTGTACATCACACAGACAATTCTTCCCAGGAAAACTTCAGGCTCTGCACAGCAACAGTAAGACTAACCCTGAAGGAAAGGGTAAGTGATGTGCGAGTACATGCAGGTGTGAGTACAGGTGTGTTCATGTGTGCAGGGCAAATAATTTCTTAAAATGAACTTCCAATGTCTGAAACAAATGTATAAATTCCTCAGTTCTAATATATTTGGCTCAGATCATATTCCCTGTGCAGCTGGTAGAGCCAAATGTCTCACTCCTCAGAGAGCTCAAGGTTCTCCTTCATATCTTAAGATGTCAGAGAAACACTAGCTTTCTGCTGAAACCCAACTCCAAGGAGCAATGACACTAGCATCCATAAAAATAACTGTCTGGGCTGGGGTCCTTAGAGAGGTGTTTGCTATTGGATTCTTGAGCCCAGTATAGAACAGGCATTTTCATAACAAGTCACACCCTGTGGGGCCCCCACTTCAGTTTGGTCCATTTTAAGAAGTCATTGCACACAATATAAAGAAGCAACTTTATATTGTGTCCCTGCATGCTCCCAACTCAGAATTACTGATATTTCTTGCATTTCTGGGGGATGGTCTTCACACCTCCTGTCTATAGTAAACATGTGACATGAGCCTCTGAGAAACTATATTTTCTTTGAAAATTACTGTTGTCAGTATTAGGCTATGGGTCCCACTTGGGATCAACTGGGAAGAGTCTGTGCCACAGAGAGCTTGGAGCCCATGTCTTGCTCCGGTGTCAGGGCAGGCTCTGCTCCATGGTAGAGAGGACATCCCTCTGCATGGGCAGGCAGGTTGAGCTTCAGACACAGCTACAGTGCATAGCACTCTATTCTTCCATCCCATGGCTGCCAAGCCATGGCCTTGGATGTTCACTGGGTTCAGACACTGAGGTGTGACCTGCACAGCTGGCTCTGCTCACAGCTGAGCAAATCCTTCTCATGGGGTGCTACGGGCAGTGGGGACACACCAGTAGGACTTACAGCAGAGCTGCTAGAGACCATCAGGGACTACAACTCGTGTAAAACACCTTGTTGTCTGCCTTTCTGGTAGTGATAGTCTGATCCAGAACCTTTTTCTTCAATTTCTCGCATTTAGCTCAGAGAGTAATTTTCTCTTAAATTAGTCCTGTATTTTAATCAGAATCCCTATTCAGAGTTAATTTTGGCTAGATTATTAAGGCAAAAACACGTCCTACATCTATCAAGAGCACACTACTGTCTCTTTCAGACAGTGTGCATGGTTTCATAGCTATATGTATTACTTTGTGGGGTTCCCAGGAGGCTGTAGTCACATCATGAAACATCATGCTTATTCAATGTTTACTGTGTCAAGTAAAACTTCTTGATTGATACAATTAGGGAATGCTTCTACTTCCTTCATTCTAGAATCACATTGCTGGCCTGTCAAAATGTAATCTGTTAGTACAATGAGGTCTTTCTTCATTGCATTGTCTAGACGAAGTGCTGGTGAATGCAAAAAGAATATTGGAACGATGAGCTCATCAGAGCTTCCATTATCACCACCCCAGGTAAAAGCAGTACCATCTCCACCCCTTAGTTCATACCATTCAAGTCATGCACTGGTCTCACACTACCCAATGTATCCTTACCAACCACTACCCCCTCCCCATCTTTTTATATATACACAAATGTCATTTTCTATGACACGGGTGGTCTGTGGGCCACTTCTGTAAAATGTCTATAAAATGCCCATAAAATATCCATTGAATTGATATAGTCCATGAGTTGGATTCCATCTATTATGGTGGTCACTTAGGACAGGAGAAGCAGTGTGGTTTTTTGAGTTATTTGGCACCAAAGTCAGCTCAGGTTGGCTCACCACTGCACTTGCGTGTCTTCTTGCGAGGCTAGTCTTCACTCATTTGTGTGGTTTCTGCTAAAGTACTTCTTTTAACACTTTTAACATTTTTTAAATTTTTTTTTAATGCAAATCATGGACTACAACAATTTAAAGGTATGTCTGTCACAATCTCTACTGCTTGGCCGTTTGGATGGGGATTTAACATTTGCGATGAACTCCTACCTTGCCCTTGCCCTTTCCCTTGCATCAGAGTATTCATGGGCCAAAGTCCCATAAGGGTGTGTCTGCTCCAGCATGAGAAGGGCAATATTTCCTGAAGGGCCAGGAAGAGGGTGGCCACTGTGAGGGCTTTGCTGTGCCAAAAGGGACCAGGGGTACTGTGGCCACATCTCTGCCACTTTGCAGATTGTGCAAACTTGGGGTAGCTAGCTGCTGGGGTGGTGCCACTGCTGCTACAGAGCTGGAGGAGTGCAAACCAGCTACTTGAGGGGCTACAGTGAGGCACTTGATGGGCTCTAGCCTCCAGCCTGCATGAGGAAGGGGTTGTGGGCAGCAACATGCCACAGCCTCAGCCAAGAGCATGATTCCTGGTGGGAGCTTTGCACAAGGGCCACCATCTGGCCTGTATTATCACTCTTGATACTTCAAGCAGTATTCCAAGAGGAACAGCAAGACATGCTATATAAGAGCTGTTTTCTTTGTTCCACTCCCCAGAGTTGACAGAGGGCTGCAGGGAACCTAGGTTGGAACAGTGAATACCTGATGATATTGGAGGAGACAAGAAATCGCTCCTGCAGCTGGGCTTCAGAAGGGGACACAGGGAACTGCAAGGACACATCTGTGGCAGGGCTGCATCAGTGGGACTGGGTTTACATGGGAGCCTGGGCACAGACCAGCAGCACAAAATGCTCCTGAAGGAGGACAGGCTTGAGGGAGGGCAGAGAGAAGATCACAGTACTTGCTCTGCAGGCAGCTGCATTGTGACCAGGGCAGCCCCTGAACATCTAAGTCCCAGTGCAAAGTCCCTGAGAAATGCTCAGGACAGTTTTACGAATGGTGGGATTCGGTACCTGGGAGGGCCAGTGTGAGCAAGTATTACACAGAAACCTGTTTCCCCTTCTTTCTTGCACCAGCCTTTGGGGGCTGATTCCAGTCCCAGGACAACTGTAAGTGCTGTGATGAGATAAGGAAATTAGGACATTTTAGTGAGAAGATACTGGAAATGCCCAAAAAGACAGACCAGTGCTGTATGAGGACCATCCCATGCCTCCTGGCTCCTGATCGCCTCAGAGATGGGGGCAGTGTTCAGAGGGGAGGCGCATTGGATATGTCTCTGCCTGTGCTCCACCCTCAGTCCCAGTTCCCAGCACAGGGGACACACAGCCAGGCAGCTCCCTAAGACGGTGTTAGGTGTGAGGGCACATGCTCCTCCCTGTGCAGCACCATCAGTGATAGCAGGATGGTAGAAGCCCTTCTGCCCCTGTGAGCCAGAGCTGCCTTTGTTTTCACAGGCTATATGGATCATTTCCTCACCTGCTCTCTCTGTGGTGGAGGAAAGAAGGATGCCAGCAGAGCAGGTCTGCCTCCCAGCAGGTAGAGCAATGAGGTGAGGAGAGCAGAAAAATCACCTGAGCATCTCCGCCATCAACTCACACAAGTGTATAAGCCAGCTCAGCATGAGCCTGGCTAGTGATGGGAAGCCAAAGATCACCTTTTTGGAGCTGTGGCTCCTTCTAGTACCAGGTAGTGTCCCAGTATGCCTGGGAGAGAAGAGAAGGGAGAGGTAGTGCTGAGTCCAGGCTCACAATTGTTTTTCTTGTTTGAAGGATGAAGAGGCTGAGACAATGGCTAAGGAAGAAGGCAGCAGAGATGCGCCTTTGGCCAAGGCTGGACAGAATGGAGCCTGCTACTTGGCAAGGCTGGTCTCATGAAGAAGAGACAGGAGAGAGAACTTAATGGGGAGGAAGAGTCATCATCTGGGCCCACAAAGCAATGGCCCAGGGTGTAGCTGAGAAATTGGGACCACACTGAGTTCTTAAGCTGACAGCAGGAAGTCTGGGACTGCTTTCCTTATGGACAGAGGTGCCATGAGCCTGACAGCACCCTGACCCAGCCAAGGGCTGCCCCCACCTCAGGGCAGAAGGTGCTTTCCTCCTTGGAGTCTAGCATCTCCTCCATCCCATAGTCTTCTTGCTACCTAACTGGTGAGACCAGCCCCATATCCTTGGAGGACATAGAGTACATGGTCAACAGCTCCAAGAGAAACTGTTTCTGGGATGTGGGCAGGAAAAATGCTCCCCGTATAGCTGGAGCTATTGGGAGCGTGAGAGCAGTACTGAGGTCTGTTACTCCCTCTCCTCTGGATATGCAATGGACCATGCCGTGACCTGCACATCCAGTGCATCCCCAGATGTCAGTGGTGAGACAAACATGAAACCAAGAAAATTTATTGTTTATCTAATCAGTGTTTCAACAGTCTGATCAAAATAAAATACATATTTTATTTGTCCAGTTACTAATACCTACAATCTGAACTTCCCAGTTTCCCTGTGCTGCTTAGTGATACAGTCAAAATGGATAAATCTCAAATTTAATGTATTTGCTTCTCTTAAAAAAATGCTGAGTTCTCATTTTTCCAGTCTTCTGAGGTCAAGGGTGCTTCTCGATAAAGTGAGTCTCCAGCATCCTGAATTATTTCCCAGGAAGAGTAAGATGTTGCTGGTGGGCTTTCTTCATCCTCCATCTTGTGTCCTTTTGGCATTACTTTTATATGCTATTGAACAGTCAGTTGCTAATATTTCTTTTTTTTTTTTTTTAAGTCCATATATCTCGTTACCCAATGATCACTTGGGTTTTTTTTTTAAAAATTAACATATAGGGTATGATTTCTTCACTCAAACTAGGCTAAAGCTAAAAACAAGTTAGATGTTAATCTCCAAACTGTTGGGAAACTTGATGCTTCAGATAAACAAAGCTAAATAAGCTCAAGAGTCAACAAGTCCAGGCAAACTTTCATGAGACTTTGTATTGCTAAGCTAGCTGAAGGCTCCTGACCTTCTGATAGAAATGGCAACAGGAAATGTAATATGCTACTGGGCTACATTAGGAAACTCCTTTAGGCACCTTCCTAACTAGCTTGACATTTGGTCCAGCTCAGAATGGTCATTCTCATGGATAAATATTAATTTTGAGTTCAACCTGTAGGATATGGAAAGAAGTAAGTCACTATAAAAGGTGCTTCTTTACATGACCTTGACATCTTTTGTAGAGATGGGTTTATCACTTACAGAGGTACCAATCTCCTTCCATAGGAAGACAAGTCTAGAAGACCAAATTAGACCAGAAGTGAAATTTTTAGATAGTGACACCTCCTATACTGCAAGTGTCTGAGTCTGCACAGGCAAGCAAGATGGTCTTTTCCCATTGAAGCTAAGCAGATAGTGACAGATAGTGACATTTATTCTTCATGTCAGATGGAAGTTTTCTTGGTGTGTTATATTATATACAGTCAATTAAATATTTTATGAAACTTTCTGTCATTGATAGTCTAAAGCAAAGATAAGTTCTGCATCTGCTTGCATTTGTTATAGACTTCTTCATGCTAATGTGAGTGGTAGCATATCTAATACTGTCATGCCAGTGAAAAATTTCTTCCTGAGATCTAATCTAAACCTCCCCTCTTCCACCTTGAAACCATCACCCCTCGTCCTATCACTACATGCCCTTGTAAAAAGCCCCTCTTCAGCTTTCTTGTAGGCCCCCTTTCAGATACTGGAAGGCTGCTAGAAGGTCCCCCAGAGCCTTCTCTTCTCCAGGCTGAACAATCCCAACTCTCTCAGCCTGTGCTCCCAGCAGAGGTGCTCTAATCCTCTGAGCATCTTCATGACCCTCCTCTGGACGCATTCCGACAGGTCTACATTCTTCTTATGTTGGGGACTCCAGAGCTGGACGCAGCACTGGAAGAGAGGTCTCATGAGAGCAGAGTAGAGGAGAAGAATCAGCTCCCTCCACCTGCTGGACACACTTCTTTTGGTGCAGCCCAGCATGTGGCTGGCCTTCTGGGCTGTGAGCGCACATTGCCAGCTCATGTTGAGCTTCTCATCCACCAACACCCCCAAGCCCCTCTCCTCAGGGCTGCTCTCAATCCACTCTCTGCCCAGCCTGGATTTGTGCATGAGACGTCAGCTGACATATCTGGGAAATATGGATAACATATACTGAACAGCCTTACTTACAGGATCCTGAAGAAAGCTTTGTGTAATCTACGTTGGAACTCAGCTTTAAAACCAGTTTAATGCATGTAGATAGTGTAAGGGCAGCTCATCAGCCCAAATTTAGGGTAAAGACCTTTGTTTTAATGCATTGGAGATCTTGAGAATAAAAGTTAGTGCACACCTGTTTGCTACTGAGAAAATTATCCCTTATCAGAAGGCAATTCGTGCCCAGTTGGCATTCAGTTAAGGCAGGATAAGTGGGGAAAAATCATACTTAAAATATCTGAGACAAAGGACTAGGCAGCTATGTTGATTTTGGCAGGAAAACTTCTCCAATCTGTCAACAATGGTTTGTTTATGTTTATAAGAAGTGTTTTCCTGCATGTGTGTTATGTATTAATCAACTGTATTCTAGACCTACTGAGATCAGTTTACCATATGACTAGATACGGGATGATAATAATAAATGTGACCAAAAGCAAGCAGACACTTAAATTACACTCTGTGTGTTTATATGTGGATAAAGGAGATCCGTTCATTACAAGGTATAACTGATATAGCTATAATTTGGACTTCCATTTAGATGATCTTCCCACATAGTTCTTTGAGTAATTAAGACTTATCAGGTGTAGTCCTATGTCAGGACACAAAATTAATGTTGCTACCTTAGTTACTTATAGTCGTGGGTTAAACTGGAGCTGAGAACTGGATCTTGTGGGATTGTGAGCCGGATCTGGTAGTAGATGTGCTGTTTGCCTTTTCTACATTCCCCCAGAAATCTGCAGATTGCTTTAGAGCATGCCTGTGCCAGCTTTCTCAAACAGAACAGCACTATCATGTTTGGCAGCACTGATGCTGTGGAGGAGTATGAGAAAGGATGCTTTTGTATCCATCTGCTGGCAGCAAGGCACCGTGCATCAGTGCCACTAAAGAGCTGTTTTCATTCCACCAGCCAGACCATGCTGATTTTAGAATAGTGATCTTGGTTTGAACAGCTTTCGACTTGCCTTTTCTGCCTTCTCACAGAGACAGAAGTAGGAAACTTGATACTACATAGCATTTGGCTAGAGCAGTATTTCCTGTGGACCTGAAGTTGCCTCCTGTGGAAATAGTGGTGTTTTCTCTCTTCATATCATTAGGGTTTTTTGTTAATTCCTAAGAAAAAAAGTAAAATATTGCTCAAAGGATGGGAGGACAAGGGTGCAGGAATTTCATTTTCAGATGCCAAATGAGACAGTCAAAGAAGTAAAGCACAGTAAAATAGCAATCTGTGCATCATTTCTTCTTAGATCCATTACTTTTTCAGGTAAATCTTACTAGCCCCGTGAGGTGAAACTAAATATGAGACATTAAACTCAGGTGATAATATATTTTAAATGTAATCTTTGAACCAATGTACTGGAATCTGAACTTTCTCCCCCATTTCCCTTGTGAGTTGGTTTGGGCTGTAAAATGGGGCAGGTCATCTGGTCTTAGTACTTGTCTCGGGTTTTCCCTCCTTTGACCGTGCAAAGAGGCTGTGTTAATGACAGAAATCAGAATTTTTGATACTGGAAATCCGAAGAAAACCCAATCCCAGACTTCTTCCAGATGTGTCCAAAGAGGAGGTTTTGGAACCCGATAACTTGCCAAGATCAGAGCACAGTAACCTTGGAGGGTGGTTTCCCAGGAGACCTGACAACTTCAAAACTACTCCGTCTCTTGTACAACTTAACTTTTCGTTCCCCCTCAGTACACAAAGTATGGGAAAAGAGACATCAGTGTTTCAAAATGGTTTCAAGACTGATTTTAAGGGAACCAAATCTGAAGAAACTGTAGCCAAGAATATAATTACTGAACACGTAGTAAAATATCCATCAGAGGTCCTGGAGATACCAGGAAGTACAAAGTATAGTTATTCTCTTTATAGTATTGCTATTCTCTTTCAGATGATCTGTCTTATTAACAAATGCGTACTCAAAGAATACTTTGTCTTCCCTCTTGTAGGTCACTGGTGTACCTGCTGCATGTCTGAAAGAATGGCTAGCATGAGAAATTCTGTCAATGGAGCTAAATCAACAGGGAAATGCAAAGGTCATTTACCTTCCCAGCAATAGACTGAGCTTAAGGTAGGTGCAAAGAATCCTGTTTGAGCTGCTGTGGCATCTAGCTGCTCCCTGGCATCCCCAGCAATCTGTCATGCTGTGTGGAAAGGGTACATTTCTGAATGGCTTAGCCACTTGCTGCTCCAAACCAAGGGTAAACTGAAAGTAGTTAGGACCAACCAGGAGAAGTGGCAGCTCAAATCAGAACTACTTCCTGAATTAGCTGTTAGAAAACAGTTCCTGCAAGCTGTCCTCAGTTCATTCCGGTTCTCTGAGATCTATGTCCCCCATTGTCACCCAGCAGCAGGTTCTTTGGCTTTTCTCCACACTCACATTCCTTCCTGCTCTTTCATAGGACACTTTTACAGGACCACAGCAGTTTCTCTGCTCAACTCTACATTCAGAGTCCTCATTCTCAGTCCTTTTTGTTTTGTCTTCCCTCTGATTTTGTTTGCATGCCCTTTATAAATCAGTGTCCATGCTGAAAAAGAATCAGGTGATGGCATAGTATCTTTCTTTGATAATTATGTCGTTGGGTGGACAAAATCTTTTGGTGCCCAGTGGTGTCTTGAGTGGATGTGACCCTCTGTCTCATGACAACACATTACATAGGTTTATGCCTCACTTTTGTGTTCAAGATTGAAATGAAGAAGAAATGTCAGATTAGGATGCTTTCAGCGCTTTGCAAACTGCTTTGTCTCAGTTGCTTCTGTCCATGATCCTACTCTGAAACGATTAGCATGCCTAATTGTGTAACTATAGAGGTAAAATTTGTTTAAAGAAACCTGGTAAAGGAGAACTAAGTTACTGTCCAATCTGGAAAAATATCAACTTTACTTGTGAAATGAAATTAATCACTCCTGAAGATTTGCCAGGGTCCAGAGACATTAATGTGCTGCACCTGCTCTTTTGCTGTCAAATACGGTGTTGAATTTCTTCTGTGATTTACTAACATGTCATGTCTAATGGACTACTGCTGATCCAGCATGAACTCCTCCTACGGAGCATGAACTGTGATATTAAGAACCAGTGTTTGTAGGAAGTCCTTCTCCACTGGATTCTTTTACACACAAAATCTATCAGATTGTCTGATTCTTCTCCAGTGTCTTTTTTTGTCCTGACATTTCTTAACTGTTTGATCTAGGTGGATCATTTTTACTCTCATAATATCTTGTGATTATACAAAGAAATGAGAAAATGTTTAGTTTAATATAGCTAAGATCCCATCAGAACTTTTGTGTGCAAGGGAAATGGCTGGGACACCCAACTGCGGCAGACAGTCTCATAGCCAGAGGAAGATCTGTGTACAAGAAAACATGACAGGGACTTGATGTTTTCCTGTGCACTGTTGCTGAGACTTTGAGCAATCTCCTTTGTAACAGAATAGACAAAGGTTTATTCTGAGAATATATACTGATGTGGGATCTTGCACAGTGGCAAGGGCTGCTGTGCCAGAAAATCGGCCTGTTTATGGTTACTCTTTTAGTGTATTTATCATTACAGAGTTATAACTGCATAATTTTTATCACATAACATTCTCCATGTTAGCATTAACGACAAAAAAAAAATCGTGAAAAAATATTTTTATTACAACATTGAAATGGTCTGACTTCATGGAACTTTGAAGATCAGTTTAAGTACTTAATCAAGCAGACAGAGACTGACAGGCTATCATTCATACACTTGTCCATTGGATGCTTCCAGGGCAGAGGTCACCTATTCTGAATTGCAGTGCTATTCTTGAATATCTTGGCAGTCATGATAGACAGCAGATTGTAACTGGAGCTAAAAGATATGAGATGCAGTTTGTGTGATCCTGGGAGTTGGTTATTGAGCATCCTCTCTTGAGGACAATGTTCTGTGAGGGTATCAGTGGATATCAAATAAGAAAAAAGGAGTCTGTCCTTCTAGCAAGCTAGAACACCCTCTCAAGATGTCAGATTGATCTGAGTCGTATAAAATAAGACAAAAATCAGATAAAAATCCAGTTTTAAATGTTTGTATCAGTATTTCTATGGGAAAGCTATGAACTGCACAGGGCTATGCAGTCACCAACATAGCAGCAAAAGCAGACATACCATTTTGCCTTCCTGAACTCAGCATCTGACAATTTACAATGTCTGGAACAAGAGTGCATCACACTTTTGGGGTCCCTCACAAGTGATTTATATTAATGCTATTCACGTATTGCCTTCCTTGGCTGTAAAAAAATAAGGTTTATCAGAAAAACAGTGGTGTACTCTAAGAGTCAAAACAAATGCCAATATTCTTTAACATCTTCATTAACAATCTAGATGCTGGAATGGAGTGCACTCTCAGCAAATTTAGAGATGATACAGAACTGAGAGGAGTGGTTGATATATCACATTGTTGTACCATTCAGAGGGAGCTTGACAAGCTGGTGAGAGAGGCTGACATAAGTTCAGCAAATGGAAAATAAAGTTTCTGTACCTGAGGAGGAATAACCCTATGTACCAGCACAGGTTTGGGGATGACTGGCTGGACAGCAGAAAAGGACCTGGTAGACACCAAGTTGAATGTCAGCTGACGTTGTGGTTTTGTGGCAATGAAGGCCAACAGCATCCTAGGCTTCGTTGTGAAAATTGTTTCTAACAGGTTGAGAGCAGTGATCCTCCCCCTCTAGTCAGCTCCAGTGAGGCAACATCTGGAGTGCAGTGTCCCGGTCTAGGCTCCCCAGTACAAGAAAGAGAGCGATTCCAGTGAAGGATCACAAGACTGTTAAAGGAATTGGGGCATCTGACTATGGAAAGAGGCTCCGTGATCTCTGATTGTTTAGCCTCAAAAAAGAACCCTCAGGGAAATGATGTCAATATGTGTAAATATCTGATTAGGGGGCGAGTAAAGAAGTCAAAGCCATACTCTTCTCAGTGCTATCCCGTGATTGAACAAGAGACATTGGGCACAAATTGAAATGTAGGAAATTCCACTTAAACATAAGAAAAAAAGTTTTATATTGTACGAGTTTTCAAACACTGGAACAGCTTACCCAAAGTGATTGAATAGTGTCTGTTCTTGGGAGATACTCAAAACCCAGCTGAGCATCTTATTCTATTTGATCCTGCTTTGAAGAGGAGGCTTGGACTAGGTAATCGTTACAATCTCATAATTTGATGACTCCATGATTTTATATAATTTTGTTTCACCTAAGGTTATAGAGGAGAAGTTCAACTCTGTAAAGGCTTACTGGGCTCAAATGATAATTTGTATCCAGATACCACTAACACCAGAGAGACTTAAAAGTGGTTGGAGCCATCCCATAGTCTTCCATAACACAGAGTAAGAGAAAGGAGAGAATGTGAAGCCTTTAGTTTACATTTTTCTGTTGTCAATCCCTAAAAATTTTGTATTTGAAATGTAGAAAAGGTTGAGGTCTATGTCTATTTGCTGGAGGGCAAAAATTCCAGTCATAGTTTTGGGAATTTATAATTAGCCATAACCCATCCTATTTACTTTGGATGATGTCACAAAGAATACAGAATGGATGATACATGTGTATGTTAAAGCAATCACAAAACATTTTAAATCAAAGATTTTTATTTATTTATTAATAAGTTATTGTTTTACAGTGTTGTCCACAAATAACTGATACAGTGCAATTTTTTGTATAGGAAAACTCTGAAAAAAATTTTAAAAATAAAAATGTCAGATGAGTTTTCTGTTATAAATGGTACATTCAGGAAACACAAAATTCCCACACATTGCACTGTGGAGAACTCCACTAGACATCCGATAAAGCACAGAGGATTATAAGGATCAAAATGGTATATTAATAGAGGTGGAATGGAAAATTAATTTCTCCCTGCTTTGTGATTTGCTGCCATACATGGAGGGCAGGAGTCATTTTGCATTGACACACTATTCCTGGAGTCAGACTGCCTGTCAGATGGGAAGTGCTGATGCAAAGGTAACTGATCTTGGGAAAAACATGGATCCATAATAGGCATAAAAGAACATCTCTGAGAGAAAGTTTAAAATAGATGCATCTGATACCTTGTTTATATTGCATAGACCTTCAAGTTCATAATAATCCTGATGCGAAAAAGTGATGTGTATTTCTTAGCATGTATGATCTCTATTCCCTTTCCTGTCATCAGAGTTAGATGGACATATCTCAGTTCCACAGAAAGTATTTTTTCTTGAGGGTTTTTAGTTCTGGAAGACTAACTAGGGAAACTGTTTTAACCCCAGTAATCTGATGCTGAAGAAGAAACTGTATCTGACTCCTGAGATGTAATTTAAGGCTTGATAATGGCAGGTTTTTTCATAGTGGAGAATGTTCACCATTTGCACATGTTGCTGGGCTCCTTCAGAATAAAGAGGGTACTAGTACACATAAATATTTCAGCAGTGATGGGTGGAGATTTGCAATCTTTAAAGGTAAATGTATAATTCCAGAAGAAAGAATGGAGGTGAATCTTGGAAATGTCTGAAAAAAAGATCTACCAATCTTGAGCAGGTTCTCTGCTCTTCCACCCATTTCATTGCCATTGCCTGAGTACTTCAATGCCTGCCTCCCTGGGTACTGAAAGAGCACCTCGGGAAACAAATCAATTTGCCAAATCTCTGCTTCATCCTGGCACTGCAGGAGAGTCAGTGTCTGGTGCCTCCTCACACCCCAAGTCCTGAGTGCCAAAAGAAATGGCTGAAAAAACAAAGGAAGGGCACTGCATGAGAAGCTATTTTACGAGCAGGTAACTCTTCGAGATACAGATAGCCTGATTGTGACCTTCATGCAAACAACTATGAAGCACAGAGCAGTGAGATCACGGTCCTTCTACAGCACCAGCCTGACCACTGAAGGAGTGTATCTTGTCCAGAAACATTTTGGGGAGTCTTACGCAGGGTGGAAAACACTGTCAGTTAGTGATTGTTGGGTCACTAAAAGGATTGATCGGGGAAGAAAGAAATACTTCTCTTTAAACAAGGTGGGCATTAGAGTTACTGTTAAGTGGTAAAGGCTTTCCCACAGTGCTTGCACCCAGTTTTCTGTTTACTCACCTGCCTATTGCTTTTTGGCTTCTCCTGCCTCTTGGTCCCTACTGCACATCTCTCTGTCTCTCTCTCTCTCCTGTTCCACCTTGTTTATTCACTGTCTTACTGAAGCCTCATAATCACTCCAGTTTACAATGGAGAGCACTGTCAGTGGACCACTTCTATCACAGCATGCAATGCTAAGATTTCTTTCTGTCTTTGCTGTGAAGGTAGGATTTCTCTGACTGAACAGGAAGCTCTAACTGGCTGCCTTTTGGCACTGTAATTGTTCATTTTGAGACATGATGTGTGCAGTGCATCCTGTGGCACCCCCAATGAGGCATCTGATGGGACGCCCAGCCCCTGCTGCAGCACTATTTCCACTTCTTTCTGTGCAAAATGTGACCTAACCAGTTGCTCTTCATCTTGTGCAATTTATTGTTTATTCCTAATTGGAATAACTTGTACTTGTCCTTATGGAGTTACATCTCTAGTCTGAAACAACTGTTTCACCTTATTTTTCAGTGTCACTTTTTCTGCACTGCCTTCTGGTGCAGCCTCTCAAATTGTAGGACCACCTGAAAATTTACTATGAAAACTGACATCTACCATATGTGTATGAATGTCAGTGTTCATCTTAACTCTTTGCTGCACAATGCAGTGCGTTCTTCCATTTGGACACTGACCATGTGAACAGTGAGGTTGTCTTTAGTGTTTTGATCTCAATCTTTACGTCCCTGTATGTCTGTGTGTTTTAAGGGAATAACAGGACTTCTCAGAAGTTTTACTAAAGTTACTTACTATTTTTATTCTATCCTGAGAGTCTCTCAAAATTTCACAGAAGATCTAGGCATGGTTTGGTTTTGATAGATCACTGCAGGCTACTATTTAATAGATAAATGGACAAATATTGTTACAGGTCTTATGAATGACTGGAGAATAATATTATTATTAGACCTGGAGCCCAGAACTAACTGCATTCGGAAATGTCACAAATGCAGAAAGGCCCAGGAATAAAGCTTTCAGTGTCAACAGAGAGATCATAAAAACACAAAAGGACAAGACATTCTGCAAACTGAATGATGATGCAGCAAAATTGCAAAGTCTGAGAAGATTCCCGTATATATTAAAATATTAGATAATGTTATAATGCATGTTATAAAAGCAACTTCTTTAGGTTCTTGCAAACAGGAGTATGATACCTGAGCTGGGCATAAAACTGATTCGGACTTAAACCTGTGCTAACAAGTATGTAAGGAATCCTTCCCAGGGGGCGGTGGGTAAATGGAGGCCTTAAGGAGATATGCCTTGATCCCTGTGACAGGATCCATGACTTTGATAGCTGCAGAAAAATGTTGTCACTGCTGTCATAATCCTGTTACAAGCTTTCCTGAAAAAAAGGCATGAGATCTCTGATAAAGCCGCTTTGGCCAATAAAAAGGCAAAAGGCAGAACAAAAATTAAAAAAGCTCCTAGTCTTTCTTCCTTTCCAAAGGGTGATGAAGAAGCACATGAAATAACGGATGCAAGGAATTCTGTAGAAAAAGGTTGAAAAGGGATTGCAAGTCAGAACTTCAACCTCTGAAACAAAGTTAAGGGATAAGAAATAGCTGAGGATACATATCTGAGATGACATTCAGAATGCCTTTAAATGTTAAAACTGGTGTTACATAGTTGTTTCATGTTTTTCCATAACTGTAGACATGAAATGTATGCGTATTTGAACGAACAGTAACTAAAAGCCAAGTCTGTCTTCTCTACTCTGAGTGCCTCTGGTTCCTTCTTATCTGGCCCATGACTTCTGCCTTCCTGCTGCATAGGGCTCCAGCTGGAAGACAGTAACTTCTATCAGTGTGTCAGTTCTACTGCCTGTGCTGAAGAGGCAGACACCTTCTTGTGAAGTAGGAAACGTAGCTGTGATCCTCTGCAGCCTATTCATGCCATTTTGTGCTCATGTGAATCTATCAAACTGAGAGTCAACGGTAACAAAAAAACCCCACAAAAGCAAAAACCAAACAAAAAAAATAGCTGTACTGAAGAATGCATTCATCATAGAGTCGTCTCAATAAAACAAGTATTGATGAAATAGTTGAGAAAGATTAACTACCTGAAAAAAGTGCAGCTCAGAATTATTAAAATGGCCAAAAGAATGGATAAACTAGTTTATGATGGCTGACTTGAAAAAACTGGCTTGTGTAGTCTAGCAAAATTAAGCTGAAACAAGATGGATTTATTTCTGTGACTCTAGTGAGGAGAAAAAACCTAGGAGGAAAAAAATCTCTTTAGGCTGAAGGAAAATATTAGTGATTAGGAATAAAATGAATCAATGTAAAGAGACCATATGTTAATTCATTTTGAGAATTAAATTTCTGATCATCAAACACATATATGATAGATCCATCTTTTGATAATTTTAGAGTTAAAAATTTTAGAGGTGAACAAATACATTTTATTGAAATTGAGATCTGGAAAGATACCATCAAATTCTGATCACTGTAGTGGTGAGCACCATATCATAAGTTTTTCTCCATCCCTGTATTTTTCTTCGTTATAACCAGTAGTAGTTTGGGACCTGATGAGATTACAGAATTGATTGTAAAAGGTGTTGATTGATACAGACAGACTCGGAAGGTTCTAGTTTTGTGTTCCTATCCTTCTGTTTTCCAAGCGACAGCACTCTGCTTTTAATTTAAAGCTCAACCTTCTTTTGGATCCCAGGTGAACAATCAGGACTACAGTGTCCTTCTGTTCAAGAAGTTTTTGCAGTGTCATAGATAATAAATGAATTACAGGAATATTTGTCAAGTTCCTCTGAATGGCTAGATCTGTAGAGCACAATTTGTATTATTATTATTATGTAGAGAAATGAATATGCTAAGATGCCCACTCAGTCACAGCCGTCTGTAAATTACAAAAATCATTTAACAAAAACTTTCATGATATGCCAAATATTTCTCACTCTTAGGGAGATAATTGCTTGGGGAAGAACCAAGTACCTTCTAAATATTGAATTTATAACAAGGCATGGGAATATTGCACTGATTGTTGGTGGCTTTTCATCTGTTCTTCTAAAATGACTGATGCAATGGCCTCTTTCCAGAATTACCATGGCACACCATTACTTTTTTTTTTTTATTTTTTATTTACTTTGCTTCTCTTTGTTTATGTTATTAGCAGACTACTGCTGCCTGTACTCTCTGGCACCCACCTGCATTCTTTTCTGTATGAGCTGCTCACTGGAGGTTATACAACACCATGCTACAGCAAAGTCCATTCATACTACATTATACTTGTTGATTGTCACACTAAAAGTGGAATCACATTCTGCCTGCATATGCCTAACACTTCGTTGGACTGCATCAGAAAAGCCCTGAATGCTCTGCACAAATTAGAAGCCAAACTTCCTTGTTATGCAGATAATCCACTGCTTAGCAGATGCCATGCCACTCAGGCTCTTCCCAAACAATGTAAGTAGCCAATGCATGTGTGGATTGTTTCCTGGGCATGTTAACAAGCCCTTTGCCACAGACCTGCCACATGGGCATTTCAGCTAAGAACTTGAGGGAACTGCTGCTCTGGCGAGAGTGAACTGATGGAAGCCCATCAGCACCTTCCCCTGAGCTAAATGCAAGGCACCATCAGCCGCCCTGTTTCCCTACAAGTATGGGGACACCCACAACAGGGTTGTCCTGTTGTAACAGGGAACCAGAAGTTTTCTTTGTGAGGGAAAAAACTGTCAGATTGACACAGGGTAAGTGATGCTTTCATACTCTGGAGAGGGTGTGTTACATCAGCTGCACTGAACATCAGCAAAGCGGCTCTAAGACTCTTTTCTGGCCAAGTTTCCTTTCATCCCTGCCCCCTTAGGAGGAGCTTGTTAGTGCTGTTCTGCCCCATGCTGACCATGTCCAGCTGTGGCAGTGAGGTCCCAGGATTTCTCCCTCCTCCCTGTTCAGTGGGACTGGGGTGACAGCAGAAGAGGGTGCAGGAGTCCAACCCCACCGTGTGGGGAGCCAGCAAATCTCTGCAAAGGCTCATTCTCCTTTCCTTGCCACTGCTGTAGGGATGACTTTCCCAAACTGCATCCCTGCTCACTGTCTCCTTTTTCCCAAAGCTCTGGGAACTGCTTGGTAACACAGTGGATGAAGGGCAGGAGACATCTAGGCATGGAGCACATTGCTGTGTGAAATCTTCCATGGTAAAATTCAGGAACCTCCCTCACAACTTTGCTAAGTTAGTGCCCGTTACAATGTTTGAAACTGAAGACTGAGGGGGCAGAGAAGCTGCTGCAGACATTTCTCAGTGGTAACTGTGATGTGCCCAACACACGATGGTCCTGGTTCTCTAAGGAACGCTGATGACATGTAGGACCTCTGGGTGAATTCCATGGAGACCAGACAAGGGGGACATTTCTACCACCTCACTACTGCTGCCACAGAAGAAAATGAGTCCCCCATCCTCCGTGGAAAACCAATAGTGGAGAAATCTCTCTTCCAGGAAGTCTTTCATAACATCAGCCTGGGAAGTTTTTCACCCCCTGATACAAAGGAACCTATTTTCTTACCAAAAAAGGCGGTATTTGGATGAATTTACTTGGCAATAAGTAAACTGAGTAAACTGAGGACTGGGAATACGAAACAGGGTGGAATCACAGAAACTCTGTTCGGAAACATTCATGGGTCTCTCAGAAAAAAGTCACCACTGTCCATTCCTGCAGAGATTTCTTCCCAGGAAGAATCCAAGCTCTGCACAGCCATCACAGAACCAATACAGAAGGAGAATGTTAGAGTACCATAAACAGTGTGTTTATGGGTGTACATTCATTTTTCCATGTGTGTAATTTCCTGAATGCAGAAAAAAGTAATTATTTTAGATGAAGTTATCATGTCTTGAGTTGTATAAATCCTTGTCTTATTATAGACACAGATCATATCTTCTGTGCAGCTGACAGAATCAAATGCTACACCTACTCCCTGAAGAGTTCTAACCACCCCCTCAAGTTTTAAGATGTCAATGAAGAACAAGCTCCGTGTTGCTGAAACTCAAACCCAAGAAGCAATGATATCAACATCCATAAAAATAACTGTCTGGTCTGGGATAATTAGGGATGTAACACTGGCAAAATTGCTGAGGCCAAGACAGTGCAGATGTCCATATCAAATTAGATGTCATTTGGTCCTTCCAAACCAGCAATAAAATTTTGAAAAAGTTACATGCACAGTTCATGTGTGGTGGCACAGGAATATCTCTTTGTCTCATTTCAGGGTCAAAAAAACCAGATGCTCTGGAGAGGATGCTCACAGCCCCAGAGGGTGCCCCACTATAAGAAGAACCATCCTTTGAAGACCATTTAATGTCACATATTCTTCAAACCACTCGTAATTAACCTGCACAGCTCCTCACCACCAATGGAGTGGCTACTGAATGTTTCCATTTGTTCAAAAAGCTGCCATATAGATCCATGGGAAGAGAGCCTGGTGCAGACTCCTGACCCCACACAGAACAAACGCATCAGGGCACTGACCAAGGTCCAGAAGCAAAGTAGCTGCTCCAGAGGAGGGATGCTGCGCTGGTGAGAGGAGGAGCTGAGCGACCAGGACTGATGGCAGGCCTGAGACATGTTCAATTACTTCTGGGGGTGTTGAGGGGCCAGAAAAATGCCATATCAGAGAGAGGCAGGAGCGAGTATGATGGCATGAACATGTGGCATCTGGGCAGACATGGTCACACTGACACACGTTGCCGCGGGTCTGAAGCTGAGCACAGGTTTGGTTAGTAGCTCCTGTATGGGGTCAGTTGAAGCTCAAGGAAGTCTTGTCTCCTTTCAGGACTGGTCACAGATCCCTGGGCCCTGGCAATCACAAAAGAGGTATTTTAGGCACAGGGCAGTCACCACTGTCCTCTCCCAGTTGTCTCAATAGGCTTATGCCTGTCCTTTCAGAAAGGAAGAGTCAGGTGGTTTATTTTCTCCTACTTCCCTCTCCCTGGCATGTAGCTCTTATTTGCTGGGGCATTGGCATCATCATTTGCAAACGTGAGAGTTCACTTACAGCTTCAGTTTCCATGAGCAGGACATCAAACAGGAACACAGCTGTGATCTCCAGGAATGGACCAAAGCTTTGCTGCCCAAGATGAGAGGTGTTGGGAGAGTTATGCAGATTTATTCACAGTGCTTGTTCCCACCTCAGCCTCCACCCTGCAATAGTAAGCCTTTGCTAAGTTGAACTCTTCCAGGCTCCTCCCTCAAGGGAGCTTCTCCGTTCCCCCATGGTCTCTCTAATTCACTTTGCACCCCATACAGCTTGAGTCAGTATTTTGTGAATGTTTATGGCTGGGACAGTACAGTGTATTTCAGAGCAGGTGTCACGAGAGCTTTATACAAGAGCCATCAGTGCTCCCCTAATAGTTTCCAAAGTATCATAGCTGGTGCACTCAACATCACTGTGCCTGTTTGGGAAACCCACAACACATGTGATTTCTCCTGATGCTCTGACTCTTATTTTCAGTCAGTCTTTGCTGTTGTGCTCTCATCTTACCTCTGAACTGATGGGAGAGTGTTATATTTACTGCAGTGTGACACAGCACATGTGGCTTAAATATTGTTACCGTCTCAGTTGTCAATGCAGCAACAAACTCAATTCAAATTTTCATGTTATGGTGCGCATTACCCAGCAATCCTAGCTATTTTGATAAATTTGTGACTGTCTTTAGGAGCAAGAGATTTAATGAGTAGTAGTGGCTTCTCCCACAGTGCTGGTAGGTTTTCCCCCTGTCCCAGTAGTGCTATTGCAAGAACTCTGCCAATTTAAAAAATGACATCATACCTCTGGTTGCTTCCTCATGAAGCAGCATGCAAACGCCAGTCATTTTCTAGAACAGACTTTGATAATTTACCCTGTCCCAGGAAAACAGGGAAACTGGTGGCATTCTCTTCTTGTGATCTGGTACTCTTCAAGACGGAGAGATTTCCTACTAGTTTATTTAATTAACACATTTATATTTGCTGACTTTCAGCAACACCTGTTGAATGCTGGTGCCCAAGATATGTTTTAAGGCTGAAGGACTGACCAGTTGCCCTGCCAGTCAAGTAAAAGCACAGGAATTATTCTCCATTCTCCTTCTTCATTACCTTTTTCATCCTCCCATATTGCAGACCAGGAAAGATATCTTGAACAGAAATTTTCTCAGCAGGGCAGGACTATACCTACTAACAGCCTTCAACACCTATAGTCCAGGCAACCACAGTGTAACTGAGCCAGCAAGGGGGAACAATAGGGCTTCCCACACAGACATCCCTGGCACACCAAGGCAGGACTCAGACCTGTGTACTGGGGGAATTCCCAGCTGAGAGGCTTTGGGCTTGCTTGCCATCGTCAATCAGTTCTACCTTGTCTAGCTGGGACTACAGTAGCTCAAGCACAGTGCTGGGTATGCTGGTAGCCCTGGTTATTACTGAAGTCTGTTTTCTCATCACCCGGCTCCAGTTTGCATTAGATAGGAATATCTCTGGCATGTTTTGCACCATGACTCCTTGTGTTCATTGTGGTACAGGATTACTAGCACAGCTATGAGTAGAAGAACTCTGGATTCAAGGACAACAAAAAGCAAATCCGATGAAGTTGGGAATTATATGCCCCTGGATGTGCAAAAAAGACCTGTATGTATTTGCAAGGGCTGGAGAGCAGTCTGAATGCATTTTGGATCTACAAAATTTGCTTTAGGATTGAGAAAAACTCAGTTAACTGCAACAGTTTTTACCTAACAAGCCTCATTCTTTGGAAGTTGCAGCTAACGGTTCGCCGTTTCATTAATGAGTATATAACCATGGTGCAGCAGTAAAGAAGACCCCTAAGATCTTAATCCGTGTGCTATATAATCTTCAGAGAATGTAGATGTAGTCCCATAGGAAAGATGTGTGTGGTATATTTGTTATACAGAAAGCTCTTGGGGTCCCACTCCTTAGAAATGGAACCGCAGAGGGACATTCAAGTGAGAAAACATTATGCAGAAATTCTGTGGAGAAAAGACATTTTACAGAGAGACAGTCTGAGTTTTGAGGCCAGATCATCATTGCCCTGAATTATTTTTTTTTTATTTTTGTGCTAAATCAGGTCCCAGCACAAGTCCTTACTAGCTGGGATTGCACAGACTGCACTGTACACCCAAGGATCATTTGGGTGTGACTGCAACATTCTGGCAGTTCTCACATGAAAGGGGTTAAGAACTTATCACTGGTCCCAACTTTCAACTCCGAAAGACACACCCGAAGGTTTAAGCTGCTGCTGCTGCATAGGTCAGTGAGCTCAGGCTTGTGTCCTTACGCAACTGGAAGAGATATGCAGCAACCTGACTCTCCTAGTTCAACATCCATGTGCCATTCTTGTTCCTGTAATAAAACTGTGTCTTGCTTGAAGCCAAGAGTGTCTGCTTGCTATGTTTAGTAAGTTTTGAATTTTAAAGCTTTTCAATTTTTTTTTTTTTTTCAGGGCAGGAAGATCTCTGCTACCAGGACATCCTGTAACCTAGAAGAAAATGGTTTCAATTGTTCTGCTGACTAGAGCTGGAATCAAGTTAATGTGCAGAGACGTCACGTATGGAGCTCATCTACAGAGAAAGGGCAAGAGGCTGGGCTTACAGAGGCTGAAGAGACACTAGGAGAAGCTTCCTGTTAGAGCTTATTGAGTATCTGGGGGGACTTTAGTGCCATTTGATAGAAGAAACATTGTCAGAAAGAGGTTCAATAGGAAACTTGGGTAAAAGTTTGGGTAAAAAAAAAAAAAGGAGACAGACCTTGAGTTCCCCAGAGAACTGAGAGCTTCAGCTCACCTGCTACATCAAGTAAACTTAACTCCTGCCATTAGTTTGAACAGGGAGCAGCCACCAAATCTCATTGTGGTTAGGAACTACTGACAGCATGATCCTCAGACATCAGGTTTGAATACAGTCAGCTCAGCTGATGGGACTGACAGCGCTACTTGCTGAGCCTGAAAAAGTTATGAATGTTTTCACAGGTGGCTTGGATATTCTGCTGCAGCAGTACTTTAAAGGAGGAAATAAAACATCACTAGCACCTTCTTTTCTGCTCCAAAAGTTACTGACTGCCTGTACTGGTTTTAGCTGGAATAGAGTTAAATTTCTTCATTGTAGCGTTTATGGGGCTATGCTTTGGATTTATGATGAAAACAGTGTTGTTAACACAAGGATGTTAAGTTATTGCTGAGCAGTGCCTACACAGTGACAAGGCCTTTTCTGCTTCTTGCAGTGTCCAACCAGCAAATAGGCTGGGGGTGCACAATAAGTTTAGAGAAAACAGGGCCGGGATGGATAACCCCAACTGACCAGAGGGATATTCCATACCATATGGTGTGTTCGGCAGTAAAAGCTTGGGAAAGAAGGAGGGATCCGGGAACATTCAAAGTTGTGGTGTTTACCTCCCCAAGTCACTGTTATGCGTGATGAAGCCCACTTTCCTGGAAATGCCAAAACTTCTGCGTGCCAATGGGAAGCAGTGAATGAATTACTTGTCTTGCTTTGCTTGTATGAATGGCTTTTGCTTTACCTAATAAATTGTCTTTATCTCAGCCGACACTTTTTCACACTTTTACCCTTATAATTCTGCCCCCCACCCCACTGTGAGGGAGGAAGCGAGCAGCTGTGTGGATTTTAACTGTCTACCAGGGTTAAACCATAATACTGCCATACAGTAGAGCCCTTAACAGTGTGTTTTGGCTCAAAGAAGGAGTAGAGACTTTAGTCACTGAATACAATGAAAATTTTCTTTAATCACTCTCACAAAGAAGAAACCGTGGAGTTACAGACTCAGCTCTGACATCATGCTTCTTTTCCAATACTTTATGGGAGGACACATTCTGACTGAAGGAGCAGAGGTCTCAAGGGAAGTGCAGATTGGAAACAGTGGAAAACACAAAGACAGGCCGCTGTCCTCTACTTGTTGGGAGCTTGTAACCCACATAAGGTGCTCTAGGTCACTCGCCATTTTGGTAGCTCTTCACTGGACTCTGTCCAGTTTTTCCACATCCCACTTGAACTGCAGAGCCCAAAATGCAATACTGTATTGCAGGTGTGACTAGACCAGCCCCAAGTACATGACGGACAGTAACTTTCAGTCTGTTGGGCACACCATTCCTAATGCAGCCAATTATGGGATTTGCTTTCATCACAGTGAGAAAACACTGCTGGCTTACATTCCAACTAACATCTTCCAAAACTCCCACATCCTTTCCAGATAAGACACTTCCGTGTGCATATGGTGTTACTCTGCCCTAAGCAGAAAACTATGCTTTTCTCATTACTGAGCTCATGAGGTTTCTATTGGCCTCACCCTCAGGTTTCTCAAGGTTCCACTGGATTGAATCTCTGCCATTTGTGATGTTCATCTACTCCCCCTAGATTACTGTTACCTGTAAATTTGCCAAAGGTGCATTCTGTATCATACTCAGGGTATTGATGAAGATTTTGAAAGATAAGGACCTCATTGTTAACCACTGGAGTATTGTCCTCATGAACAGCTCCCAGCTAACTACTAATCAGCTGCTGATTGCTACACCTTCAACAGTTCAGACAATTTTCAAATATCATAGTAACCTATTTGTCCAGCTCATATATCCTCAACTTCCAAATGAGACATCTGCAAGATATACTATGAAAATCTTTACATCTTTACACAAAACCTGAAGTTGTTTAGCATGGTATTTCACAAGGTGTATTGCTTCCACCACTGTCTCCTCATCCACACTTATTTCAGATAAAGTTTCCAGTTGATGAGACAAAAGACACCAAGAAAAAGACATGGGGGGGGGGCGGGGAGGGAGTGCAGGGTGTGGTGTGCGAATGGAGTATAGACTGGCAGTCTTGAGATCCCTCCTCTTTCCCACTCAACCTGTGCTGCCTTGTTGAAATGTGACTTCTTGCTCCATGTCTCACAGAGAGTCACAGAACATGGTGGATGGGAAGCCATGTCTTAAGGGGTGGGCGAAAGTGAGGTAGCTGCCTGATCTACACCTCAAGAAGGATCTATTTTCAGCATGCCCAAATCCTCTCTCTTCCATGGGAATGTCAGCACTGCAGAGCCTTGCTCGTGCCACACTGCTGTGCAGGACAGATCCCGTTTACTCTCATTCTGCCTCCTCTCTTTTGACTCCCCTGTGCTTTGCATTCAGCTACAGTGGAGTCCAGCCCTGCAGAGAGAGAAAGATTTGCAGAAAGTTAACAGATGCATTTTCTTTCCCTTTTTCCATCAAGTTGCTCTTACTTCTTCCAGCAGATCCTTTCTTTCCCAAGGACAGGGACCTTTGTGGCTGTTCCAAAACTTTCTACAGGAGCACTACAGCTACAGTAGGAAATTAAAGATGTCCAGCAACTTAGGCCAACTGGCATGGGACTGTTTATGCTTAGAGGAGTAAACTATTTCTGTATCAAGAATGGTGAGGCTGGATGCAGACTGTATCAGGAATGGTCCCAGAAAATGCCAGCTGTCTGCTTATGCCTTTAAATCTGCTTAGGAGATTGGTAGCTGGCACAGGTCAAAAGCTTGACAGGGAATACACTAGTATTTTATCAGTATAAGTGATTGGCTTTCCATATCTGCAAATGTTCCTTGTCACAGTGCCATATACTAGCAAAGATACAGCACAAGACAGAGCTTTCTCCAGTGTAAATCGTCAATGTTTGTGAACTGAGAGCAGACAAGAAACAGAATTGAGGACTTTGGATTATGGACTTCTTTGCAAGAAGCTCACAGGCCAACATGTCAGGAAATATAAATTAATCACTGGTGGGAGAAAGATCACCTTTGTGAAGAGAAATAAACAATGAGTAAAATACAAAGGATGAGTAGCTCAAATCCCTTTAGGGTATGCTCTTGCGAGTGGCCAAGTGACTGGACATAAGTCTTTGCAATTCTTGCTTCTTACAGAAGAACAACACTCCAGAATAGGCTGCCTAGAAAGCTATTTTTATTTCACCATGGCTTTTCAACTGCAGGAAATTAAAGAAGTGCTATCTGTATCGGTAGTTTCAGTGATACAGAATTCCTGGATATCCAGTGTTTTTCCGTGGTATTCATCTGCTGCTCATCTCCATCTTTGACCTCTATAAGCATAGTCCAAATTACTTTTCCCTGCCCACCTTGCCTTGAAAACGTGAATCTAATGTTTAGTCTGTTTTTCTTGGTAGGAATCATTGAGATTACATCCTGAAATCCTTAGCCTGTGACCAAGGAGCAGAGATAGACAAAAAAAAATTTTTTAAAAAATATCAGTGAAATATTTTGGCTTTTGGTTGAAAGCTGCAGAAAGCAAAGAAAAATTACTGGTATTTTGGCAAAGATCACCTAAGATCAATTCAGGCTATTGTTTCCACATATTTTAGTTCAATATTTCCAGTTAAATTTGTCTATTTCTATAGTCTTTGTGTGTTCTCCCTGTTCAAGACACTAATGACAATACTGATTAAGTCCCTGCTAAGGAAGGTTTGATGTGGACGCCAAGTGCATTTACCAAGGACTGTAAATAACCAGCCAGTCCCTGCAGACAGGCTAATATATAAATCTAGTCTTGAAAGACTTACAGCACTGTGCTGATCAGTTGTAAGGTCTGGTAAACTTCTGACATACATCCAAGTTATTCATAAAACCATGCTGTTCAGGAGCGATTTTAACAATACACTTTCAAGTAAGATATGTAAATAAGCTACATTTTTCATCTTGATTCCCTTCCTTGATACTTTTTGTTGTGTTTAGTCAAAACATTGAATGTTGGCAACACTTTTCAATGCTCTACAGCTCTTTCTTTTAATGAGCAAGCTGTTTTAGAGCTGGTGAGTAGAATATCAAGTAAAAAATTATCCCTTTTCATATATTCTTATTCAGGTGAAGGTAGAAGACAATTGGTAAATTAAGAAATAAAAACGTCAGCATATTTCTTTTTATTTTCTCACTGTGTCAAATTTAATGTTAACAAAGGGATTCTTCTAGAACAGGAAATGAAGTGTGAGATGTCACTGAGATGGGGCTGACAGCTGTGATCTGTGAGACCAAGATGACCAGATTTGCAGGCACTAATGAAGGACCTCCTAAACAACTGAGACATTAAAATGTATTTTTATATTGAAAGTTTTTCTAATAGTTTGGGATGTAATTATATAATACTTATATAATTATANTAAACAATACTCACAGCAATGAGATTTTCCTTTAGTATGCTTAAAGTGAATGGTTATATATTGCCTGCCCATGCCGTTTCAGTCTTCCTGGTATGTTGTAGCTTACAGGGAACTGATGATGACTGAACTTCTGATTTTGGCTTCTGTGTCAAGTACACAAAGATGAATAAGATAAATCTAAACCAGTGAATTTAGCTTTGAGTTCCAGCTATTTAATTATGCTGTTTCTTTGTTCTGACATTGAAAGCATTATTATTTAAATCTCATTACATAAGAAGGTACTTGTAGCTTAAGAAGGAGTTGAAGTTTAATCAGTCCTTGAGTTCATCAGGTAGTTGGAATTTTCCTCCAAGACACGAGGCTAATTTCTTCTCAAGCTCTTAGCTAAGCTGTGTCTAAATTATCACCTGCTTTTGGAAGAAATAGAGCTTCCCATTCCTGCCAAGATGCTGGATGCATTGCAGGAGCATACTTACAGCATTGCCTACTGAGATGACACAGTTTCCTTCACATTCATTCCTTCCTTCATACATCTTTGGGAATTATGGCTTTTCTTGCTACTTAGGTAAACAGAGGGTGCTGTTACCAGAAAATCATTAAGATACCTTCAATTGCAATGATTTTTCTCTTAGAATTATAGAATGGACATAATTCACACAAATGTAAGACCACATTCTTCAATATACATAGTACTGCCCCAGCTGTATGATTTGAGTGAACAAAAATCAGCTGCTGTTGAGAAGAAGCAGAGTTACGGCAAGAATAAACATACTGAAGAATTTCAGTTTTATTAATGTATCCTGCTCTGGCCATCTCAATTACCTTGGATCCTGGATCTTGTGAAGCAGACTGCTACATTACAAACTTTTGCTGTGCTAGTTCAACATGGTGGTATTTTCCTCAAAAACTATGCTTGTACATAGAAGGAGACTTGAGAGGGACAAGGAAAAGAGTTGAATTATATGTCACCCTGGGAATGGGGGCAAAGAGCAAGGGACATTAATATCAGAAAGGGGACATAAGAAGGAATCAATTTCTCCATCCATCCCCTGCTGAGTTTCCATTAAGCCCTGGCAGCAGTGGGAATCAGCTACTTCTTTTCTCAGCTGTCGCTGTAACCTGAAAAGAGCCCCAAAAGGCTCACTTCAAGGTCGTATCAAGAAGATAGGAGAGTGCTGCACTAGACCATGTGGCTTCTGGAAAAGGCAGTGGGACAGTTTCTTTTATGAGAAGCCTTCACATTTTAGATAAGCTCTGTACATAGGCATTTTTCTGAACTTTCCTGGTAAAGCACAGATAATTGTATTCTTCTCTGCAGATTGAAAATCAACTGAAATTGACATTGTGCCCGAGTGCACAAACACATCATCAAGTTTAAATTATTACTCCCTCCAAATCCATTCCATTCGTAGAAATTGTGTGAGGCTCCATAAACCAACCAAAAATTCTTCATCATTTTGTACTTTGAATTTTTTGCATTGTCTTTGGACAATAGAAGACAATCACAGTGAGGAAAACTGTGTACAGTTCAAATTTGACAATACAATTCAGTGAAAAGATAGTTCTATATGGTAGACTTTTAAGCAAAGATGAAAACTAAAAAAATTCCAAAGAATTTAAAGTATTTGAAAAGACAGAAAAAGCACTGTAACTCTATTTGTGACAATACAGGGTGTCACCTGCATTTAGGACTGTGAAATATATTGGCAAAGAGCATGTTTCTCATCTACAGAAAATGTAAAGCAATTTAACAGTTAAGATCTGAATATCCATGTATACTTATGTATGGATATTATAGGACTGTGGCATACAACACTTGAGGATATAACATTTTCACAATCTTGTTTCAATTATCTTCCCTGATGTTCATAACACACTACACAGAAATGTACACAATACTGTAATTTTTCCTGAAGTAAAATTGGGAATTGGACATATCTTTCATGTATATTTAATGCAATACCTTCATAAAAGTACTTTTGGATATTTTCTGCTATATAGCTGTGGAATAGCACACAGGCTACAGTTACATCCTCCTAGGAACAGTTATCAAACCCACTTGAACTTTAACTAAAAAAACCTTGAATGATTTGCAGCCAGAGGAAATGTCATCTGACTACTGAGAAGATATTAGGGAGCGAGGAAGGAATTCTTCTTTCCCATGGCCTGGCTCACATGTGAGAAGCTGTCCTGGGGCTGGAACCAGTTCCATAGAAGGCTTTTGTTTTCCAAACAGTTTTGTGATCAAACCTGATGCTACATTGAAGCCTGCCATCCTAAAAGCACTGCTGAGTGACTGTCAACACCTGGAGACACCTTGACTCAATGCCCACTTCCCTTTTAAGCCAGACCTTCTCTTGCTGACTGTATGCCCCTGCCTGGCCATGCACCTCACTCCTGCCTGTTACACACCTGGGTCCACATCCTGCGCACCACAACAGCAAAACCCCAGAAGAGCTCTACTTAGAAGACTGGCTTTATCATCGGCAACTGGAAATTCAAAGATTCACTAAAGTCACCCTCAGCTAGACTTTCCTTGTAGCCCCTGTAGATCCAGGCACATCCTGAAGGCTCTTTGTCCCAGCCTGACAAAACTGCATAAGGCAGGCTTGCTACATACCACTGAGAGCAGGGCCCCACAGCAAAGCAGCAGCAGCTACTCAGAGAAGAACTTAGGGATACTGGTGGATGAAAAATTGGACATGAGTCAGCAATGTGTGCTTGAAGCCCAGAAACCCAAGCAGATCCTGGGCTGCATCAAAAGAAGAGTGGCCAGCAGTTCAAGGTGAGTGATTCTGCCCTCTACTCTGCTCTTGTGAGACAGCACCTGGAGTACTGCGTCCAGCTCTGGGATCCCCCACACAAGAAAGACATGAACGTGATAGAGTGGGTTCAGGGGAGGGTCCTGAAAATTATCTGAGGTCTGGAACACCTCTCCTGTGAAGAAAGACTGAAAGAGTTGGGGTTGTTCAGCCTGTAGTTGAGAACGGTGCAAGAAGACCTTCTTGTAGCCTTTCAGTACTTAAAGGGGGCTTATAAGAAAAACAGAGAAAGACATTTTATCAGTGCCTGTAGTGACAGGACGAGAACCAATGGTTTTAAACTGAAAGAGGGTAGCTTTCAAATAGATATGAAGAAGAAATATTCTATGATGAGGGTGTTGAGACACTGGAACAGGTTTCCCAGAGAAGTTACAGGTGCCCCACCATTGGAAGTCAGGTTGCATGGGGCTTTGAGCAACCTAATCTCATGAAAGGTGTCCTTGCCCACAGCAGGGTTGTTCTACTAGGTGATCTTTGAATGTCCCTTCCAATGCAAGCCATTCTATCATTCTACTTAATACTTGACCTGTTGCTGCCAGAAGATGCTGCTTTCACAGTTCAGATATTACAGCTTCCCTCGGAATGGGAGGCCAGAGCTCCTCCCCAACCTGATGAGAGAAAACTCTCAGCTGTCATGTCCTGGGGGATGTCTCAGATATCCCTAGTCCTCCCACAGTCCTCTTAACTTCATAGTCAAGGCCCTCCTGTCCCCTCCTTGGCCAGGACCAATAACCCACTGGGCTGCTGGACATAACATGGCACCCCAGTGCCTCAGTTTGGAAAACTTTGGNATTTTATCAGTGCCTGTAGTGACAGGACGAGAACCAATGGTTTTAAACTGAAAGAGGGTAGCTTTCAAATAGATATGAAGAAGAAATATTCTATGATGAGGGTGTTGAGACACTGGAACAGGTTTCCCAGAGAAGTTACAGGTGCCCCACCATTGGAAGTCAGGTTGCATGGGGCTTTGAGCAACCTAATCTCATGAAAGGTGTCCTTGCCCACAGCAGGGTTGTTCTACTAGGTGATCTTTGAATGTCCCTTCCAATGCAAGCCATTCTATCATTCTACTTAATACTTGACCTGTTGCTGCCAGAAGATGCTGCTTTCACAGTTCAGATATTACAGCTTCCCTCGGAATGGGAGGCCAGAGCTCCTCCCCAACCTGATGAGAGAAAACTCTCAGCTGTCATGTCCTGGGGGATGTCTCAGATATCCCTAGTCCTCCCACAGTCCTCTTAACTTCATAGTCAAGGCCCTCCTGTCCCCTCCTTGGCCAGGACCAATAACCCACTGGGCTGCTGGACATAACATGGCACCCCAGTGCCTCAGTTTGGAAAACTTTGGGTCCCAGGCTGGGGCCCAGCCATAGAAAATGTGGGTGCTACAATGTCAGAGCCCTTCTTGGAAAAATCTCTTCATGCACAGGGTAGTGCCTGATGCTGAATATTATGTTGATTCCCATCCATCATTTTTCTAACCTTGTCCATGTGTCTCTGCCCTTTCAATAACCAAAATGCCAATAACCAGGGGAAGAGTGTGTTTAGTTCCGACAGCATTTAAAGCAGCTCAAGTGACAGTGCCCTAAAACTAGATGAGTCATTCTCCAGAACTACCAGCAAATTCCCCTTTCTGAGTATCAGGACTGCCTACCACCTCTAATGTTGTGATATAGGCAGCACTATGTTGATAGCTTTTGTTGCAGGAACTGTGTGAATGTGTAAGTGTGCAATGTATTAGTTTCTGGGGGTCGTGGGTAAGGAAGGGCTGAAGGGGTCTTTGCATTTTTCCTGTTTGGTGAACTTAACAGTGTGTACAGGAGACAAGCTTTAACTGAGACTGTTGTTGGTTTATGTCAGAGAAACTGGAAAGAAATGCTGTGTATTGATGGATAAACTGAAGACTGCGAGTCTCTTTACCTATGTTGTCTTCTGGATATGCGAACTGAGCTCTGGGATGGTGGAAGGGCTCTGGAATTCTGCAGGAATGGAAAAAAACTTGGTTGATACATAGACTGTAATGACTTATAACCACTCCCTGTTGAAACGTGGTATGAACATTCAAATGTCATAGATTTCTACAGGCTCAAATCTTTATCTCATCAATTTGCCTTATTTATGGTACAGATTGACAGGTCAGACTTGGAAAAAAGACATAAGAAAGAACTGAGGTCCTTTCCAGAATTGCCAATATGGGTAGTTTCTGATGAATTAAAACACCATCAAGAAAAGAAAGGAACATTTGTTGTTCAGCTGCACTTACCTACATAGCAGAAATCACAGCATACCTGAAGATGTCTTGCTTAGCATGAATTCGTGCATAGGCTTATAACTGCACTTCTTGGAGAATCTCACACTTTGTTGCGATTTCAAGTGTATACATGGGTGCATGTGCATGAGTGTATGTATGCTGTCATCCAAACATCAGAAGTGACTTCACACCACTCTCTGAGACTCCAACCCAGTAGTTCAGCTAGAACCTTCAGCTGCACATTGGTGTGGCCAAATCTTTGTCTCTTGGCCAGTTGTCTTGCCATGTCTGTGACTTTCAGGCACCAGCGCTATCACACTGAAGGACCCAGATTATTCCTCTACTTTCAGAATTTTACCAACGCAACCGTCAAATGCTTTTAGTAATACTTATTTCTCTCTTAGTGACCTGCTTAATGTATTGCTCTTAGGCATTTCTTATATGCTTCACACCATCACATGGGGAAGATAAATGTTGTCAACCCCATTGTACAGCTGGGATAGCTGCAGCACAGACATTCCAAGCAATCCACCCTGGGTCATACAGTGAGTCGGTGGGAAAGCCAGCAATAGAATCCATAAGTCCTGCATCCAAGTTCTCTAAGTGCCTTGACTAGTCCAGATTCCCTCCTTAACACCCTTGTCAAATTATTTATAGGAGATGTATTCATATAGTCAGTAAGACATCAAAATTTTCTAATTATATCTAGTCATGTCAAATGACAATTATGCCCTTAGTTCAGTTTGCCAGACAATGCTTTGCCAAAGAAGGTTTGCCAGAAATTTTTTGACCGAAGAAAGAGTAGGCATCTGTAGCATCTGCAGACTAGAACATATAAGACGTCCCTGTGACAAGTGTGCCCTGGCTCCACGGAAAGCTTCAAGGTAAGTGTACGGGTTCTGCAGGCTTGCAGGAAAGGGATGGTGCCATTATGTGCCAAAACATTCCAGTGCTCATTTCCAGGAGGGCACTCAGTTTCTCAGCTCAGGTTTTAAATCTGCTTTCAAGGCACCTGCACATTTTCGCTCTGGATTTCTGTGCAGCAGCAAGTAGGAAGTTGCCATTTCTGTTTCACAGTTCTGACCAGCTGCCAGCCTGCAAGCCACCCAGCGGGTGTCACAAGAGGTAAGAAGCTGATTTATGAATTATTAGAGGGCAGAAAAAGATCCTTTTGGGTGGGATTTATGCACAGCTGAGTGAATGGTCATTGTTTCACCCTATGTTTTCAAATCCAGTGTGGTCAGAGTAGAAGGTGGTGGGGTGCCCAAGACTGGTAAGGTTTTCAAGTAAACCATAGAATCATAGAACAGCCCAGATTGGAAGGGACCTTGAAAGATCACCTGGTCCAATCTTTAAGTGGCTGTATTTGAAATCTCTGACCACTGACCACAGACCAGAAAATCCCCGTGGGGACATTCTTCACTTCTGTTTAACTGACCTAACAAGGACTGAGGCATGCTGGCTATCTTTGCTGTGGCAGCAGTAGAACTGAACCAAGATGAGCACAGCATGAAGAAGTGCAAAATTCAATGTTTTTTCTCAGAGCATGTGAATTAATGTATTATTTCATCCAAAATTTGCCATGAAATCACTAAATAAGACTAGAAAGGGCTGTAATACGAGCAATCATGCTCTGCTTGTCATCTCTGTAAAACCGAACACTGTCATTTATTACCCTTAGTGCTCTGCCTGTTCTCTACCTCACAACAAATGGAAGCTTCAGCCCTCCTCCTCTGTAAGCCACCACCTGTTCCTACAGGGACAAATAAAGTCTTATCATGTTACTGTCTCATTTTAGTGCAAATATAACACAATATTAAAGTATGTGCAAATGTTAGGTACCTATCTCTATACAGGATAGAAATAATTAAATGTTTTCCTAACCTGCCCACTGCTTTTTCTGGGGGTAAAAAAAAAAAAAAGAAGAAAAGTAATATTTCAGAGAAATTAATACTGGCTTTAAAATTCTGTATTCTTTAAATTCCTGAGCTGAGCTTTGAATCTTTGTGTTTAGCTTTGTTTTCCCCTAGAAGTGTACCAATTTTGAGAAAGCAAAAGAAAATAATAGAAATGGAGCAATGTTAGTGTGTTCTGGAACAGCCTGATTCTTCTCATGATCGGCATTATAGCCACTTATGCCTGGATTCAAGAACTCACTAAAATTAGCAAATAGTTGTATCACAATATACAATGATACAAATGTTTTAGAGATTGAAACCGAGACATTAAGATGCTTGAATTGTCTGTATGCCACTCGTGTACAAGCCTTCTGAGCTTTCTGGATTAGTATCATTTGGAAAGAAACTGCTTTATAATAATTTCAAGTGAATTTTTAAAAAGTGTCTAAGCAGTTGAAAGGAATTTTTAAGTTCTTAACTCCATAGTACAGTGCCTAAATACTTGACTACTACGTGACCATGAATTATTTCAAATGCAATTTCAGTGCAGTTAAACTAAGTCAAAAAGGAAAATATAATTTTCACATTTTCCATAAATGTTGAGTCACACCAATGAGAAAATATGCACTTTTTTTAAAAAAAAAAGTATTACTAATATTAATCTTTCTTTTCATATCTTTTCTTCTACAAAAAAGTGCTTACTTTCTGACACATTTGAGCAACATATCTGTTCTTCCACAGTGTTCTCTGCTGACAAGCCCCTCCATAAAGAGCAGCCATGTCGTCAGACTCTGAGATGGCCGTCTTTGGGGAGGCGGCTCCTTACCTCCGAAAGTCAGAGAAGGAGAGAATCGAGGCCCAGAACAAGCCTTTCGATGCCAAGTCATCCGTCTTTGTGGTGCATCCTAAGGAATCTTTTGTGAAAGGGACAATCCAGAGCAAAGAATCAGGGAAGGTCACCGTCAAGACTGAAGCTGGAGAGGTGGGTAAAAGGCAACATTTATAAACAGCATTGAATTCCCACTCTGAGATCTCAGGTGACATGCATGTGTCTCTCTTTCCTCTGACAGACCCTGACCGTGAAGGATGATCAGATCTTCTCCATGAACCCTCCCAAGTATGACAAAATTGAGGACATGGCCATGATGACCCACCTCCACGAACCCGCTGTGCTGTACAACCTCAAAGAGCGTTATGCAGCCTGGATGATCTACGTAAGTACCAGCAGCAGTCTTCCTCTGGGTAGCGAGGAGGAACGGCTCTGCCAGGCTAAGCGGAAGCCAACGGGCTGTCTCCCTTCCTCGCAGACCTACTCGGGTCTCTTCTGCGTCACTGTCAACCCCTACAAGTGGCTGCCGGTGTACAACCCGGAGGTGGTGTTGGCCTACCGAGGCAAGAAGCGCCAGGAGGCCCCTCCACACATCTTCTCCATCTCTGACAACGCCTATCAGTTCATGCTGACTGGTGAGTGGCTTTATCCATCTCAGAGGGATTGTACCGTGAAATTCTCAAGGGATATGAAGAGACTTTTTCAAAGCTTTCATGGTTCTGATGCATACATACTATTGTATGTTTTGCTATCTTCACACCATTGTTTCCAGTATTTTAAATAAAAGACACCCCTGTGCTCAGTGAGGTGTTGTGCAGGGTTTTTCATTTGTTTGTTTGTTTGATTGATTGTTTGTTTAAATCAAACTGACAGCATGGAGTTAGACTTACATCACTACGTTTCATTCTTTCTGTGTTGTTCATTGAGTTCTGTTTTTCTACTTCTTTCACAGATCGCGAGAACCAGTCGATCCTGATCACGTATGTACTCCCATGGGTGCTGGGTCCCTGCAGGGCTGTCAGGTGCCGGGGGACCTCCTGCCTCACCACACGCTCTCTACTTCTCTCTTTGGTTTGACAGCGGAGAATCCGGGGCAGGGAAGACTGTGAACACAAAGCGTGTCATCCAGTACTTTGCAACAATTGCAGCAAGTGGGGATAAGAAGAAGGAAGAGCAGCAGTCAGGCAAAATGCAGGTAAATTAACAGACATTGGCTTGAATCAATGCTTTCCTCTGTTCCTAACATGATTTTTGGAAAGGATAACCATCAATCATTATCTTCCTGCAGGGAACGCTTGAGGATCAAATCATCAGCGCCAACCCACTGCTGGAGGCCTTTGGGAATGCCAAGACCGTGAGGAATGACAACTCCTCGCGCTTTGTAAGTTGCTTAACCAAATGATTCCTGAAAAATAGTAAGCAAGATCGTATGGCTGTCATTCTCTGTTGTTCAACCATCATGTTTCCATCAAGAGTAAGAGTGAATGTTCTTATCATGACTTCACCACTTAGTTTAAATTTTCTAAATTTAAAAAAGGGTATTGTATGAAAAAAAAAAATTCTGCTTTGGGTTGTGATAAAAATCAAAATAATAGATCACATTCTCTTTCTCCTATAAGGTATTGCAGTGTTAAACAACAGTTTTGTTTCTTTTTATTTATATTTCTGTTTGTTTGTTAAAAGACAGACTGAATGCCAGGAAGAAAGTGAGGTAGATAGGAAAGATGGGAAAGAAAGAGGGAGATAAAGAAAGAAAAAGAAGAATGAAAGAAGGAGAGAGAAAGAACAAAAGTGAGCAAGAAAGAAAAAAAAGAGAGAAAGAAACAGAGGGGGTGGTGGGAGAATTTCTACTTGAATAATATGTTTGCTTTATGTCAAATTTAATTAATCAGAAATAAAATGGCTTATTTGATAGCAAGACAGATTTAAGAAGATGAACTAGTTAAACAACTATTTCCCGATCATTAAGGTGACTGCTCTCTGTACGCAGGATATAGTTAGAAGAGTTTGGCTAACTAAATCCACCCGTCCCTTTCCAGTTCTACATTTGACATACATAAAATATACAGCTGCAACACTGTTGATTGTTTTCATAGTCAAAAATGGAAAACATGACTTTACATCAATATTGGAATTGTAGCCAATTCTTAAGAAAATGTCTCTAAGTAGAAATCTTGTGCCCAACAGACTAAATGGCAAAACTCTTCATATATTTTTATGATGTAAATCTCAAGACATTTTTATTCCTTTAAAGGGCAAATTCATCAGAATTCACTTTGGTGCCACAGGAAAACTAGCTTCTGCCGATATTGAAACATGTAAGACACTTTCCTGAACTGAATCCATCCGTTCACCCATTTATCCATACAACAACTTTTCACTCAACCATCTATCCTGCCTTCCCTGTTTTTCCTCCCATCTTCTCCCAACTTTCTTTTTTGGTATTTCTTCTTGTTTCTAATCAAATTTTCCCTCCAGATCTGCTGGAGAAGTCCAGAGTCACTTTCCAGCTGAAGCAGAAAGAAGCTACCACATATTCTACCAGATCATGTCCAACAAGAAACCAGAGCTAATTGGTAGGAATAATGACTAACTTAAAGGAAGATTGCTGAATATCAACTCACATTATTACTTGCTTGACTACACTAAGACTGAATGTCCCCTCTTCTTACTTTCAGACATGCTCCTCATTACCACCAACCCATATGACTACCAATTTGTGAGTCAAGGTGAGATCACTGTTGCCAGCATTAATGACCAGGAGGAGCTGATGGCTACAGATGTAAGTAACAATTAAAAATGTACCTATTGTCATCTCTCCCAGACAGAGCTATTATTTTATTTTTCCTATTGCAGAGTGCCATTGACATCCTGGGCTTCACTGCTGATGAAAAGACCGCCATCTACAAGCTGACAGGGGCTGTCATGCACTACGGGAACCTGAAGTTCAAGCAAAAACAACGAGAGGAGCAGGCAGAGCCTGATGGCACAGAAGGTATCAACAAAGTCTGTGGCTGACTTTCTGGAAGTCGAAGTAGCAATAATAAGTTAGAAAAATAGCAATTCAGTAATTGGAACACAGAGAAAGAGAACAGTGGAAATGTGTAAAAACTATAGTTAGCTATACTAGTTTAGTATATAAGTATGAAACTGCCATCCAAAATATACCCTTTTTTCAACTATTACCTAATCTTTATTTGAAGTATATGTTGCATATGTGCCCATAATTCTCTCCTGGGCTGCCACAGTTCTGGATATCACAGACTGCTCAGCTTATATTTAAGACCCACTGAGAAGAGGAAGATTTTTCAGAAAATATATTTCTGGTTTTTAAAGACAATAGAGACATTAAATTCAGTGTTAGAACACCTCCTTCATAAATTACATGTTATTTAGGAATTTTGCCCAACTATAAGGGAAATTTTCGTCAATTTCTTTCTTCTCTTTTGGAGATTCAAATCCATGACTACCACTACATAGTAGTATTATTTGAACATCAGTCTAAGTGAAGCACAGGCACACTATGATAGGGAAGAACCGACTTAAATTTCTACTTCTCAGCTGACTACTTAATTACTTAAATGCTATATAATGCATAAATGACTAAGCCTTATCTACTTCCAAAGAATACTCTCATATGGCCAGTTTCAGGACTGAATTTTTAGGTTTTGATCCTGAATGAATGAATATGCCTGCCTTTCTGATATGACTGTAAAAAGTCTCCAGAAAGGGACACTACTTACTTCTTACATCTAATTTTGGAATGCATTCCCTTTTAGGGCTATAGCTGCTGCCAAAGAGTACAGGTAGCCTAAGTACCTAAGTGTACGTTTTGGATTACACTCAAGTGGCCAACCTGCTAACACTTGGGTGTTTTCCTGCCTGGTTTGTAGACACCAATTAGCTCTGAAGAGATGAACTTCAGCTTTCAGGATGAATTTTTAATAAATACATTGCTTCTAGATGGTTTTGTGAAGATATTTAAAGACAAAAATACTATTTAGATGTACTACTCTGAACATCTTTCAAAACAAAAACTATTTTTGTTTTAAGGACTGTCATGCTTCCTCTGAGGTCCAGCAAGCAGAGTTTGACCACAAAGACATTCAATTGTGTGGTTGCTTTGAAAGGGTTCATCACTCAAAATGCAGCATGCCTTGTTAGTCTTAATTTTTCTGTCTCCTTCTTCTTCTACTTAGTTGCTGACAAAGCTGCCTACTTGATGGGTCTGAACTCAGCAGACCTGCTCAAGGCCCTCTGCTACCCCCGAGTCAAGGTTGGGAATGAGTATGTGACCAAGGGTCAAACAGTGCAGCAGGTAACAACCAGCTGGTGACTGGGAACCTATCTTGTATGAGTTACTATTTCCTCCAGATATTGTTTTCATTCTGCTTCTTTCTTCTTTATTTTAGGTGAACAATTCAGTGGGTGCTCTGGCAAAGGCTGTCTATGAGAAGATGTTCCTGTGGATGGTTGTCCGTATCAACCAACAGCTGGATACCAAGCAACCCAGACAGTACTTCATTGGTGTCCTGGACATTGCTGGCTTTGAGATCTTTGATGTAAGGATTCCAGGTTTGAGAACTGCTCTTGCTGGGGGAGATTGCTATATCAGAGGACTCCCAAATATTATTTCTCTGAAGGTTTATGGTGCTAGTCATTTGAAATTTTCTGAAAAAAATACTTTCTTTAGTAGCAAAGAGCAAAATCCTCAGAATTGTCATCAGTACAAGAACAGAGTTATGTTGTTTGTGTAGAAGTAGCAAATAGACTTTTATATGTTGTAATATTTTAACAGTTTGAGCTTAATGTTAATGAATGTTAAAAAACCAACATAATTACGATAATTTTATGTAAGAGCTTCTAGAGTAGAACTAGGATTTGAAGATCCATTGTGAAACATATAACAGTTTAAAGAAGTGTAAATTGTTTAAAGGACCAAAGAAGTTTTAAATCAGTGACATCAAGTATTTAAAAATTGGAAACCAAGCCATACACTCATCTTTTTGACTGAACAAAAAAAGCCAAACTACCTTATGAATTTTAGGAGATTAATTAGAAATATCTGCTCTGGAAAAAATTCAATTTTCATTATGTAGGCATTTACTTGGGAACTGCATATAGGTTCGGCTATGGTGCGATCTTGATAATACAATTATGTTTTAATTGCAGAGACTTATAAAGGTTTGATAATGATTAAGAAGTGTACATGTTGGCAATTTTGTTGTTTTTTTTTTCCACTGGGAAGTTCAACAGCCTGGAGCAGCTGTGCATCAACTTCACCAATGAGAAACTGCAACAGTTCTTCAACCACCACATGTTCGTGCTGGAGCAGGAGGAGTACAAGAAGGAAGGAATTGAATGGACATTCATTGACTTTGGGATGGACCTGGCAGCCTGCATTGAACTCATTGAGAAGGTAAATTTTCATGTCTTATATTTTCAGGAACTCATTATTTTAAATCAAAATTATTAAGTGCTATTCAAAACAGGGGGCTCCTCCATGGTCAGTTTCATGCATTCAGTATGAGTTGCTGAAATATCTCTTGATCTGTACTGCTGCTTATTCTGCACTAGACATATTACAAGTCCATAGATGACTATGGAAGCCATTCCTCACACACCTTCTTTGTGTGAAAGGTATCTCTGTTTGCTTAATGAAATGACATTTTGTCAAACACGCAGAGCAGCTCCCAAACTAAAAGAAAAATATTTTCTTAAGGTTCTGAAATGAAGTTATCTGGACAACACACTTTTTTCTAGATGGTTAATAGCAACGTACGTACAGGACAATGCAGTCAATGCCTGACCTCTGAGTGCTAGAAACTGAAAGGGATTTCTTGTAATTCTGTATAAATTAGGGAGTTTGTGAAAGGCATTTTAAAATGTAATCTTTCTCTTCCTGATTTTGTAACATGGTTTTTGACATAAAAAGCATTCCTGAATCATGGTTCCAAAGTGTGAGTCAAGCAGGTAAATCTTTGAAACTCCGTTTTTAGAAAGTTTTCTTCATGGCAAGGGTATTGCTTTGTTTCTCAGCTTCCTGTCTTATACTATATCCCCTTTAAGACCAAGTCATTATCATGTTATTCTATAGGCATTCTTTATCGTACTCGCCTCTTTCCAATCAAAGAATCTATTTATCCCTCTTGTCTGTTGTAATGTCTTCCAGCCTATGGGCATCTTCTCCATCCTGGAAGAGGAGTGCATGTTCCCCAAGGCAACAGACACCTCTTTCAAGAACAAGCTCTATGACCAGCATCTGGGCAAGTCCAGCAACTTCCAGAAGCCCAAGCCTGCCAAAGGCAAGGCTGAGGCCCACTTCTCCCTGATACACTATGCTGGCACGGTGGACTACAACATCACTGGCTGGCTTGAGAAGAACAAGGACCCCCTGAATGAAACTGTCATTGGGTTGTACCAGAAATCATCTGTGAAGACACTGGCTTTACTTTTTGCCTCTTATGGTGGAGCAGAAACGGGTTAGCTTTCTAAAATTCTCTTTTCCCAACATTTATAATATGTAAAAATGCAAGAAAAAAGATTATAATTTTTTTTCTGATTTTGAAGAGGCTAGTGGCGGTGGTGCTGGTGGTGGAAAGAAGGGTGCCAAGAAGAAGGGTTCTTCTTTCCAGACTGTCTCAGCTCTTTTCCGGGTAAAGTATGAATTTCACTACCTGTAAATTGACATGAACATATTTTCAAACCTGAGCAATGTAAACTCCTGTTCTTCTCATGACGGTTTTATGATAAAACAATGATATGTATGAAGTGAGGAGAAGCTATTCACTGCCTTTTCCTATAAATTTTTTGTTCACATTTGCAATTTCTTTCAATCAGTCTTCAGCTGACACCCCAAAATTTCTTTTAAAAGCTCACTTACATTCTTTGTGAAAAAGTTTTTTCAGAATCTGGGATGTAATATAAGTATTAATCCTACAAAGGCAACTGTTAAAATAATTAAAGAATAATGTTGTATTTCCTCTTGATTAAAGTGCAGAATTTTAAACATTTTTTTAATGAGAATACGTAAGTATGTACTTAAGCTTCTTCCTCCTAGTATTTATTATATTAGTTCATTTGCATCTATTTACAGATATTTTTATTAATCTGTACTTCTATACGTGGTCCCACAGGAGAA